>WEKX01028704.1:82051-181961 GCA_013390025.1 Pitta sordida | reverse complement strand
TGACACCCGGCGTGGGTGAGGGGAGTGACAGGACTGTCAGAGTCGGGGGGAGCTCTGGAGATCATCCGGCCCAAGGCAGGGTCACCTGGAGCTGGTGGCTCAGGAATGTGTCCAGGTGGGTTTGGAATGTCTCCAGAAGGGGAGAATTCACCCCCTCCCTGGGCAGCCTGTCCCAGAGCTGTGCCGCCCTCAGTGTACACAAGTTCTTCCTCATGCTGAGGTGGAGCTTCTGGTGTTTCAGTTTGTGGCCGTTGCTCCTGTCGTGGGCATCGCCAAGAGCCGGGCACCGCCCTCTGAGACCCGCCTTGGAGATACTTTTATGCATTAATGAGATTCTTTCTCAGTCTAAACTCCTCTAGACTGGACAGGCACAGCTCCCAGAGTCCCACATAAGGGAGATGCTCTTCATTAAGTACGAACCTTTATTTCAGTTTCTTCCAGGGCTTCTTTGAGGCCACTTCACAGGCAGTGAGTGGCCTGATGCTTGTGAAGGGAGGCAGCAAACCCGTGTCTGGGCAGCTCCTGTGCCCCAGGGCAAAAAGGTGTGTGGAGAGGTGTCTGTGACAAGTGCATCCACAATTTCCACAGGTGGATTTAAGCCTCTGCTCACCACCTTGGAATAATCCCCTGTGGCAACACTGAGTTACTGTTTCTTCTTTTCTTCTTTTTTCCCAGGTAAGGAAAAGGATCATCCTTACGAGGCACTCCAGAGCATGTTTTGTCTTTCGGAGCCCATTCCATTCCTTTGGCTGTTCTTGGCTAGTTCAGTGGGATCAAGAGCATTAGAGATCGTATTTTCCACTGACCTCAAATACTTTAAGCATTTTTGTTGCAGGCAGCCTAACTTTATAGATCATAGTGAATCCAGCCCTGTAATTCGCTTGTCGCATTCTTGGAGCATGGAAACCACGAGGAAGAAGAGATGAGGAGTTGTGTATATGGAGTGCAAATGCAGAGGAAGGATTATAGGGAACAAAAAAAACCCACATAGCATGGGCAGATGAGTAAGTGGAGGTGAATAAGATGTAAGTGCAAAACTGCCTCCTTCAAAGGAGGCAAAAACACAAGTATATTTACATTCCAGCGCAATGCAGAGCAGTTAAGGTGTATCAGTGAGTGTGACCCTTAAAGTTTAAGGGTTTATAATGTTGGGGTTTTTTAAATGCATAGAAATAATAACACTTCTGTTGGGTCTAATTAGTTGTATTAGACTTAAGTACTCATAAAATTTGTGGAATGGACTGGTCTCTGATGGAAAAAGTAGCAGGGCAGAATTGTAGCTGTCCTTAGACTGAGTGAGAGATGAGGATCTCAATTTGAGGTCAGTTGTGGCCAGCCAGAGCCTGTACAAGTTCCTTCTCCTGCATATCAGCATTATCATTTCTATTTCAGCCATAGGCTTAATGCCCAAGTAGGTCACGGCTGGGATGGATCTTGAGGTGCAGCACAGAGGAGCAGATTAGTCTAGGAGGCGTCCGTGTGCCTGGATGAAAACACTGCATTTATCTTACTAGACCAGGGAGAGTTCCCTGGTTTCCAAGTCTGTGTGTGTGTCATCTTCCTGGGAATTCCTTTTCTCAGTCTTGACCCACAGCCTGAGGTCTGTGCAAAGCCATCAGAGTTTTGCTGGCTGAACAGGGCCGTGGCACACAGTGCTGACACCCTTGGGGGAGTGTTTACAAGTACAGGGCTCTGTTTCTAGCAGGAAAAGCAACCTTGGGGGGAAAAAAGGACTCTTTCCCAAACCAAGGCACACAAATTCACTCCTTATAATTGAAAATCCAGACTCTGCACATCAGACTCACTTTGTTTAATTGCACTTTGTTTTAACTTTCTCAATAGCAAGATCTGGTGTCTGTTCTTCCAAGGTTCGCTTTGTATGTGCACTCTGATTGTGCAGCCATGTCACTTCCCCCTCATTTCACAGCTTCTCTCTGCTTAAGATCTATAAGATATCATAGAAATTTTTTTCCACCAAAAATTTCGCATGTTCTTCTGTAATGTTCCTTCTTATTGACAGCCTAGAGTTTTATACACCCAATAGTCACTTCCATCAGGCAATCCCATCAGTATTACATGGCTTGGTTTGGGTTAGGCTGGTTTCATGGGCAGTTCCTCTGGCTTTGGGGAACTCTCCCTCCTGGAGGAGGAATGGAGTCTGACTTGAAAAGCAGGGACTGTTTTCAGGGAAAGAAACTGGTTTCAGGTGTGCTGTTTGTGTATGTTGTACCATGATTAATATAAACAGAGGGTTAAACTTCTCATTGTCCCTTTCTAGCCTATTTCATGTGTTTTGAAGCACAAACCCACAGTGCACAGGTGTCAGGCAAACAGTAAGTCAACATGTCCCACACGTTTTTCTGCTCCTGAGTTTCCATTTCCTTCTTTTTTCCCCTAGGTCATCGTCTTTTACAGGTTGAAATGATATTCTCTGCAAGGCAGGACAAGGAATTTCATTGTTTTTGTAAAATATTTAGCACTTTAACTTGGCTAAAATAAAATATATCTGTGCCCCTAAATACAGTATTACAGAGATTAATGAGCTCAGTAACTGCAAGAGAACCACCAGTGGTTTTGTGAGGAACTGGATCCTTTGTCTCAGGTCTCCCAAAGAGCAAGAAGGTTAATTAAACACTCATTGTTACAACATTAAATCCTAAAATATCATGTCAGTCTTCAGGTCCCTACTGGGATAGCCCTTGATGAAATACTTTCAAATATTTAAGCAGCAGGGAAAAAGAAACAAAGCAGTTAAAGTATATCCCTAATTGCCTTTTGATGAAATATCCATTAAGGGGAAAATCCACACTTCAAAATCTTCCTGCTGCATTTGAAAATTGTATCAGCCATCCTATTCTGGGGAGGCAGAGGGAGAAAAGAAGATAAACAGAAAAAATTGTGCGGATGAAAGGAAATGATCACCAGCAGGCAAGAGTGTGGTAGGAGGAAAATAAAATTCCTTTGACAGGTTTTGGTCAGGATGGAGGCAAAACCAGCAATGTCCTAGAACAGTTTCATTTCCCATCCTGAGGGCCTGTAAGATACTGGGGGCCCAGGGGTATCATGGTAGATCCTGGGATCCAAGGATTTGCCAGCAATAAATCGTGAGTGTACAATTCCTTGTATCCTCCAATTCACATAAAATCCAAATAAAGATTTTCCATGAAAAATCTTACCTGTATAGTCACCATGTCTGACCACACTAACACTCCTGTTTGATGTAGTGATTTGGCCTTTGCCAGCAGCCACACAACCACTCACTCAGCAGGACAGAGGGAGGAAAAAAAGAAGAGTAAAGGTGGATTGAAATAAAGCCAGTTTAATAGGTGAAGGAAAGACAGAAGTGAAGCAAAGGAAATCACTCACCACCCCCTACACACAGACCAATGCCCAGGCAGTCTCCAAATAAGGCACCTTGGAAGCCCAAAATCTCCCTTCCTCCAGCCTAGTTTTTACTGAAAAAAATGAGTATTTGAATGTTCAACTTCGTGTGGACAGCAGCAATGTGTGGAATTAAAAGCTCTGAAGCAATTTCTATAGGAAACCTTCTTCAGTCTGAGCATCAACTTCCCCACGTGTGGAAAGTTCAAACAACCCAGTAAGGTTAAAAGATAAATCCTTGCTTGTAGGGATTTCTCACCTTTTCCTTTGGTTCTTTTGCTGATTAATAGTTAGGGGGGGGAATGAATATTGATGTCTGTGGGCTTCCACTGAGATGGCCTTCACTTAGGCCTAGACTTTGAGATTTTAAGGTGACCCTTGGAACTAGAAATTATTGATTTATACATTTGATGTTAGCTTAGCAATGGCATTTTGCCTTATTGTACAACAGAAGTAAAAATGTAGTGGATTCACTCTACAATTAATAACTTTGTGTATAAAAGGGAGTAAAAATTAATGCTTACCTAACTTTCTGCCATCTCTGGGTCATAACAAATAAAACTCTTCTGCTTGCAGCAAAGTTGCTCATTTTTAACTGAATGAATTTTCCACAGGAATTTCTGTTTTTACTTAATGAATTCACAGCCACCCGCAGAATCACAGAAAGAAATGTCAGGATTTTTACATTTGTGAAAACCATTTTATAGTATTCTAAATTGAATTACTTTTATTTTTCAAAATGAACATTTTAAAAGCACCTTGCCTTTTTAAGTTAGTATGTCAGCCACTAATCATTAGTGGTACATAATAATCAGAATTTTGGCTTTTCAATTGCACGTTGTTGTGAAAAAAAATCATTGAAATGTACTTAATAGAAACAAAACCAACATGGGAAACCTCTTTCCATAGTAGTTCTATTCATTTTCATTCTATCCACAGACAGGGCAGAGCAACTGGAGCTATGAGGGAGAGATGCTCCCTGGGCTGGAATGGAGAATCAGTACCTTGCTGTTCGTCCAGCATAATCTTTTCAACATCAATCTTCGTCTTCTGGGACTCAAAGAAACCTCCATTCCTGGTAATGCCTCTCTTTCTAGCCCTAGTTGAGACAGACTTTCCTCCTCCTCCTCCAAACATCTTGCTGTGGGTAGTTCTCCAAAACCCTGCACATCCAGGGGAGATGTCACAAAAAGGCAGCGTGTTTGAGCTGTCAGAAGCAGCTTCACTTTGCAGACATGAGGGGAAAGGCATTTGGACACAGATCAAATGCTGAGTGTGTTACAAGTGCACCAACCCACCTCAGTAGAGAACTAGTTCAAAGTATGAATTTTTTCAGTATGAAAATATAAACATCATTATAAGGATGTTAATGTTAAGTGTCTAGTGGTGCCAGCATTTGTGCTTTCTCCTCCTGTACCACATGAAGAATATAAAACAACAGAGGAGAAAAGAAAAAGAAAGAGGAGGAAAACGCAGGTGTGACAGCTCTCAGCTCCAGGCTGATTCTGAAGACTGGTTGTGTCTGCAGCTGAGCTTGCTCTGTCCTTCTTTTCTTCTCCCCTAGCAGCTCATTTATATCCATTTCCTGAGTCACTCGAACTTATTTAGAAACTAACTAGCAGTAGTGCAGTGATCCTGGAGCCTTTCGCAGCTCTGCTGAAATCCAGACAACTTCTCAACCAGCCCTGGGAGAAACAAGGTCAGGTGCCAGCAGGCAGAGAAGGCCCTCAAACCACAGGGGTCCCTGCAGCTCTCGACTATTTTCAGGATGGGCCTGAGCAGCAAAACAGAAACATGTGAACTGCCAGCAGGGAGGCACCTGCATCCAGCTGGTCTGGAACATCAAGATCCAAACTGACAGCAGTCCCTCCAGCTTTTCATGGATGCTGTTTCTCTGTGTCACCTGCCTCTGAACCTGCTTCCTGAGCAGCCCCCTTTTTCCTGTTATCCAGCCCTGCTGATCCCTCAGCCACAGCAGCTGTTGTGAGAGCTTACTGTATGAAAACCAAAAGCAACACTCGTCACTCATGAGAGAACGTTTGTGTGAGCAGTTTCATTCTCATTTATGCTGAGAGTCTGAGTGTTTGAAAGTCCAAGGCAGAGTCTCAAGACAGTCTCACCCTAAGGCAGTTTTGAACTCGTTCTTGAGGCTGAAGACCTGTGAAGAAGAGGGCTTATTTCTTGCTTTTCTAGGACATTACAGTGTCCTGAGAGGAGGAGTTAGAAGCACAGAAAGAGACAAATTTGAACACTGGATGTACTGTGGAAAGGGGGGTAGGTGAGGCACCACCACGGGATGTTTCCATGCATAACTCAAGTGCAGGGGCACTGGTGCCACCCCCAGCAGGGTGACTGCATTGCCACACAGAGGAAACCTGTCATGGGCTGCCACGAGGGCTTGGAGAACACGATGTATTTAACCTGTGCACAGGCAGAGAGCTCCCTGCTCACAGCTCATGGGGGAGATTACTGTCATTTAAGTTGTTTTAACAGCTGTACACTGCAGTCTGCACCTGTACACCCTCATCTGGGGACTCTGCAGAGGAGGCAACAGGTCTTTTCTCCAGTGTATATTCATTACTCTATTAATTTTCACTTAATACACTATTAGAAACATAGAAGTGCGGTCATTTCTAGAAGTCGTTTTAAAAAAACACATTCAGAAAACATTAATAAAATAAACCTTCACCAACTAATTATGTTTTTGGACAAACATATTGTAACAGAGTAACTGGGTTGTTACTTCATTTATTCTCCTGCTTAGGAGTAACTTCCAGAGGGTACTGAAGCTGGTAGACCATAAAATTTCTAATTAAATTTTCTAGGCAAAAAGGATATATTCTAAGGATTATTCTGTGATCTCTGTTTGTCCACCACATCAGCCTGGGGAAGAACTCACATGTGTCCAAGGTATAATGTAAAATTGTTGGGAAGAAGGAAGGAGGGAATCCTTTACAAGGAGTTACACCATTCTTTAAATACTCTTCTTTGTATTCATCAAGGGAAAGCTCATTTCCAAATTAGCACATAAAAAGTTATTAGTTGTTAAATTAAAATGCATTATTAATTAGAAATTAGATTCCCTTGCAAGCTTATCTTAGGCAGGTCCTCCCTGGGTGGCAAAATTGAAGTACTACAAGAATAATGAAAGCTGGAGAATCATCCACTTCAGAGTCCTGTTTTTTCCTCCTCTGGATCAGTAGAAATGTGTTCTGCAGAGACATGACCGGTATAACCAAACTCAGCATCTCAACTTTGGAGGGAGAGAGAGAAAGAACAGCTTTTATGTGTAGTTACAAAGATGTCAGATGTTCTCGTGTACAGGAGCAGCCATGTGGTTTGTCACCTGAAGTGTTTGCAGGAGTGAGTCCCATTAGGATTCCTTTTTCTCACACCACTAAATGGTAAATTGGAATTAGCCTTCACTTTTGAAGAGGCCTGATACCCAAAATGCCAGGACAGCCGTTCCCCTCACAGAGGGTTAAACTGACAGGGTACATGTGATTTCACAGAGAAGGAGGACTAGGCAACCAAAGACACATCAGTACCCTAAATTCTGAGATCACAAAGACATCTGGGACGCACAGGCTTTTTCCACCACAGGTTTCTATTTCAAGGTTTGATCCTATTAGACCTTGCTGCTCCTAGTAATAAAGCTACTGAGACAGCTGTAAAATAAAATATATCATTGAGGGGAGAGAAAGGACGACGAACTTTCTCTGCCATTCTTGTTCTGCCCCAAAGTAATACAGCACTAAATATTTCTAACAGATGATGGTGCTTAGATTCAGTCGTATAGAAGCCCTACAAAAAAGCCCTCACTGCTTTTAACACACTGTTATCTTTTCTCAGCTGTGCCTGAAGATGGAAAGGCACCGTGAGCCTTGCCCCAAGCACCCAGTTGAAGCCAAGACTAAAACTGAATCCCTCTGGCCAAATGAGTTGTTGGTAGATGAGAACAGCTCGTGGAATAGCACAATTCTGCTATTTCATTTTCACAAAGGTACTGTATGGGTCTGATGTTTTGTATCTTGAGGGGGAGGAAGTTCTTTTTTACCACAGATTGCACACCAAGTAGAAGTCCATTTACCCTTCTGATGGGTGGATCAGCAAATCTCTGCCTGCCTCAGGGACAGCCAGAGAGGAAAACCTGGGTGTAGTGATGGTTTGGGTGGTGCTTCTGAACCTGTGCTGAAATCTCACTGCAAAGCCCAAGGGAATTAAACACTTGACTCCCATCAGACTGAAAAGGAAGTCATGTGCCTAAAGCCTATTAGTGCCTGTAAAATTCCCAGACCTAATATTAGCTCCAGAGGTTGTTCCACTGAGAGATCCCTTTGAGAGTAAGAAAAAAACCCCCATATTGCTTCCGTGCAATTTGTTCTCCCTAACCACGTTATCACACTGGAGTTAACAGCAATAATTTATGTTCCATTATGTGTGGTACTTAATTTAGATGGGCCAGCTGCCTTCTTGTCTGACTGCCAGCAATGGAGCGCAGAGTCTCAGGAAATAACAAGTTCACAGGTTTCCCCTGCCTGTCTTACTACTCTTACAGGGGTGCTGGGGGATGTTGGTGGTTAATTCTCCACTTACAGGGAAGTAACCCTGGTGTGAGCAAGCTTTCCTCCACAAAATTACAGGGTTTTGCTTTGCAGCACATGGTTGTATATTGTCCACACCTCACAGCTGCAGAATATTCGATAGCCCTTTCACAGAAGCATTTCTTAGCAGTTTGAGAAGGTCCTCCTTCCTTTAGTGAGCCATTAGCACTAATTAATCAGGAGAGAAATATGGGATTTAGCGGGCTAACTCATATCATGCTCAATTAGTAAGTTGCTCTGAACCTCCTGCTGGGCAAAAGGAAGCAGCAGTGCTTCTGCATCCTGCTACGTTATGCCATTATAACTGTAATAAATCCTCTGTGCTGGAAACCTTCAGCTGCTTAAATAATGGTAAAAAAAAGTTAAAAGAAAGTCAGAATTTTGGAGTAAAGCTTTGTAAACAATGGGAATTACATGATGATGTGCTGGGTGGAACAGGGGAAAAATAAAGCAGAGAAAGAGGAAAGAGCTTTGCCTGCCCATTCAGCATCATGTAATTGCATTTTCCTTACACACAACTCATTTTTGTGGAGTTGCTTAAAGTAACACCTGACAGCTGGAAGAAAGCCCACTTGTGCATGAAACAAGTCAGCTTTATTTGCTCAAACATGACACTTCCAGCGATTGTGTGAAAAGAGGAGTAACCCCAAAGGGAAGGATTTTCCCCCAGGAAGCCTCAGGGGACCAGCTCAGCTCCTTGGCACGGTGGACCTCGCTTATGTCACCTACAAAGGTGCACAGAGGCAGAGGGCAGCAGTCAGTGGCCATCAGTCTGCAATCCTCCTTCTACTGTCTTCCCTTGCCTCCCACGAGCTAAGAGTAACTACCAGCTTTATGGAGCTGTTTTCTGGCTTCTGATCCCTAACCAGACCATGATACACCCCCCAGTCACTGCAATGGGCTGAACACGATGTAGCTCAAACGGACTCATCTTAAATGTCCCATGGAAATGGAAATGTTTGATGGGCAAACAAGCTGCAGGACCCACGTTCTGGTCAACAAGTTCTGCCTGGACAGACTATACAGTGGAGAGCTTTGACCACATGGACTAAGGCACAGTGTTGTCCTTTCTGGAAACCACCATGAAGAGGCTCACACTTCCCTGGGGGGGTGGGGGAAACATAAATGCCAGGAAAAGAGATTAAATCAGTGCCATGAGAGCCTTCTCTGGAAGGCAGCAGCCTGTAACAGCATACTGAATTGTAAAGTCATGGTGGAGGCCTGCAATTAAAAGATGCAGCTTCCAGCCCTAATTTTGGCTAGATAGCTTTGCTACAGCTGAATTAAAAGTTGAAAAAAAAGGGGCATGTGGTACTCTCCTACCTTTGACAAGGAGCTTTGAGCTGATGGGGAGCACACAACAAACAGCATCTTCCTGAAAATACTTGTAGAATTTGTACTTTACCAGAGCCAAGGTGGGAGATTTATAGGTGTTCCTAGGCCTAGTTTCTTTCTTCTCCTGATTTTCCTCATAAATGGAGCAATCACTAGCACATAGCAGTTGTAACTTGGAGAAGTCAAAAGAAAAAAAAAAGAGACATTACAAGAAAACTAGGCCACTGCTGAATTCAGCTTTTATAAATGTTACCCTACACCAGCAAGATGAAAAACAAAGGCAGTTCACATCACAAGTCACAGCAAAGTAAAACAAGTTGTCATCAGAGTCAACTGTGCTCTGCAACATGTTCCTTGCAACCCATTTCCTGGAATCCTGCTCTCTATATCCTGTCAGTCCCCTGTCAGTGCCTGCACAGAGGCTTTAACCACAGATGGCACAGTGGCACCTGTTTTTGGCACTGTGCTTTCTAGCAAACACTTCTGGAAGAAATGTACTTTGCTTTTCCAGCAGTGAGCAGGGATGTCTGCTCCAGCCATGCCACCTCAGGTGGCACAGCCCCAGCCAGCTCATCATAGAGCCCACAGCAATCCTGCCCCTTTAGCACGTGCTTTTACCACAGCAGAACATAATGACATTGGCTGTTGATGATAGGGTGTTTCACTACGTGTGTATGTAATGTATTTATATCAAATGATGTATCACATGATATACTGATATATACGTGTTATTTTTGTGGGTGACCAATAACCCTCTAGGAAGGTAGAAGGCTCTCTAAAGATGGGTGAGGGTGACGTGCCTTGGAAGCTCAGAGAATGAATCATAGAATGTTAAGATGTTGCAACGGACCCAAAAGACCACCGAGTCCCAACCTCCCCCTGCGACAACTCCCACTGAACCAGGCTCAGAGCTCCATCCAACACAGCCTTGAACACTTCCAGGCCTGGGGCATCCACAGCTTCCCTGGGCAAACTCTTCCATTGTCTCACCACCCTGACAGTAAAAAAATCCTTCCTGAATTCTTGTAACCTAAATTTCCCCTCTTTCCATTTTTTCCCACAATGCCTTGTCCTGTCACTGTCCTGTCCTGGCTTCCCTGGAGGCCCCTTCAGCTGCTGGAAGGTTGCTATAAGATCTCCACACAACCTGCTCTTCTCCAGGCTGGACAGCCCCAACTTTCTCAGCCTGTATTAGTAGAGGAGGTACTTCTGTCCTCTTATCAACTTCGTGGCCTCCACTGGACTTGCTCCAACAGTTCCACCTCCTTCTTATTTTGGGGACCCCACATCTGGACACATTATTCCAGGTGGGATCTCACGGGAGTGGAGTAGAGAGGGAGAATCACCTTCAACCTGCTGCTTTTGGTGCAGCCCAGGCCATGGTTGGTTTTGGGGCTGCAAGCAAACATTGCCAGCTCATGTTGAGTCTTTCATCCACCGTCAGCCCCAAGTCCTTCTCCACAGGGCTGCTCTCTGTCACTTCTCCACCCAACTTGTAGGTGTGTCTGGGATTGTCCTGGTGCAAGTGCAGGACCTTGTACTTTGCTTTGTTGAACTGCACGATGTTTGCATCAAGTCTGTCAGGGACCCTTGATGCGGGCTGTGACTGAGTGGCAAAACCAGCTGACTTCAGCTCAGCACAACGCTGAGCACAACCAGAGAGCCTTTGGTTTAGCCACCCTGAGTGTAAATACTCCCCTGACTTAGACAAGCAGAAGACTAATTAAACATTACACTCTCCACATGTGGGATGTCTAAAAGCTCCTGATCAGAGAGTCTTGGACTCTGACACATATTAAAGGTTCATGGATGTGATGAAATCCACCGGAGTATTTCTTTAACCCATATCACAGCAATTAACCTTGTATCTACCTATAATACTGGCATACTTAATGTAAAATTTTGTTTCATAGAGGCACTCTGCCAGGCCTCTCAGATTCTAGGTTTAGAAGAATGTAGAAAGAGCATGAGCCTGTTCCTGCCCCCCTCCCTGCCCAACACAGCAGCTGTCAGGAGGGGTGGCACATCTGAACCATGAACTCACCCCCTCCCTGTGCAGCAGCTGATTATATCTGCTGTTGAGAACACAGCATTGCTTTTATGGAATTCCAGGCTGTTTTCCCAACTATATTAATGTAGAATTGAAAGAAAGAGTGGACTTGGTGAGATTTAGGATTTTAGAAAAGCTGCACACAGAAAGCACTGCCATGGCCATCACAATCACCTTCCTACTGTGTCTGCAGTTTAAAGAGAAGATATGTAAGAGGCATCTGCAGCCTAAAGATCACTGTGACATGGACTAGTTAATACAGAAACAAACCACCAAACCATTCCCTGTGCCTACATCCCAGGAGCAAACGTGTTCTCCCATTTTCACAGCTCCCTTACACGGGGTTGGGGTCAAACAGTTCAGTGACAAACTGCCCCACTGACCTACCCTGGCCCATACACCCCAGTGGTGACTGCTGCTGCATCTCCAGTACATGCAGTTGTGACATCTGGCACTGGCTGGTTCCAGACCAAAATCATTGTCCTTTAAAAATAAATTACAGATCCAAGGAGATCCAATGGAGGCACAGAGGCAAGGAAAGCGGTATTTGTGAAAAGTAACAGAAAAAAGTTTCTACTTGTGTACTTGTAGAATCGAAGCCCCTCCTCTCCACTATAAAAGGTCTGACACAATGCAACTGATCTGTCATTTTAAGGCAGCTCAGCACAACCTAGACTACTCAAAGGAGAAAGGATCAGGGGAGGGAAAACCTTCAGCAGAAACCAAGTCCTCAGTGCTTGCACTGTAGCAAAAAGATGACCCATAAAATGTGATATAATCATAGACCTGTGGTTTGTTAATTGTCCACACAGGCTGATGGCCCATGGGTTCAAGCAGATACAGAGCCAGGCCAAGGCTATACTAGAGGTAGAAACTTTAGAGATGATCTGTTGTTGACAGCTCTGTGATAAAAATATGATGAAAAATGTCCAGGGGTCTTGGTTTGCTCTCAGGTGAGATTGTGTGATGATGGTAAACACCTGAGGAAGGCAATTTTCTTCCAGAAAACCACAGAAACCTAGAAGATGTCAGATTTGACAAATTGATTTAACCTACAGAATCTGTCTGTACAGCCACGATACCCTGCTGCAACATCAATTCCTTGGATCACACAACTTCAGGTTTCCTTGGAGGATTCTTCAGTGAAGGAAGATCCCTCCCCCCCATTCTGATCATTTGGAGGTGCCACGCAAGACTTTATACATATATTGCTGCTATAAATGCCTCAGGAATGCACCATCCCTCCAGTTCCCAAGGACTGGCTGCATGCTGAGAATGCCCTTAGGGTTAAAGCTTGTTCTTGCCTCCCAGCCCCCCAAAATGATCCACCCAGATTACTGCTGCAGATACATGGCCCTCACATGGATCAGTCTGCAGGACAGAGGCTAAAAAGCATAAATGGAAATAAAACCAACCAAAGCAAAAAAGAAAATAGCCCTTAGTGCATGTTTAGTTACAAAAGCCAGAGTGGCAAATAGGGAAAGGATATAGATCTCCCAGTTACACTACTGGCTACTCAGGAAACACTGCAAAAAATCCAGATGCTGGGCAGTCACCCTGTTTCATTCAAGCACAACTAAAACCCCTCTGTGTCAGCATATTATGTATAAAATCATATACAGTTAAACAAGCAACTGAAAGCATGAATGAGATTCTAATATACAGTACTTTCACACAGCCAAAGCTATTTTATTTTACAAGATGAGTCGTTTGCATTCATCTTTTTCTGAAAGCCCAGTAAAAACAGCGTGAACTACTTAAGCAAGATTTAAGAGACCACTTACAAAGTAATATTTGCATAGCACTGCAAATCTGCGTGTTTGCTTGGGCACAGTTCTTAGTAAAAACTACAGTAGGTGACAGGGCTGGGTTTTCTCAATAGCTTCTCTTTTTTTCACCAGATCCAGACAAACCTCACCTGAATGTCATAAAATCAAGTGTAGGAAATAGCTGTAAAAATGTACAAAAATATATACACATGCACAGTAAATGCATACCCTGTATACAGTTTTATTACTCGTTAGATTTGGCTAATAATGATCATCTGGTACTTACACTTCCCTCCTCAGGACAAGTTTGCAACAAACCAATCAGCTTACGGACAGCGAGTTTTTTTAAGAGAGAAGATTTTTGTTAAAGCTACAGTAACTTGCTGGTGATTTTAGGAGTGAGCAACGCGCCAGTTCAGGCGAGTTCAGCATTCAGGTGTCACAAGGTACAGCTCTGACAAAGCTGAAGCAAAACAGAATGAAGGGACACGGCGTGGCTCTCTGCACAGATGCACATGCATGTAACAAAGGAGGTCCACAGAACCAGTTCATGCCTTGGGTAAAAAAGGAATTTAATTCCTGATTAGGCTCTGCTACCTACTCACCTTCCTTTGCAAATAAGATTTTTGAGTGATTAGTAATTCAGTGTGCTTGCCTTAAAAATGCACCTTGGCCAAAATTAAAAATAAAAATTAAAGTTGTGTGCAAATTGGTAGTGGTAGCTTCCGTACTAAAGAATACTTCTACTTTAAATTTTAAAAGCGCAGTTATACGTATTCCAGTTTCTGCTGAAGTGTCTGTTTTTAAAACCAATTTTCATCATAGAAAGATGCTGCTTCTGCTCATGTAAAGCCTTTTAGAAATAGACAATCAGCTGCACTCAAGTGCTCGCCACAGTGAAAGTGCACAAAGTAACTTTCTTCAGTTTCCAGAGCAGAAGAGTGGCTGGTAAATACAGATGTAACGTTTTAAGAAATACAGGCAGCTTTCCATAAGTCTAGAGAGGCTGAGGACAGAGAAACACACGTTTGTCTTACAAACCAATCCACTGTCCTCCCAATCCTGACGTATGAAACATTTTCACGACATTTTCTGATGGCCAACAAATGTGCCACAGACCCTGCAACACTGACTCCCAGAATGTTTTCCCTCAAAACCACAGCAAGTGAAATAATCCACAATTACCAATCTGCAAGGATCTTGCTGCAGAAACAGTCTTTAAGGCAACGCCTTAAACGGAGGGATGGGGTTGGGAGTGTGGCAGAGCAAGAGGTGCCATCTGTAACAAGCCCTTAAGATGAATTCTGACCATGATCACGTGAGGGTTATCTTGGAAGCTGTCACAGGGAGGCCTCACATTTGTATTAGAGTCAGAGCTTGCCTCCCACGTGCACACTTATCTCTGCTTTGCAGAGCTCCTGGCAATCACTCAGTTTCCTCAGAGGAAGAATTTGGCTAGACCTGTTGGTGTTCCTCGTCCTCCTCCCAGCGATGCATCTTGTGGTGTTCCTCCTCCCTTCAGTGATGCACCTTGCTGCTCCCAGCACAGCTGTTACCTGCTTCAAATCCTGGTTTCACTCAGCCTCAGTAGCCCTGGAGCTGCCCCTCGTGATCAAAAAGTTCATAAATACAGAAACAAGTAGCTGGGTCAGAGTACAAACTCAGTGTTCCCGTAACAGGGATGAGCTTCTTGGTGCAGCACAAACCAGAATGTGGAGCAATTGTCTGCTGTGAATCAGAACCTTTACACCAAGGGACCAGGAGACACTGTCAGCTACAGCACTGCATCTCATCTTCAAAGGAGATAAAGGAATGAATTCTTCACTTTTACTTGCCTGAAAAACACTTGGGTGAGGTCTGCCCAAGATGGCTTTAAACTTCTTAATATGTACTTCTCCAAAATGCCAAAATACATGAGATTATCTGAGACACTGAATATAGTGTGAGCTCAGCATTATTAAAAGCCTACAACTCCACATTTCTTAAATCAAAATGTACAAGAAGCAGAACCAGATTTTTTGGGGAGTCTCAAGAGAGAAACAATACCTTTAGCAACTATTAGCTGTGACTCCTGTTTGTGAGTTACTCCAGCTCTCAAAGATCTTGTCCTAACTCCCTTCTACGGGTTTCACCAGTGCCAGAGGGACCTGTTGCCAAGAAGGCCTGGGAAGGCCTTCTTTTCCCTGATAAGTTTTGCTCTGAAGCAGCAAAGTTGCATTCTCACATAACACAAACACAACTGCATCACTTCAGGCCCACAGCACACATCGACCTGCACCAAAATCCAGGAAGACAAAACCCCAGCTACGTGAGACAACTTCTGTAGGATTGGTTGAACTGGAAGGCTCCAAGTTTCAGTTGAGAAGTAAAAACTGAACCATCTGCAGGAGATGCAGGCAAGGAAATACACAGACACCAGCGATGGAGACAAGTGGTATCACATGGAAGTTAAGCAGGCACACTCATTTCTCTTCTGAATTCTAGGCAATTAGGACACAGGTAGTAGTCAGATTCATTGGTCAGCAATGAAGTGAAGAGCCCTTCAAGATAAGTTAAAGCAGAACAAAGGAATGTTGCCCATGCTCTTTGTGCCGGAGACAGATTATTTTGCTCAGTGATGCAAAGTCAAATGCCCAGAGCACATTCAGCCCACAATGAGCAGGAGAGAACTGTAATCCTGAGCCAAGACCTCTGGATACCAGGTCCTTCTTCAGCATCAGCTTTTTGTGCTTTCCTACCTGAGATGCCACACCACCAGCAGTCTCTGAGCTCTCACACAAGGTTCTTAGACATAGGTCAACATGATGCTACTTTGGAACTATAAATCCCACTTGGAGAGCAACGTCACTGTTCTTCATGGCCAAGGCCAAAAGCATCCACATATCATCTGTCCATATTAGTTTGAGGAGCATTGCTCTTCGGAATCAACTCCAGGGCAGTCAGCTTGCAAGTCCATATTGGAGAACTCCATATTATTAAGCAATAAAGGGAAATTCTGAAAGGCGGAGAGAGAAAACACTCCCACAGCTTTAAGTTTATTAAACCTACCATTGTTGAAAAGCAAAAAGACGAAAAACATGATATATTTTTGTTTATTATTGCTCTTAAAGGGCTCGGTAGTCAAATATACAAGCTATGTTCTATTAAACCAGAAGAAAATAAGATATAAAACCTATGCTAACTTTTCCAATCCAACCCACCCGCTAATCTTCATTAGTGACAGGAACTTCAGCTCTTTCCAGTCATTTTAATTTACACATAATTGGTGTACGTGTGCGCGCGCGTGTATAAAAACCCCTATTTGAGGGGAGAAAATTCAGAATGAAGAGATTTGTGTTGGTTTCGTACTGTTTTGTGCACTGCTGCATGTTTCAGTTTTTCAAGTGGTTACTGATATGTCTGTTTAGAAGAGCAAAATTTAAGTATCCGATGATGTATTTATTGTATTTTCAAAAAGAAAGCATGACCAATAAGTTATGATAAGAAAATATGAAATGTTGATTATTCTCCCCTTGATGTACATGCACTAATCCCATGAATCTGAATAGGGAGTTACATGCACTAAGAGGAGAACAGGATCCTGTTAAGAGAAAGGTTATTAATTCCCTTCTCCTCTAAGCAGCTCCCTTCTCAGCATTAAGAAGGGATTTATTTTGTGAAATTCTTGTCATGCCCATTAATATACTGCTCAAAATGTAAGTATAAAACATAGTCAATGGTCAGCCTGCTTTGCAAGGCTCTTCTGCTAAGCCAGTACAATTTATATATACTCAATATCATCTTCAGGAAGCAAGTATACAGCATTTGTAACATCTTTCTAGGAAGCAAGAATTAGAACCATTACTGAATTACTTAAGAAAAAAAAATAAAGAAAAGAAAGAAAGAAACCCCCACTGTTCTTAGTCCTCCAGTATAAAAGAGGGGAAAGCCAGAGTTAACTTTATCAGCATTTGGATGTCTGACTGTATTTAAAGACAAAGTACAAAAACATCAGCAAGGAAAACAGAGTCATGGCTGGGCTCTGTTCTCCTCAATTCCCAAAGCATATTCCAAATTCCACTAACATTAGCAACATTAGTTTTGCATCCCCCTATCTTAGGGAAGATTTATTGGGGGGACAAAGCTGACAGACTAATTCTGGGGGTCTGGGTACAAGGGTTCAGCAAGGCTGAGTCTAACAGGAGACAGACACCGTAAGTCATCCTTCAAATGCTCTTGTTGAAAAGACCACAAATAAAAATCAAATGCATGACAGAACAGTAATTAATGACCCCAAGTAAAATATTTTTCTAAGTTACAAAATTGCTCTTCCAGTGTTTGAAAACAGAAAAACCTGTGGGAGAAGAGGTTACGTTCCAACAGTTAGAGTAAATATGAAAAGAAGGTAAATTATTACTCTCTTATCTTGGTTACTGGAGCAAAGATGAAAACAACAACCAGTGCTTCGATAAGATCTGCTCTTTACAAAAGTGAGATAAATATTCTAGTGGCAGCTGGGTTAAAGATACAGACCCTGAGGGTCAGCTTCTGCCCTCAGCTGTAGATCTGCGACTCATTTCACCCACTTCTGAGAGCAGCCAAACGCAGATTGTGACTTTCAGACCTGAACACACAGGTAAGTTACCATCCGTTTGCAAATAATTCTCCAGCTATGCATACAGCAGCAATCTAAAAAAGAATCTCTGAATGTGCGTTTGAAACAAAAAAGGAAAGAAAAAGAGAAAGCAAAAAAAAAGAAAAAAGGGAGAGACAGGTAGACATGATTCTGATCTCTAATTTTCAGTGAAAAAAACCCAGAATGTCAACAAGCAAAACTAAAGATACTTAAAATCCCTGAAGAGACCTCATGCTCTTTCTAATGCTCAACAGCACATCTCACCTTGAGATATATTTCACATGAACATCTAAAGCACAACCAAGTTAATAATGCAGCACATCCTATCCTTACACACACAAGGTAAGATCCTGGCCCCATCTGAATCAATGCTGAAATGCTCATTAGAAGTTCAAGAGATGCCAGCATTCAAAATCTAACTGCTACAGACCTCTCCTTTTCACATTTTTGTAGGAAAAAACATTTTGAGAACTATTGTGCTGATTTCTGCTGTTGCCTCCCAGTTAACTGAGAGAGCTTGGCTGAACTGGACTTTGGTAAAGAGAGATGCAAACAGAAATAAAAGGAGAAAACATTCAGGACATTTGAACAACTTTCCTTCTTTGCACAACTCCAAATCCCATGGTCAACCATTAATTCAGAAAACAAAACAAGCCCGAACAGATTCAAAATTATCATATGTGTTTGATGTGAAACAGGGCAAAGAGCACTCAAGACTGAAGTAATATTTTGAAATTAAACAGCCTTGAGCAGTCAGCAAGAGATGAGAATTTTGTACTGGTTTAATATGGATCTGTTCTATGGGATGTGCTGATGAATAATGCACCACTTCCAAACTCCACTATCAGTTCTCCCACATTACGGAAGTTTTAAGACATCGCCTGAAAATAAAACGTATCAGTGTAACATACAAATAGGATTTAATCTGTAGCCATGACAACACAGCCCCAAGGACTCTAACCCAATGAACACCTGTCAATTAATTTAAGAAGGGTTTTTTCCTGGCTCATTAGTAAAAGAAGTTGGAAATCAATAAATGTTATGTTGGCTTTAGCAAGAGGAAACATTCAATGGCTCCTGTTGTAAAAGTGAGTGTAGTGCTCTTGACAGAAACCAGTGTTTTCAGTCATCTGAAGATACACGTGGCCGTGGCCAATGCCCTCGTTTCTCTCCCACCCCAAGTCCCCCAACAAAGCAAGAAAAATTAGTTTCTTCTTCCACCCCAGATTTTCTCCCTCGGGTTGATTACAGTAATCCTTAAACAGGCAGAAGGTTGATGTGTTCTCTTCAGTCGATGCCTCCAACATCTTCATTCTTGGCTCAAGTTTTATTCATTAATATTAGTCATCAGTTATTAAGAAAAAGATAGTTTCTAAGTGTTTGTTGTTTTTTTTTTAACTGAAGTTAATTGGATACCATAGTCTGGTTATATGTGCTGAACTGCAGCCATCAGTTATTCCTTTTTCTTGAATTCCTGGTTGCCATAGCTGGAGCCTTTTTCTATTTCAGTTACTCCTATCAGTCTACGAACTCCAAAGGAAGCTTTAAAATATAACAGAAAAATGAGAGGCACATTAAAACCAGTTCAAAGATTTAGGAATTTACATGTAAGCACACAAACAGCTCACTCAATCCCCAAGTCAGTAGTGACTGCACATGGATTGCAGGTCAAATGACACTAAAAGAGGGGGCCAATTCAGATTTAAAAATATAATTACTGCTTCTGTTGGTTAGCAGGATATGCAGCATAAACACACAGGCATATCACTTGACCCATCTTTTTTTTGTTGTTTTTGGGAGGACTAGCGTTTAAGTATTTGGTTGGTTGGTTTTTAATTCACAGACAAGTCATCCAGTGAAAATATCTTTTCCGTAATAACAGGCTACAAGACTCACCTGCTATTGTTTACTTCAGTTGTTTCCTGGATTAAAGCTTTTGAAATCATTAAAATGCTGTACAATATAAAGACTACTGAGCAAGCTCCAAGTGTTTTTCTGCAAGCCCCCTTCCTATTAATACACAGAACTCATTGGAGGTAATGGATCTTGTTACATATCACACTGGGCTGGCTCAGCATCTTCTCTGCTTTTATTACCTGCTCCAACAAGTCCCAGGAATGCAAGGATGAGGAGAGGTGATCCACTTGCAAAAACTCCAAAGCCAAATGTGAAGAGAGGAGAGAGGAGAACTGTTGCCCAAAAAAGAAAGTTTAGGAGAGTCCACGGTCTCCTAGGAGGTTTAAACTGCTTGCCAGGAAATACACCTTCCTGATTATACATCTCTTGCAAAGCGTCCTGGGGGAAAGAGAAGAGAAAACAGGTTCATAACGTTTGCACCAAGCAATCCAAGACTAGTCAACTCCGGGAAGACATCAAGGACTGTATCTGCAGTAAATATCCATCAAGAGTACACAGCACCCAATTCCATGTGCTGTCACTTATTTGGGCATTTGTTGACCACTGAGGTGATTGTATTATCCTTTCAAAGGCAATTCTGGCCACATCAGAAACTGAAACTTTACTGTCCTGTCCACCACATGCCTTCACCTTTGGTAATTGCTTAGGAACTGAGTGCACAACAGGCCAGAGGCCAGTTCAGACACCACCTGCCCTCTGAGCCAGGTGCTTTTTCCTCACATTTTTACTTCTAGAAATTTCAGCATGATTTAACAAACCACGGCAGAAAAAGAGGCACAGTCCCAGCACTCCAGCTGAGCCACTGCATCCCAAGCTGGGCCTGCAGAGAGGCAGTGCTGAAACAAGTCATGGCAAGGAGCAGACCACAGTCCTCCCCCAGGCTGTAAGAATGTTCTGTAGGGTTTCCAGGCTATTACTGAGGATGGCTCAAGTCTGGCTATTTCTTATTTTTTCCCCACTTGAACTGTTTTTCTTTAAGTTTCCCTCACAAAGGGCAGAGAAGCGTGAGGTGCTCCTTGCTAATAATGGCCTTTTGAGGACAAACCCTCTGTGCAGAAAGAAGATTCCAGCTGCAAAGTAATTGGAAAAACTAGAATAAGAGGACCACAGTTTCAAAATATTGCTAACACTGTAAGATCACTATATATTAATACCCACATACATAAGCAATGCCCCCCCTGGTAACACCTCACAGTAAAATTAACAGAGGTGCAGCCAACATCAGGAGGGATGAGAGGAAATGGTGCCAACTTGCACCAAGGAAGGTTTAGACTAGGCATTAGGAAAAGAAAAATCCATAAAAAGTGCTGTAAAGCAGTGGAACAGGATGTCCAGGGAACCTGAAATGGGGTAACTATCCTTGGAAGTGCTCAAAAAACATATGGATATGGCACCTGAGATGTTTTAGTGACAGACATGGTAGTGGTGCTGGGTTGACAGTTGGGTTTAATGATCTTAGAGGTGTTTTCCAACCTTAACAATTCCATGGTGCTAAAAGGAGGTGGGGGGGAGAGGATGATACCTAATAGCTGCTGATCTTTGTAAGATAACTTCTCTCTCCATAACTGAACTAGAGCTTAGCTATTCAAACAAACTAGGTGAAAATAAATAAAAACAGAACTTAAAACAATTTGCTGCCTACCTACAGACTAAACACAAGTTTGGACATGCTGCAGCACAGGTCATCCCAGCTGGAGAAAGCCCAAGATAGTTAAAGTTTCTCTCCTTTTTTTTCCCCATAAAGATGAGAAACACAGAAATCAAGTTACACATCTGAAGTTCAACAATCCACCTGTTAGGGTTGGACAAGATCAATTACAGTTCTCTCCTCCTCCCCACAGAACTGTCTGTGGTCAGGAAAATAACCATCTAAGACCAAAAAGAAAAAAAGAAATGGCACAAGGAAAAGCTCTGAGCCATGCGAAGGCACGACGTGCTCCATCACTCCCTGGCAGCAGATCCCAGGGACTGTCACACCACGTCACACACCACCGGAGAAATATTACCAGGAGGCAGAAGGAAAGTGACAGTGGAAGAAAAATGAAAGCAAAGAACAATTGCAGCTGAATGCCGGGATCGGCTGTCCCTGACAGACAGTTATCACTCTTCTCAAGCGCCTAAAAACACCCACAGGGAAAATGGAGCTTTGAGAATTGTGTGACACGGATCCAAGCGCTGAAGAATGTGAAAAGACAGTGGGTTGCTATTAGTCTTCCACAACTCAGGCATATCTCTGAATTCCACTGTGCTTCCTGGCCATTTGAGACCTCACCAGCCAGCCCTCTGCTGCTCCTTGCAGCAGTCTGAGGGATGGCTGCCTGATCACACATAATATCCTCTCTCCATCCAGTGCAAGAGTGTGCATTACCCACTGCCTTAATACACTCCCCCTATGAAAGTCTCAAAAGGGCCAAGAGAAAGCCAAGCTGTTTACCTTTTCCTGGTAAAGCTTATGAAGCCAGTTTGCAGCTTCCTTTTCATCTTGAGGAATATCTTCCAGAGGAAATCTCCTGGTGTAGTAGAGACATTAAAAAACAAAAGAAAAAAAAAAAAAGAAAAAAGAGTTAGGGAAAAGTCCAGGTATTTGACTTTAGCTCTCTACTAGGGAACATCTGCCATTCAATGAAGGGCATAAATCACAGGCAATACTGTCACTGAAGGCAGAGGTCTTAAACAGAGGTGAACTGGGACTTAAATAGCATCCAATTCTCTGTCTAAAATCTCTGATTCTTAAGAAAAAAGAAACTGTATAAGATCGTATCAGTTTCAGAGCACATTAGCAAAATAAGCATTTCACATTCAACCACTGCTCTTCCTTCACCTGGTCTGCCACTGGTTCATTCCCAGTGAGCTCAGGCTGAGGCATCCAGAGCTGGGAACAGACAAGCAAAGGGCAAAGCCAAGGATGACTGTTTGTTACATTTCAGTTGTGGAAATCCCATTTTGGAAAATTCACTTCATACCAGCTCTAAGGAAAACAACTTCTGCAGTGACTGCCCCTGTCCCCTCCTGTCTCTCCAGCCCTACAGGCTGAGGCACACAGGTCTGGGAGCATGTGAAAATTATGCCCAGTGCCATGTACTGACCTGACCTCACTGAGAACAGATGCCTTGCAAGAGCCTCCTGCTCGTGGTGAAGAGCCAATCATTTCCCTGCATCCTTTTGTTTTCTGAGACAGGCCACTGACCTGCTCAGCAATGCACTGCCTCCTTTCTCGGTGGCACAGATCTCAGTCCTGAATCAACTCACAAAGAAGCTGCTTGGTTTGTAGAGCACAGGCACACACCTCACAGACCAAGCATTGCCAAAATATGTTCAGCTTAAGGGTATCAGGGATCTCTTGGAGCAGGGCAGTAAGAACAGAAGGGTGACCTCTGGGACAGCTTTAGACACAGTGATCCCAGATATGACTTATTTTCTCATGTTCAACCAGGGAATTTATTTCCACAGTACAAAATAATGCCTTTGAGTCAGCACAGGCCATCAAAGGCAGTGTGGGCAGCAGTTCAAGGGAGGTGATCCTGCCCCTCTGCTTTGCTGAGCCCCCACCTGCAGCGCTGCCTCCAGCTCAGGGGCCCCCCAGCACAGGAAGGACATGGAGCTGCTGGAGAGAGACCAGAGGAGGCACCAGGATGAAGAGAGGGATGGAGCAGCTCTGCTGGGAGGAAAGGCTGGGAGAGCTGGGAATGTTCAGCCTGAAAAAGAGCAGGCTTTGGGATGACCTAACTGTGGCCTTCCAGTACCTGAAGGGAGGTAAAGATGGAGAGAAACTATTTACAAGAGCCTGGAGTAACAGGACAAGGAGGAATGGATTTAAACTGACAGAGTAGGTTTAGATTAGATATTGGAAAAAATTATTTATTGAGAGGGTGGTGAGGCACTGGAACAGGTTGCTCAGAAAAGCTTTGGCTGCCCAAGCCTTGGAGGTCTTCAAGGCATGTTGGATGGACCTCTGAACAACCTGGTCTAGTGGAAGGTGTCCCTGCCATGGCAGGGGTTCTGGAACAAGATCATCTTTAAGGTCCCTTCCAACCCAAACCATTCTATAATTCTGTGAATATGTTCTTCTACGTTCCTAAAAGTTATTGTATCCCCCAAATTAACCGCACACCAGATCTGACAGATTTACTTTCATGAGCTCTAAAACCAGGATGTGCTCAATTAATATCAATAATGCCCAATAAAAGCTCAGTAAAAAGTCATTTGCTGAAAGCTCTCTGGTGAAGCTGCTGTGGTGCCGCCGTCACCACTAGAGGGGACTCACAGCAACAACATCTGGTAATTTCCTGATTATTTCCCCTGGACCCAGTCGGGATAAAGGCTGTATCCACTGCAGGGAGTTAAGCTGCTTACCTCCACAGAGGTAACTGTATACGTATATAAGAAGAACAAGAGCTTACATGTTTCCTTTCTCTGAGCTACAATACGTCTGCTGGCACAATAAGGACATGTTCCATTTTCAGCAAAAAAACCCCTGCAAAAATAGTCTCTTTATTCTTAAAGCTTCCTTCCTGTGCAGAGAAAAAGCTTCAAGTATATAAATCATCTTGAGAATATTGATTCAGTCCACAAACATATTTAAAATCAAAATCTTCTAAACAGAGGCATTAGTTCCTTTCATAAGGTACAATTAGTAATTGTACCTGGCCAACATCCTTCTCAACAGAATTTTATGAACCCCAACCTCTTCTAACAGTATTGAAAGCTACATTTGTCTTCTTTCCTCCCACGTCCTCTCCAAGAAATAAAACAAACTCGCACCTCCATTAGCAAGTCATAGCAGGAATGAAGGCAACCACTATTCAGCGTATAATTGTACAGAAGTTAGGTTGGACTGGATGATCTTCAAGGTCTTTTCCAACCTTATCAACACTATGATACTGATACTGTGAAGTGCATCCATGCATGTGCACCCCAGATCCAGTGAGATATCCTACAGGCATCTGCCATCAGCATGGAATTACAGGTGGCACCTGCCTGACCAGCTCTTTTGCAGGCTGGCAAGTTGTTGTCTGTTCCCTTTCCTCAGCAGGAGTATGTTTGGCAAGTGTAAGTAGTCAAAATGAAACCCCCTTGCAAATGAGTGACCCCCACCTGTCCACAGAGGGCTCCACAGTCTCCTTTCCCACTGAAAGACTAAAATTTTGTGGATGTTCCAGTACCTGAGGCCAGAACTGGAACACGTTTCCTTCCACTGCCCATTAAGGCTGCAGCACTCTGCATCCCATGGGACAGCATTTCTCTCTCAAAACTGTTGTTGCTATATCTCAACACACTGGATTAACTACTAGTGTGATTTCCTACAAAGATTCTCACCACTGGAGGCTCTGGAAAGACACAACTGCTTTGATTAGACGGACTAGGTATTGAGCCAGTGCCTTTCATCTGCAGCACGCAGACCCAAGGCCAGAGGGGAAAGGTGTGGGAGGAAGCAACAAAGCCTTTTCTTTTTACAAACCAAGCATCAACCTCATCACCAGAATACGGCAATGTTTTCCAAAGCGTGGGTGAAGCCCCCAGAGGAGCAGAAGTAAACTGTCAAAACGACTGTGGAAAGAACAACCAGGTCATTTTCCAGGTCAAAACATAAAAGGGAAAAGAAGCAATTCAACAGGAAAGGGTTGGTAGTTTTTATGGTCACAAGGAAACCTTTAGAGGAGAAGGCAACAAGGAGAAAGCAAGAAAGAAAAAGAATGTTTGTGTGTGTCTGCACATGTGTAACGTTAGATGAAGTTAGGTGTTAGCAGCTACTCTTTTGGGCAAAGGAGTAATGAGGATGAGGAATGTCCCACCTCATTTGCAGGATGTCTGAATTTCAACATTTATATAGCATTTAACTTCTAATCTGCTCATCAAACCATGTGAATGAGGGAGAGAAACTGGTGCAGGAAGGAGTTTTACACTGTTTCCCACAAGGGACCACTGAAGCTGGACAGACTATTTATGTCTTGCACAGGCTGTCAGGGAACTGGGAAGGGTGAAAACAGTTGGTTTTCTTTTTCCAGCACAGAAGGAGAAAAGGTAGACAAGTATCTTCAAGTGCACAAAATCAGGAAACCCTGGAATGACAGTGTTCTTAAGCCAAGCTTAAGTTTGTCCAGTGTTTTCTGACTTGGTGATCATGAGATTTCACATGAAAGCAAACTGAAGCAGGGAGGAAACAGGGAGGTCTTTGCGGCCTGCAGAGAAACCTGAAGGGCAAGGAAATGTGGAGTTACAGCAAAGCAATTGCCCTGTAAAAATCAAAAAGCACTTTAACTGCCAAATGATGCATGTTAGGGCTCACCTCCATCAGTATATGCTCACCTTACACACATATCTGCCTCATATTTCTTCCCATAAAGAATTCCTAATAAAGACGGGTTCTTGTTTCCTCTGAAATTTAGTGTTACATCATAAACTGCTGAAACTGTCGCAAAAAGAAAAAAGAAAACATGGCTGTTATAACACCAGTTCTAGCAACCATCTTGCCCGAGACAGCAACAGAGCCTTGTGCGAGCCTTGCATTAATGATGTCAGGCAGCAGAGTTCTTCAGCCCTTTGTGTTTTCACCTCATATTTATCTCTGTCAGCCACCCGACATTCCCAGCTCATGGCATGTGCGTTATCAGAACACCAGAGGACTTGTTGAACTAAGCAACAATGACCCATGTGAGAGGTTTATTATTTTTTAAGACCGGTATCTGACAGCTCTGTGGCAATTTACCAATTAACAGCTGCCAGCTCACTAATTGCCAGGGACATAAAGAACAACAGAATCAGCTATCCTGTGCTACACAGAGTGTGCTAAACAACACGTTACATCTGATGCAAAAGAACAAACAGCATCTTGCCAGTACCTGTTCCCCTGAGACACTGGACAGCAGTGGTGAAACCTTTGGTTCTGGGCAGCAGGTGGTATTTCAGTTTAGGCAACCCCTTGGATTCAGCTACTTCCATGCTGATACGGTGCTTGGTCTCTGTAAAACGAGTTCCTTCACAGTACAGGAGAAACTAGTACAAGAGAAAAGGCAAAAAAACAACCCTCAGAGATCCGTCAAGATCACGAAAAACCAGGCAAAATACTGAAAATTTGTGTAAGAGAAACATAAGTCCATGAGTGTGCACACTTCTCTTGCCTCATCTGTTCATCAGGTATTAGGCGTAAGTACCACCTCACAACTCATTTACAATTACTTTTAATTTTACCACCACATACCAAATTTAAGGCGACAAAAAGACACCCCTAATTGTGGCATTTAGAATGCACAAAATTTAGGAAATTGGTTCACTCAAGTCAATTTTAATCATGATTTAAATTACCAAGCAGGAAGTCTTGATTTAAATAATCAGTGCTAACTGCATTTGGCACTTATATTTTGTGGTTGTTTTCCCTAGAGATTAGTCCTTGGTTCTCAGTCATAGAATCATTAATATGTATAGATCTTCAGCTAAAGTTCAGTCTTGAGATTTCATAATTGGTAGGGGCTTTTTCTGGTTTTGGGAGTTTTTCCCCTTTTTTCAGGAGGATATATTAAATACAGTTCATTTCCATACATTCAAGCAATTAAGAAGCTTAAAATACATTCTCCAGATGCTTTTTTTTTTTTTCCTATCTTTGCAGTGGTAGAAAATCACAATGTACTCACAATGTTCTAGTTAAGGCTTAATGTTTCACTATTCGCTTTAACAAGCTGTACTGGATAATATTGAAGAAATCACTTTAAATGCACAAAACCCCTCTGAAAATGCTTCATAAGCCAAATTATTGTACATTATATGTGCTGCCATAAAAGCAAAATTGTAAATTTATCAAACTGTTTGCATTCAAAGCTCTAAGAAGGCTAATAGGTAGATTATCCCATTGTGTTGCTGCATTAAAATATAACAACATTGCACATAATGAAACAGAGATGTTTTACCCTTGACTTCAAATCATGTCAAAATAAAAAGGAAAAAAGGATCTGCAGAAGCAGATATAAGCCTGCCATATGTTCTCATAGACACTTTTTGGGAAACCTGTAATTTCACAGATCAATGAACACACTAACGGGAACTTTCTATCAAAATCCATGGTCTGTGCATCCAAATTCACTCGCTTCTCCAAAAAACACTTGTTCATTTCTGTCTTTCCAGCCTACCTCAGATGATGTAGCATAACCAACAACTATTACACAAACATGATTTATAAATTAACATACAGCTTCCGAGCTGTTTACCAAATGACTTTTCTTACCAACAGGCAAACTGAGAAATGTTTTACCAGCATATCCCAAAAGACCTCCTGAAGGACAGACGTGGCTTTTCCTTGACAACACTCGGAACCGAACAGACCTTCTCCTAACACATCAGGCCACAGTACCACTCGTCACCATTTCACTTCTAGCAGACAGCTGTAGAGGAGGGACTCACTTACCCACATATATTCAGGATAATCAGACAAACGTTTTAATCCTGCAATAACCGTATCTCTGTCTTCTTCCCATTTCCTTTTGCAGAAAACAATCTCCAGGAAGTACCACGTCCAACCGATTAGGGGCACATATAGTAGCTCTCTCTTAGCAAGAACTTTGGAACTCTTGGAGAAGAAAAGAAAAACAAAAATCAAAACTCAGCAATCGAAAAATGTACTTCGTCAATTTGTGCAATGAGATCAAGTACATAAAGTTAAGGTGATGAAGAGCTGATGGAGTTATATCTGGAAACTTAAATGCAAGAAGGTACATGGATGTGTTTTAAATAGACCTGTCATCCTGCAGGTGGAAGGGGAAGCTCATGGCCACACGTACCCCCAGCACTCCAAAACGTTCTGTCATCGTCCAGCCACACAAGAAATCGATTTCAAAGTTGTGATTCAAGATGATGATGACATGTTCTTTCCCAAAGGTGTTCACCGTGGCCTCGTCTGAGAACAAGGTGCACTCTGTGCCTGACCACCATTCCAGCAGCATTACCAACTCTAACAGACACGATGGAGACAGAGAGAAGGGTTAAGGGTGACCCTTGCAGAAAGGCATTCAGCCCCATTAAATGCCCAGCCCCTTCTGATTCCCAACACTGTCACCCACCTCAAAGAAACCCAACGGAGATGAAATGAAAGCCTGGGTGGGTATAGACTAAATGGCATCACCACCCTCAAGCAGTATTTAAGACACTGCACTTCTGCATTTTGGATAGTTTTAGCAAGTTTGGGCATTGTATTATGAATGTGAAATTTCATGATCACTGGGTAAAAAAGCCCCCAAAATTTGTTCCTGAAAACAGAGAGTGGAGCTGTTGATTGCTCCACTAAATGAGTACACTTTCTCCCAGGTGGAATACAAATTATGCATAGATGCAGCCTAATGCTTTTACTCAACATGAAACAAGCTTTATGGAGGTAAACAGGCCAATAAAGGTCTTTTAAAGGGATGCAGTGTCATAGATCCTCAGTGATAAATACTAGAACACAGGGCTCTAATCATTCTGTATTATGATCATCAGCATATAGTCAGAAACAGCAGAGAATTGAGATAATTTATCAAAATACCTGGGCAAAGACAGGACCGGTAAATTGTATCTTTTATAGTAAAAGAAGGAGCCATTTTCCCTCTGTTTTCTCCAGCTTTTCAATGTCATAGCATCTCTTACTCCACCCTAAATATTTTGTTACCCACTCTGCTTTTCCACCTCCTCTTTCTTCACCTTAAAAACCCCCTCCACTTCAATTCAGCATGCATGGACTGTAGTTGCTATGGTTAGCTTATTTCTCTCATTTCAGTACACTGAGGCAGATGGAAGACATTTCTTGTATCATGGGACAACTATAAAAAGTATGAGAATAGTTCATTCTCCCAGCAGGAAGATTTGCTTCCATGCAAACTGCTGTCATTGGCATTTTTTCATTTCAAGGAAATACAGTTGCAATCAAAATTTGGTTGCACAAATATGGCTGCTACGAAGTCCAACTCTTTCCATATCACTACGACAAACTTATCACATGCTTATTCACCAGGTTATTCTCCTGTATCACCCTCAACATCTGCTCATTTGGAGTTATTTTCACGGCAAAGTTATAAAACTTGCTGATCAAGAGAGTGAAACCCTGGTCAACTGGAAAAACAGCAGAGAAAAAACAGAACTGTCTTTGTTTACACTAACCAGAGGTTTCTGTTCTTGCTTCCCAGCTCTGCCTTCTTTGTGATCACTTCCTTTCTCTGGTTTTCCTGGTTCAGACTAAAAGGGGAAAGAGGACACCAAGAGTGACCTCAGATGAGTGCTATGCTCTTCCAAGCAGGTGGCCAGGAGAAGAGAGTAGTGGTACCAGACACAGTGTGGTACTCTGAGCAATTTTGGCTTTCCACTGTTGCCTATGGACTAAGGAGGAACATTTCCAGTACCTGCTACAGCTGCTGCACATTTTTATAAAAACAATAATGGACTAGCTGTGTTTCTTTTCCAAAATCAGGAAAAAAAAACAATCTGCAAAGGCAAGTAAGTCCCTCTGCAGAGCATTTCTTTTCCCATTTGCTCTAAAATAGTGGAGGATTTGCCAGAGTTCATACTGAGACAGGAGGGTTGACGAGCCAAAAAATGAAAATGAGGAAACAGATTGTTCGTTACAAGCATAACTGTATGATGTTATGACATGATGTAACTATAACTCGGAGTGGGCTCATGTCCTCATTTTTGGTACATTTGGTACTCATTTTTGGTTACAGGTTCTTTGCGTGGCACTGATCCTCCTGATGCTACAGCAAGCACATCCTTCTGAAAGATGGGATGGGAACACTTGCACTGCCAAAGATATTTCCTATACAGGGCAAGGAACACCTTGATACAACCAGCAACCAACTCCTGTGGCTGTGGTTCCCACACAACAAAACTGGTGCATTTACAACCTCACAAGCCACCCGCAAACAAAGCAAACATCCCTCAGTTGAAAGTACCAAAATTTGAGAGATTATTTTTGCAACTGGACTGAATGAAACACGCTCTCCAAAGGGGTGAGTCATCTGAAAGAAGCTGATGTAGGAGAGCACGAAGAACAGACTGTCACGAATTGCAAAGGGTTTATGTTGAGGTCAGAGCCCAGCAGACTTTTCTTCCCCATATGTCTGCCACAGACCCAGGATTGACCTGCCCTTGAGAAGCTGTGCTTTATTTATTTGGGAGGAAGTACAATAAGAACAGAGCCTGGTTTTCATTACACAGCCAGGTACACTGTCACCTGTGTATCCACCCCTACTGACCCTCTGTCAGATGGGCAGAGCAGCTTCTCTTATACACAGCTGTGACATGAACACCCTCAGCCTAAAACTATAAGCAGCCTGGAGTAAGTGTGAAAAATGTAGCATCCAGAACAGAACACAAACCTACAGGTTCACTGCCAAAAGGCTTTCCCATAATGAAATATGTTTCATTATGAATGGCAACATCTGAGCTGCTGCATTTACATGGCTTACTTAATTTGCTATAAATCACAACTGAAGTGCATATTCTGTCAGCTCTTCCATTACAGGCCATCAGCACTCTGCAATCCCATATAACATTAACATTAATTTTCATAGTTTTAATTTCTCAATGAGTTAATTTATCACAGACTATACACTGGGGGTTATCCTAGGTACAACCCAATTACCTACACAGCTTCTTCCAAATCTCTTTGAACAGCAGCGTGTGTTATTTCCACTGTTTAGGAGATACAAGATAGCAGCATTGAAAATGTGATTTTTTTTTCATGCACAATGCTAACTAGGGTCTGAGCCTACAAGCCTTGCAGGAACAAGCAGCTCATATCCTCTGGAAAGCCAGACTATTAGTGCAGCAATGGTTTTCAACAGGAGATCAGATTCTAGATTATCAGAAGCACATAAAGAAATTCTTAAAAGCAAAAAAAACCCAAAACTCCCATATACGCCCCTCTCTTGTCCAACCCAACCAAACTGATTTTGAAGTTTCTACTAAGCTCTTCTATTACAATATCTTTTCTCCTGATAGTTTGCTGGGCACTGCATTTAAATGTCCTTTCTCCTGTGCTTCTCAGGCAACACTCTCAATAAACAGGACAACAAGGTTCAAAACTGAACTAGATACTTTGGAGAGTTTTTGTTGGTAGTACTTCACATGGATGACTTACGAAGTGTGGGTGCCTGTCAGTGGACTGCTCAGCTGTAATTTCAGTACTCATTTTGGTGACTCATTTACCCAAAGTGGGAGTTGGATGCTGAGCTGAGCACTAAGGTAAGTGGCCGTGCATACTGGGAGTGGATGGAGAATAGAAACCGATTAGATGATTCACTGCTGAAACAGGAGGTGACATTTGGGCTCGGGAGTCTTCTAAACACTCATTTCAGAAATCAACCCCCCCTGCTAAGCTACGTGAGGAGGGAAAAAAAAGCCATCCACAAGGCGGAAATTCTGCAAAGGTCTGAAATTAGAAAAGCAGTTGCATTCACTGTAGAGTTGAACCATGGGCAGAAGAAGAAAAGTGTGACAAATTGCTCAAAAGAGGAGACCCTGGCACCAGAGATGAACACTGTAGGATGTAAGAGGACTCTGAAGTTTGTCACACGGTTCAGCTACAGAGACATGTGCACTAGATAATTTAAGACAGGTCTCTTCCTCTGCAGATCACACAATTAACTTGGGCTCCTAAATGGCTCCTCCATAGCACATATGCTGAACACCTGAACCAGTCTCAGAATTGTCCCTTCCCCATCGCAGCTCTGATGCTGGATGAAGATGGCACTGAGACGAAGTCAGCAGTTCCTACCAGTCAAGAACAGGGCTGGAGGTGGGAGCAGCCCTACTCCCCACTCTTGAATGGCAGAGTGATAATATGTATCAGTCCCTTGACTTCAGAATGATTTCCCTGTATTTCAGAAGAAAAATGGCCATAATGCACTGCTCTGAAAGAGTCCAACATGAAACTTACGTCTCTCTCATCTCTGTTTGTATTCATGTACATACGTATTTCTCTTTAATTAACAGAAGCAGATGCAAGAAAACCCACTCCCCTCTCCAGCCCAGCCCTCACATCCCCTTCAGGCATACTCACGGCTCCAAAGGGAATAGGCAAGGCGACAGTTTACTCGGCGATAAAACTGCTTGTTTATGGGCCAGAGGATTAGTGTGCATAGTTGAATGAAGTTAATGATCAGTCCACTCACAACAAAGACGAACCCAATGAGGAGGTGAACTATGAACTGGGTCTTCAGAAAGGCAATGAAGCCCATGATAACCACTCAGAAGCGTGTGCAAGGGCCGTCACTCAGAATAACTGTCCTGAAAGAGAAAAAACAAAACAAACAAAAGAGTCAGATGGAGAGTGGATCTACAAGCCCCGAGGAAGGACAAAAGCCCTGAAACAGTCCATGCAACTTCAGCAAGAGAATCCAGCCCAATAAACACCCAAGCCTGCCTCATTAACAAACTAGTTATGGTGTAAATCCCTTCCAAAAATAGGAAAGAATCGTTATTTACAATTTACAGCCCACAAAGATTTTTACTGTTTGTTGAAGACAAATCTCACACCTCCTTTCAAAATTAAGACCACATAATTGGACTTAATGCTGTGAGGACCACAGAGCCCTGTAGGCACAGTGAGCAGTGAGCCCCGATGGGTAAAAGAGCTGCACAGTAACTGCTGTACCCTCAGAGTGCTGTCCCTGAACCGTAACAGGAACCTCAGAGCAGGGCTGGTAACACAGAGCACCATTATGGCCAACGCTAAAGCATGGAAATGGAAATTAGATATTCCCACATCCAACTACTCTGCTGGAGTAGGTTTAATAACTTCTCACTTTGTCAAATCAAATATGTCAGTTAGTGTGGCAGGAAAAAATAAAATAATAAAATCGCCTGAAGTTACGTAGCAGTACAAACTTGATCTGGAAAGATGCAGAATCTTGACTCCACCAAATTATCCAGAGCACATAACTGTGAGCATGTGCCATATTTATACCAAGTGCAGAAAGACTGGCGATGTCTGAATCAGCAGCAAGTCACAGACAAACAGCAAGACAGACAAGCCTGATTCACTACAGATTCTGTCAGCACAAAGTTAACCCAAAAAGATGTATTTACCAAAGCGCCAAATTGAGTTTACTCCAAACCCTCTGTTATCCAGCACTGGCCTTTTTGACCTTGACTACAAGCCCTGAAACAAGAGCAACCAGGCCGTGAAACCACAGGCTCAGCATCGCACCCCAAAAATAAAAGCAAGGCCTTTGCCACAGCCAAAGTTTGGTGGCAGTTTTCAGGCTCAGCTTTTACAAGTCTTCTAAATGACCAGACCAACCAGTAGATGGTAACAAATAAAGTTATACTCCGTCCTTCGTGATGAAAGGGACAGGCCAAGGCTGTCACGAAACACTAAACTCGCAAAGAAGTGCACGTCGTTAATATGCATGCAGGCCACGCCCATTGCCCCACCCCCATGGCACTCCTTCCCATAGTCTGTCTCGGCACAAGCGGGCAAAGGGAGCCGTTTCTGAGCGGCTGCTGTGACCGTGTGTGCTCGCAGCCCAAACTCCGCGCCGCTCCCCCCCCCAGCTCCCCAGCCGGACCCGGCTCCGCGCCAGTCCGCGCGTGGTCACCCTGCCTCCGTGGCGGGGAAGGGGCGTCCCTGAGCTCTGGTCAGCGTTCTTGGAGCCTGGAAAAACCTTAACTTTGCAACACTGCAACGCCCCGTGCACTTATGGTGAGGGGGAGGCATTGGTATGGGTGTTTCTTTCCCTTTAACATCCACCAGTCCCAGTAGAGGCAGCGCTGCCCGGGCTTTGACTGGGCTTTGAGTAACAAGGAATGGCATGTCTTGTGGTGGTGCTGCGCTGGGTCTCAGCACAGCACACAGGACCGGGGCAGGGTGCCGCAGGGCTCTAAACGCCACTGCGAGCTGCAGTAAATCACGGGCTCCAGCCCTGCTGCGCGGCTCCAGCCCCCGCTGCGCCACCGGCGAGGGCACAATCACCGGGGTCGAGGGGGGAAGCGGCAAGGGATTTAGGCTGTGGGAGTGACCGCAGCAGCCCGGAGAAGCCCACAGGGTGGCGGGGGTGGGGAGGTCGGGTTTCTTTCCTTTTAACATCCACCGGTCCCGTGAGAGAGAGTGCTGCCCATACGGGCCCAGACAGAAGCCTCCTCCTGGTGCAGTGACAGCTCCGCCCTTTCAGCACACAGTGCTTGCCCCCCCTTGCTTGCCTCACTTTTGTGGGGCAATTTCTTGGGTGAGGGACGGAGCACAGTGCCGCCATTGTGAGCCCCCTCCCCGCAGGGCGGGGTGAGTCCCGCCCCATAGGCACCACCCCTCGGTGGAGCAGAGCGACTGCGCATGTGTCAGCCAGCTAAACTCGCGGACAGCTGAATCATAATTGCAAGACATTTGCTTTGCAAATGGGTGGGGTCATAATGGAGAGGTTGCAATGCAGTGGGGATTCACTGTACTTCTGACTAGTCAAGTATCTGAAGGTGATGTGGACCCGGTTTTCAAAAATAAAGTACCTGCCAGCTGTGAGGAATCAAAACACTGTCATTCACCACCTGCTTACAGTATGTTGTTACATTTATAGAAGTCAACAACAATTCTACTTGTGAAAGCTTGTTGTCTACCATCACTTCTACAAACCAGGTACTGCCTACCAAGGCACAGAGTGTCTAGTTTTTACGCAATTAACATTAATTTGCATCGTTAGTAGTCTATACACTTCAAAAAAACCCCCTTGTTTCAATATAGTCAGTACTGTGCCTAGCCACTGAAGGGAAAGCAAAGCAAGATGAATAATGTTGAAGCTTATGATAAATAATCTAAGTCGTCCCAGTGTTTTCCTGTAAGAATGAAAGAAACATTTCTTCCACTAATAAATTACTTTGACAACATGTGTTGAGAAGCAGAGACTCCTGTTTAATAAGAAGCAAGTCGAGCTCTCCTCCCTCTCTCCCCAAAAGGCTTCCAAGTTACAGTTGCCTCATACAGTGCAGCACTCACACACGAGAGGCAACCATGGTATTCATTGACTTCTAACACAGCAATGGACTCATTTCTCTTTTCCACTGGCATGTTCTAATAAATACTACCAAACATTAAACACCAAGTTCTTCACTTCCAAGATCAGTCATCCTCTTCATCTGGTTTACCTCAAGCCAGTTGAAGAAGAAAGAACAAACAATTCCACACCAACTATTTTCCGATCCCTACTTGCCTTCTATTTAGCCATGTGAAACCAGCTTTGCTGATGGCTGTGTCTGGTGTCAGATCATTCAAAGACTTGGACTTGATCCTGGAGGTCTTTTCAAATCTAAATGATTCTTTGCTTCTGTCTATCACAGTCATTAGACCAGTACTTACTGTCTTTTGACGCACAGCTCAGATGCTTTCAGACAGGATCCAAAGTGCATACAAATGGTGTGAGGAAAAATAGAAATGTCAAGCATTATCCTCAAATAAAGCAGTTTGGCTCTAGTTCTGTGGTCTCTTCATTTTGAGCAAAGTCTGGAGCACTCTGGCATTTGTCCTGACATTAAGGACATTGCAGTACTACAGCCTCAAAAGAACACGTCCCCTTTTACATTGCAGCATGTTGCTTCCCCAGCTTTGTTGTTACACAAGGAAAACAGGATTTATCAGTCTTGCACCGGCATCCTGTCCCACATGCTAGGCATCCCAGAACCATTAATGATGGAAGAGACCTCCAAGATCATCGAGTCCAACCTGTGATTGATCACCACCTTGTCAACTAGCCCAGAGCATTGAGGGCCATGTCCAGTTGTTTCCTGAATGCCTCCAGGGATGGTGATGCCATCACCTCCCTGAGCATCCCATTCCAATGCTTAACAATCATTTCCGTGAAGAAATTCCTCCCAATGTCCAAATTAACACTCCCCTGGCACATATTGAGGCCATTTCCTCTTATCCTACCACCTGATGCTAAGGAGAAGAGACCAACACACCAACACTGGCTCCACCCTCCTCTCAGGGAGTTGTAGAGAGCAGGAAGGTCCCCCTTAAGACACCTTTTCTTCCAGCCTAAACACCCTCAGCTCCCTCAGCCGCTCATAGGACTTACTCACTAGAAATTTAACCAGCTCTGTTACCTGTTTCTGGACATGGTTCAGCTCCCCAATGTCTTTCCTGAATTGAGGGGCCCAGAACTAGACACTGAAACTGAGATGAAGCCTCAATAATGCCAAGCAGAGGGTGAGAGCTCAGAGCTGTGTGACTGGCTGGTGACACACCTCCTCTGCCTGGAGCTGGGCTCACTGCACTCCTGTGTCTGGGGACCGTGAGCCTGACCAGTCCTGCTGCAGGGCAAAAAGAACAGCAGCCACAGCACAGCTGGGTCCTCTCCAGCACCTTCCTAGCACAGTGCTTGGCCAGCTGCTCCATAAAGCACAGCTGCTTTACTTGCACCTCTGCTTTAAATGGACAGAGACCAACTAAAATATTAAATAATCTGTTGGCTGATCCTTCCAGTTGCAGAGTTGGATACAGAACCCACCAGTCTCCCTTTTGACAATCCCTCACTTAATTGTACCTGACTTTTAAGACAATTAGAAGTTAATCGTAACCCAGGAATTCTTTAGTTTTCTTCATTCCTGTCCATGTAGGACAGCCAGGAAATTCAGGGACAAGGCAACATGCAAAAGGGGATCAGCACCTCTTCTGTTGAATCCCATGGTCAGGCTGGGAGGAGGATAAGGTGATCAGTATTTGCCAGAACTAGGAGAAGAAACACTTCTGCATTGACACATATATTAAGATCAGCTAAGTGAAGTGTTTAGGAAGGAAACATCTGCCCTAGCTGAAGACAGCAGGTGTCAGCAGTATTTATGTCTATCAATTTTATTTTTATTTATATTTGCTGGTAAAATCTTTTCTCCCTTCTTTTCCAGAAACACTCCTAACTCAAAACATAGACTTTTCACCACAAAACCTTCATTTCCTCCTGTACGGCCACACTGAGAACTCTGGAGAACTTTAGTCCTCTCCCTGCTTTCACATCCTCACAAAATGCCTGCTTTTCACAGCCACACTGCCAAACAGCACCAGGGTAAAACCCAGCTCAAACCATAGAGCACTTTCATTGCCTTTTAGTGCCTGACCTCACAGAGCTGTTTGACTTTCATAGTGAGAGACACACCCCACCCCGCAGTACTGGTCACAGAATCACAGAATGGTTTGGGTTGGAAGAAACCTCAAATATTATCCAGTTCCAACCCCCCCATTGTGGGCAGCGACATCTTCCACTACACCATAATGCTCAGAGCCCCATCCATCCTGGCCTTGGTCTTTATCTGCTCTGATGTGAAAGTTCTTAAATGCTTTTCATCCTTCAGGGCTCCCTCTCCTATTTCTATACCTCCCGAGTACAGGCTTCACGTCCACAGGGATTCTCTGGTATCATAAAGGTACTATGTGCCTCTCAGCAGAAGTAGGAATACAGCTTTTATCCAGCTTTCTACATTCATCAGAGTCTTAATAATTAAACTTCCTTGAGACTTCTACCTTTCTGCCACAGGGCACTGGAATGTGTCACCAAGTTCAAAAGCCATTAGAAGGAAGAATGACAGAAGTATATCAGCCCCGTTTCATCAAGAAAACAGGTTAAAAAACCCCCGATGCACAACATGCACATTACAGCATTCCATGTAACATATTTATGAATTCAAAATTAAAAATGAAGCCATTAATCCTTCTATAAGACAGTATATCTACTTTGAACTCCAGGTTTTAATTAATTTATTGCTGTCATGTGTGTACAATTCCTCTGATGTTCATCGTGTTTGAATATGAGCATGAAATTAGAAACTGCTCCACTGATTTTATTACATATTCCAACCCAGTGAGAAATAATGTGTTTGACAACAACAAAAACTGTGGCAGCCAGTAGTTCCACCTCTAGCCTTTTGCCTTCAGTCTTCCTAAGCATGCTTTTCCTTTCCCACCCATTTCCACTCTGCCATATTTACCTTGACTTATGAAACTGTTTTTCAGAATTCCATGAACTCTGCTCATCAAAAATACACAAGGAAAATTAAAACCTATCTACCTGTTCTAAGAGATGCTTCATGAGTATGGGAACAGATACAACCAGCAGCATCCAGGAGCTGAAGAAAATGCCTCTTCTATCCTTTTTACCCTCCAAATTTCTCTTGACAACCCAAACTCAGGCCACTCCTCTTCTGAAAGCATGAGAATCAATAGTACAAATGTTTATTCCCTCACCTCTCCTTGTGAGACCAGAAATCACAAGAATATTGAGCAGCTCCCCAACAGTCGAGGCAGGGATATGAAGGAAAGCTTCCAAATCCCCTGCCTGTACATGTTTGGCAGATAAATCAAAATACAGATCCCAGTCTGGATGTTCGAGCATCCCTCAGAAGTATCATATTGCCACAGGGGCAGCAGGTTATTTTCCTGCACAATTCAGGGACATACCAGACAAAAATATGTTGATCATCGTATGAGCTATGCTCAATGCTTGGAAATAATTAACTCTGTTACCTCCAAGAAATAATTTTTCCTTGCAGAACACACAAGACATTTCTAGCTGAAAGGCAGCAGCACAGTGGATACACCGCCCACCTATATTCACAGCAAATAACCCTGATAACAGGAAAACACTCAGGAAGAAAGCAGGTCATGGATGGACTTCCACTTCCTGCAGTGTACCATGTCTTTTTCTGGGATGAGGAATTTGGGAGCCTGACCCCCGTGACACAGAAGTCATACAAAACCAGCAGAGAGTATTTAGCCAGGGCTTTGCCCCAGACTTCAAAACAGCAACCCAATGCTCCTGCCCACTCTGCCACGCCACCACTAAAACCAGTCTCTGCTCAAGCATGATTTATTTCAGCAGTTCTAGTTTCAGAAGAACTTGGACAGCAACCACAGCTGTCTAAGTAGGCTAGAAAACATAGCTCAGATCAACAGCAGTGAGTCAGTACAGCAAATAAGGAAATCTGGTATAACAACAGTTTTGGTACCCATTTGAACAGTCTGTACTAGGGATTCTCCAGATAAGCTGTAAAAATAGACAACTACTCAATTGCATCCCACACAGCATTACAAACTGTCTACTACAGACCCAGCCTTTTAAACATAAGTATGACAGGAATATTATCTGAGTTTCTCACAGCACATAGGTCTAATTTCCCTGCACACGCCTCAGTGAGATCCAAGGCAGATTCAGAGTCCATTAAAAATCCTGCTTCTCATGAATTTTTAACTTTTTTCAAATTGAAGTGCATGGAAGAGAACCTTAAGCTAAACCGAGGTCAACCACATGTAAATTTATTTCAAATTGCAAGATCTAAGAATATGATGTCAAACAGAAAAAATGTTACTGAGTTACCATCATGAAAGTAGTTGAGAACTTATTCCTTGACATTTTCTCAATCTTGGCTTTGAAAGAGCACCACATTCAGCTTCCAGAAAAGGTCAAGAGTGAAAGATTATCACCAGTACCTGTCTGAAATACATGAATTATTTTGGTCTTGACCTAGAGTCCATCAAGGCACAGAAATTTCCACTAGTGTCAATAGTTTTCACTCAGTACCTGTAGAGATTTTTGATGAGATTATTCCCATCAAAGAAAAAGTCTTTTGCTTGACTCATGATACTAATGAGATGCCAATACTTTGAGGTTAAAAAAAGTGGGGAAGCAGCTGTGCACTTTGACATTTATGGCCATTGCACAAGCACAGGGGAATGAGAGGTCCTGAGAAGTTCTTACATTTTCTTCTGCCATAGGTGAAGTGTAGCTGTTAACTCCAGGTGTGATGTGATGCGATGGTCACTCAGAACAGTGAGAACCATGTGAGGAGCACACATCCTCAACTAGTCCCTGTTTGTGACTCCTCCACTCTAAAAGATCTTTAATTGTGTAAATAAAAGACTGCAGTTTTACCAATTAAACTTTATGAGAAGAGTAGGTTACAAAATGCATGTGTGAATAGTTCCCACGTACCTGGGAGCCCCATCAGGGAATACGTACCAGGGAAAGCATCCCACAACTGGCAGTATCACAGTGTTGACAGGGTTGGAAAAGACCTTGAAGATCATCAAGTCCAACCTATAATCCAACTAAAACCTAACAGCTATAACTTTTATATCGTGACCCTCAATACCTCATCCAGTCTGCCCTTAAACACCTCCAGGGACGGCGATTCAAACCACTTCCATGGGCAACACATTCCAATGCCGGATCACCCTTTCAGTGAAAAACTTTTTCTTAATGTCAAGTCTAAACCTCCCTTGCTGGAGCTTAAGACCATGACCTCTCGTTCTATTTCCAATGGCCAGAGAGAAAAGACCAACCCCTGTCTGCTCAGACACAGCCCCTTGTTGGGGCGCCTTTAGGTGCTCTGAGCCCCTCGTGGCACAGCAAACCCCCAACCCAACCTATGGAGAACATCCAGAGTTCCACATCCTGCTGGGACTTCAGCCTTGGGGATGCTTTCAAAACGTGCCACTATTGAGCCTCTGTTCCTTCCTGCTTTTAAAATGTGAGGCTGCTTTCTATCAAGATACAGATTGCTTCAAGAAAACAACGAATCAAAATAACCAGTTGTTTTAAGTGTATTTTGTTAATAGAATACCATAGAATATAATAAAGCAAAGAAAAATGTCCAGATAACTCAGTGGAACCAGAAGGGGATAAAACTTACTACACATCACTGCACTCGAGGGTCAGTTTTCCTCTCCTCTGCTCTAAATGCCGGGTTACAGACATCACAGAATCACAGAAAATTATGAGTTGGAAGGGACCCACAAGGATCATCTAGTCCAACTCACCATCTAATACCCGTACAGCGACCAAGAGCACATCCCAGAGCATAATCACAACCTAGATGCCTCACAATCTGGCAGGCCATGACGAATCCTTCTCTCCAGCTGCACAGAGCAGTGTGCTTATACCACTGCTAGGGATGAAATGATAATTTTTCTAACTTGTTGCTACAATATTACAACTGAAAACACAGGCAATATTAAAATGGCTGTTTTCCAAATTTAATTTAAACCCTTTCTTTTTATTGCATTTGGCACATAAAAGAAAAAAAAAAGAGAGAGTAAGTGTGCATAAATTCAATTTCTCCTCATCATACGCCCTCAGTTAACTCTCTTTAAACAAATGGATTGAATAACCAAAATGAATTCTGTCTTGCTAAATCTGCTGGCTGCAAGATAACCACCAGAAAGAAATAAACCTACTTCTCTTTATTGACAAAGAAGACAATGATATTGTCATACGGATTTTCTATTCAGAACAGGGAAACCAAAGGGACTGGGACATGAGTACCCTGGGTAAAACCAACCCAGACAGCTTTGATGTCACCGTTGAGTATCATCAAACCAGGCTGACATGATTTTTCCAGGCAGCATCCTCCAATACTTGCAAGACACCACAGGGTTCTGCACTGAGCTTTCCAGAGAAGGCATCCCACTACTTCAAAACTTGGTTGTGCACTCAACTTGTTTTTATGTCAGGAAGACAAACACTGCCTCATGGTTTAGCAAACTTAGGATAGCTTCTATTAGAGTATGTCATTTACACACTTGTCATCGTTCAGTCTGCAGTCTCATGCTTTTGTTTCAATACAAACAACACAAAATTAATGTTTCCTAAAGCTATAATTACAGAAGCTTAATTGCATATCAAATTTAGATTAGATAATAATTGCAGATTTGGCAGGCCTGCCTCATTTCTCACAGGTACAGATGAGTTTTGTGGGTATATGCTTATTTACAGGCACTTGTGAGAGCCTTGCAGAACTCAGCCTTAATAAACCTTGTCCTAAACGGGAACGTTATTGATTACAAAGATTCACCNAACCTAATCTAGTCAAACCTGTTACCTAACCTAACCTAACCTGTTGCCATCCTACTACCAACACACCATCCTACCTATAACACATGAGATTACGAAGATTCACTCAATTGCAGGCACATGAGCTCAAGTTCTTTTACCTGCTTGCTATTAAGAGGAAAAATAAACACTCTGCAACTTATTCTACAAGACATAAAATCACACAATCAGCCTCATTTTGAAAAGCAAAGGCAGGTAGACACTCATTACTCCTGGTTTCACCTTTAGTGGGAAGCACAGAGACATGACCCAGGGCAAGGGGAAGTCAAGACTCCCACCAGCCTCTTGGCACAACACCACAGGGCAGGAACAGACCTGGCTCTAGGATGGAGCAGAAGATAAGCAAAGAAAAAAGGATAAAGCCCAGGGAAAATACCGGCCCACTGCAAGACATTTACACTGAAGCGCACGAGCTAGAACACCATCATGTTCTGTATATTTTAAGAAGTAAATAGGAACAATTATTCAGTTTTGCAAATTCCTTGTGGCTCCAGACAGACAGCTAAGTGTGACTCACTCAGAAATGGTTGTCAAACACCTTCTGCCAGGCTTGTTCCTTCTCTCAGGAGCTTCTAAACCTCCCCCTGGCCCTTTCTGTTTGTTTGGGGGCAGTTATTCTTCCCCTTTTTGCCATTTTAGATAAAACTGCCTCAAGGGAAAAGCAGGATGCTAATCCTTGATGGCTCCCCAGTTCCCTATTCCTTCCCTCATGTTATACTTCCCTCTTTCTCTTACACACACCAACAATTTCCCAGGCCCGTGCATGGGGCCTGCTGGGTGCCACAGTGGATTTATGCCACTCCATCCCTGTGCACAGTTACAGGCACTGCCTGCCCATCTGGTGTTCAGTTTGAATGTCAACCCCGAGACCTGAAAAACACTGTCAAATTTCCAGCTTGCACAGACTTTGAGAACTAAAGCAGGCTGGGAGAAGCTCTTGGAGAGCTCGGCACACTCCAGCAGGTCCACTCCGATTTTTTTAATGACAAGACAAATATTTTCTGTCCTGCTAACTGCTCTCTGCAGCTTCACTCCCAGCACAATGCCACAGTGGCCTGCCTGATTTCAAGTGAGGCAGATGATGGGCAGTGCTGGGATGCACCATCTGCCAAGAAGTCTATCAGGATGCTCTTGGTGTTAAATGCTCCCTTTCTTTTTCCAGACAGGTTCTCTCATCAATGATATCTAAGAAGGGACTTCACAGAATATGCTGAGATAGAAGGAACCCATAATGATCATTGAGCCCTGCACAAGAGGCATCCTCAGGAGTCACACCACGTGCCTCAGAGAATGGTTTTGGTCGGAAAGGGACCTTAATCAGTTTGTTCCACCCCGTGCCATGAGCAGGGACACCTCCCACTAGACTGGGTCACTCCATGCCCCATCCAGCCTGGCCTTGGACACCTCCAGGGATGGGGCAGCCACAGCTTCCCTGGGAAACCTGTGCCAGTGTCTCACTTTCCTCACAGTAAAAACTGTGTTCCTAACATCTAACCTAAATTTCCTTTCTTTCAGTTCGAAGCCATTCCCCACTGTCCTGTCACTACAGTTGCTGATAAAAGTCCAATTCTGGCTTTCCTGGAGACCCCTTCAGATACTGGGAAGTTGTGATGAGGTCTGCACACAACCTTCTCAGCCTGTCTTCACAGGGGAGGTTCTCCAGTTCTCTTATCAATGTCATGGCCTCCTCTGGACTTGCTCCTACAGTTCCACGGTGTTCTTATTATGTTGGAGGCACCAGAACCGTACACAGTATTCCAAGTGAAATTCTTGGTTGGAGAACCATGCAGGGCACCTTTGGTAAACACAGTGTACACAAGGGAAGGGATTCTTGGGAGAGCCAAGAGCCATCTGGAGCTCATTGCACAGCCCAGCAGCAGCTCTCACATCACTGAACTGCTGCACTGGCAGTGAACAACATCGCCACAAGCAACACAAGACATTTAAGCAGCTTTGAATGCTCATTACGAAAAATAAGCCAACAAACCTCTGATAACCACAGCATCTGCATGCTTCTGACTTACTCCCAAACATACACTCCAGGCATGGGAAATCCTTTCCTTAATGACAACACAGATTTGGGATGCTGCAGATGTAAAATACATCCCCACAGGCACCTGGTCATTGTCCACTTGCTGCTGCTCTCTCTGCTGCCAAACCATGACTGACCAGTTTGTGTGCAGCACTACACTGAGGTGGCTTTAAGGTTTCTGGGTCTCAGCTGGACAAAGTGAAGGATGGAAAGACTGGGACAATGACCTACAACTGTCCACAAAGATCTGCTCTGATACCACCTCTTCCTTAAACTTCAGGAGATGCTGAGGGACCTCCCTCTCTCACAGAAAGGCATTAAGTGGCTGAGAATACACAGGTCCATTCCTGCAGTCAGGGTTAGGAAAAAAATCTCCATTTTCCCTGTTACAGAGGACCCCAGAATTTTGGGTGAGGGAGCAGGAAGCCATGCTTCTCCCTGGAAGGAAACATATGGAGGGGATTATCAATTTTAGACAAGTTTACTGCTTGCATTGCCGATGCTCTGCAGGTCTTACAGATCCAGTGGTGAGCACCATACTGACAACACCCCAAGCAATGCTCCTCAGCTGACAGCAGGTCTCACTGGAGTAAGACTGAATTTCGTATAGGCATGGATTTGAAAAGCACTTTGCTTAGACACACAGATATAAAAACATACACAGGTCATATCAGAAATTTCCAAAATACTAGTCATAGGCCTGAAGGAATTTCATTTTAACCCAGTAGTAATGCTGGTATTGGTAAAGAAATGGTCCATAGAAAATCAGCAGTGTACGCAGAGAAAGGGTGCGAGGTGGAAACCAGGAGAGGTGGATCTAAAGATTTACAAGCAATGCCACCATTCTGGGCCAGCCATAATCAATGTTCTTCTCAAAGCAGCTCATTTATTACATTCCATGGCAGTTTAAACACCTTTAAAAGTGCTACACAGTTATCAGCAATCTCACAAATCTGATAAAATTTGCATTTGGACAGATGCATGAATGTTTCTTTTTTAAAGCAATGCAGCAAGAACATAAAACCTCTTCCCTCTCCACCAAAGTGATTGGTGTCAGTTGATTTTTTCCTGTTAGAGAAGGGCACAGAGTAACAAATACAGAGTAATAAGAAAGTGAAAATGAACTTTTTATTTCTATTTTTTTTCAGAAAGGACAGACAAAAGGAAATCAACCCCAGACTCATCCTTACAACCTTCCCCCTCCACTTTATGAGAAGATGGGCAAACCCAATGATAAAAGCATACATCGTGAGTCAGAAATACAACCCAGGATTTTAGTCTGATTCTAAAAATCCCCACACCAGACATGAAAAGATGAAACATACTCCAGCCACTTAAAATGATGAAAGAGGACTGAGACTAAAACTTACAAACATTATTAATCACAGAAACAGTCAAAGCCGTAAGTGACCTCTGTGAGTCCTTCTCATACAGCTGCAGAAAGGGCACTTCTATTATTTTGAAAAGCTCAGGATCTGATTGGACATCATGTCAAGACTTAACCACCAGGAAATCACACTCTGCATCTAGCAACTCTATTATTTTCAACCTCTTACATGGAGCAAGTGCTGATACAGCCTCTTCCCCCTCCAAAGCAAGCATTTTCAATTCTGTGAAGAAGGACTTTTTCCTTTAATTACTTCTGGTTTTGATAGAGCTGGCAGGTATAGCGAGTATTTCCTTCATTTCAACTAGTTTGTTCAAAGTTGAAAACCCAACTGGGAGCTCAAAAGGGAAAGAGCCTCTTGCAATCTCTGAATAAAAAAACAGGTAGGAGGAAATGATGTCTCTGAATTTTAAAAGGGGACAGGCTTGGCACTTATGTCTTCATTTTTTCCCCTTATAGTAGACTTAAATTGAACACATCCTGGCTGTGGCTACTCTCTTAACTGTCCAGAGTGGATTTTCAGAGTAATCCAATATCCTTCCAAAGCCTTTTATTCTGTCTGAAGTTATTAGCCAGATATTTTGATTGCATAGGTGAAAATGCCTTTTCATGAATACAGAAACCTGAAACCGCTACAATTGCAATCGGCACCATAAAACAGGATTTTGGTCAGATTTGTGTCTAGATGCTGATAGTGACATTTTTTAAGCATTAAATGAATGCTACACTGAAAATACTATGAAATATTTAGGGAGATGGTACGTTATCACCTTGACTCCTACTTTCTAACTCTAAATTAACATCTGATTTGTATCTCATAATGAAGTCTCTCATCAGGTCCCAAAAATGAAGTTTAACCAAGTTAGAAAAATTCTTTCTTGAAAATCCCAAACAGGTTAAAATATAAGTGTTTCAGGGAGAAACTTGAGCATTTCTATATTTCAATGCAAGGATTTACAATTTCACAGTGGATTTGCTTAAGTGCCCTTTCCCAAATCACCGGCTCTGGTTTGTACAACTCCCAAGGTGTAAAACATTTCAGAGTGTCTCTACCCTCCTTGAAGATCATTTCACTGGCAACAATTGGCCAGAGCACTGGCCAGATAGCTAAAGTGGTAAATAACAAATAATGAGCCACAGTGCCTTCTTTAAAATATTAGGAACTTTTTTCTAGATAGCCCAAATAAATTTCACTAATACAAATAATCCAGCACTCTTCAGAGAAAAGCAAAGGGTTTAAGTAAGTACAAGTTAAATATTCTGCAAAAAGGCATCATTTGGAAAACACTGCCTGTTTCCAGGTGAGTGAATTGTTTTGTCCAACAACCAAAGTGCACAGTTCCAGGTGTGCCTTGGAGCCAACTCTCCTGAATGGAGGAACAATTGCCACAGGGAGCCTTACAACTGCCAAACAGAAAACCTGACACATGTGGCTGCCACAACTGAAGTCAACAGTAAATTCGATCTAAGAAATCCATATGGAGACCACAAACATCCTGCAAGACAGCAGCTTCCTAATATCCCTGTGGAACCAAGGGCAGGGAGGATGCCCAAATCTCATTCACAATTGCTCAGGTAGTTAAGAGAAAAGGGAAGAGAGCAGCCTTGAAATGCAGATAGCTAAAGAGCTGAGGGAAGTACAGGGCAGCAGACATCACCACCACAAGACCATGCTCCCCCCAAATCTACAATAGGAACAAGTCTTCCCTCCATTACCCTCCAGCATCTATGTCAGTTTATTTAACATGTATTTTCCCTTCCCCCACTACAGAATCACAGAATCAGTAAGGTTGGAAAGGACCTTAGAGATCATCACGTCCAACCTATCACCTATTACCTAACCCAGCCAAACCTGTTACCTAACCTGTTGCCATCCTGCTACCAACACACCATCCTACCTATAACACACTACCCTAACATCTAGGTCATGCCACCAAGTACATCATCCAACCTTTTCTTAAACACCTCTAGGGACGGTGACTCCACCACCTCCTTGGGCAGCCCATTCCATTTCCCCTCTCGGTGAAAAAGTTCCTTCTAATGTCCCGTCTAAATCTCCCCTGACGCAGTTTAAGACTGTGTCCTCTTGTTCTATCACTTGTAGCCAGAGAGAAGAGACCGACACCCAGCTGGCTACACCTCCCTTTCAGGTAGTTGTAGAGAGCAATAAGGTCTCCCCTCAGCCTCCTCTTCTCCAGACTGAACAACCCCAGCTCTCTCAGTCGCTCCTCATAGGGCTTGTGTTCCAGCCCCTTCACCATCTTTGTCGCCCTTCTCTGGACACGCTCAAGGATCTCAACATCCTTCTTAAACTGAGGAGCCCAGAACTGAACACAGTACTCAAGATGTGGTCTAACCAGTGCACTACATGCAACTACAGGAGTTATTTATATGTCGGAAGAAACACTCATCACTTTAATTTTCCCCCCTACTTGTCGAGTCCAGAGTAAAATCTGGTGCTCTGACACCAATCTGATAGCTACCTACTCCCATGCCACAGAGACATAATTAATACCACTACAACACTTGGATTTAGTCAGGCAGGAGGAGCTTACTAATTGCCAGAAAAAACTCCTCTCTAAACTGGGCTATTTGTTCCGTAACTCTCTGGCCACAGAAGGAAGCTGCATCCACACAAACACATGTCACACTGGTGCAGCTCTCCTCACCTCTGCCCTGTACACCAGCTTCCTTCCAACACATCTGCTCCCAGAGGATGAGCAAAGCAATCACTGCCTGATCCAAAAATTTCTCAGACGTATCAGGAGGGTAGTAAACCTAAAATATCCATTACTTGTCTCATCATCTTCTCCATGAAAACATCTATTTTCAGAAGTGTAGCTTCTATAATTAATCTCTGGAGAACAAAGGTTTTGTTTTTAATTCTCCCCTTGCCATGGCAATAGATGTACCCAGTAGAAAGATGGTCTATTTAGTAGAGTGCATTTGTTGCTATTTTTGAACTCGAGATGCAAACCATTAGGGTGCTATTTTGTAAGTTTTATTTTTACAGTAATTTCACAAGAATTGAAATACCCATCAATATTCTGACATTACAAGCCACTTCATCAGTTGTTTTCTGCTGATGAAATTTTGAACAAGAGCTACTATATTTTAAGAACGGCATTTTTTTACCTTGACATTTCAATTCATACCATCCTTTCTAGTTAGTTTTCTCTGCAAAGCTTCTCCCTCTCCTCTGTCTTAATGAGTTCTCTGATGGCATTTTTGTCATCCTACCTGCTCACAGACACGCAGCCAGTTCGTCTCCTCAATCCTCCCCTGGATGACAATTCCTGTGAGCACTTCATGATCTCAGCTACACATCTCAAAATTTTCTTTTCAGCTTCTAGTTTTATAAACACATATATTGAACTATGTGAAAGGAAACAGAATCCATTCATGACAGTGATGTGAGGGAAATCGAACAATTACCGACAAGCAGCAGAAGGGGAGCGACTCCAGCTGCTGGCAGCAGCTGTTTCCCTGGCAGGCTCCTAATGCAGCATGAGGGATCACCACTTCACACAGGCAAGGCCAGACTGTGGACATCCCACATATGGTTTGATTCTCTCCTTTCCAGGCAAAAAGGCCACCAACAAAGAAATTCCACAGGCTGCCTGCTTCCAGGTTTACTCCAGTTTCAAGGCTGCCAAACTTCAGATGTTTGGTTTGCACTCTTAGCTGACCTCTCCCAAGCAGCTACCTCTTGAAAAAGTGACCCATCACTCACCTTTGGACACAGACTAATAAGACGGCGTCTCAGCTCACAAAATATTGGATATGTAAGAACTGCACAAAGCCCTGAGGAAACCAACCTATTTCTGAAATAAACCCAGCTGTAAAATAACTCAAATGACACCCTACAGAGGTCCCGCTCAACTAGATTCTATGTCATTTTTTATTTTTATAAGGAATGCTTGTGAAATTACAAGTCCATAATGACATTCTGCATAGAAAAAATAGTGCCCTGAGATCTCATATTTGACCACGTGAAACCATTCTGAGACCTCTTTCCTCCCTGAAATGTCATCAATGAGCTCTACAGGAAGGCAAGCAATGCAAGTAGAGCAATGATGATTAAACCTAAACTGCCTGAATTTTCACTCCACTTCCCAGGTGGTTTTTGCAGCCTGCAGTGAGGCTTTATGTTGCCATAGCTACTCTTACAAGCATTTCACAGCTCCTTTAAAACTAATCACATCACTGCAGTAGTACAGACACACCCTATCAGGTAACTCAGCCACAGATGAATTTTTTTTCCTCTACCAGTTATGCAAATCTAAGATTTGATTTAAAACAAGTTCATCCTTCTTAATACAGATCTAAGTATTACGCAGAGCAGCTGTTTCGCTCCTCTTAATCTCTTTGCCAGCATTAAAATAACTGGCCTCTCTCAGGGTATCTTCCAAATTTCAGAGTGCTAACTCACATCTCTCTCGTATCACAGTCTGACATAATTTGTTTGCAAAGGGCAACCGAATAAGCCACCGGGAACCAAGTGCTTGGGGAACTGTGCTGCTGCACATCCTCAGTGAAAGGGAACAGAGCTCTGCCACAACAACCACTGCACAGGGCATGATCAGCAAAGTCCCTGGGGTCAACTTGGTTCATGTGCAAGCAGAAAACAGTCTGTTCAGTGTTGACAGCTACTCTTCCAGTCTTTAATATCTCATGTTCTTCCCAAACCCCAACTCTGGCCCATATATAGAAATCTCTCTTTAGTTCCTGCACAACAACTGCTCTTGTTGCAGAGAGCAGATTAAGTAGCTGAGAGCTGCCTGCCAGGGAAGGGAATTTAGCATTTATGTACCTAGTTCCAAAAGCCTGGTTACCTACAAAATTGGATTTTAGTTGTTGACAGACACTTTTACAAGCTCACACCCATGTAGGGATCTGGATAGCAAAGAACACCCAACTTTGCATCATAACATTTCCCTAGGGTGAGGTTTTCAGCAGCCCTTTTCTCCTCTCCCCGGCTACTTCCATGAAACCCCTAGGACTCCAGTTATTTTGGAGACACCCTCATGGACACCTGAGTATGGCTGGAAGCTCCTCCGTGGGTTCCAAACACATCACTGAGAGCAAGACAACACTAAATTTTATCTCCACACCAAAGCAGGCTGAAAATCTGCCAAGCTCAACCTCTTCAGGCCATCAAATTCAATTATACAGCAGTGACAACAGCGCTGAGTTAGCCTGGATAAACTCACGATTTATGTACATGGGCACAGTCACAAAATTCTTTGGGTAACAACTTTTTAAATAGTCAAGACTTTCATGTTTTTCATGAACAGCAGCCACAGCACAGAAACAACCCCCTTGAAATCCACATTGAGAAGAACGCTCAAAGCTTCAACTTCTCTGCTAACTCCTGATTTCATTGAATACTCTACACTCAAAATTGTGTGGTTTGGGCTTGCTAGGAAGATACAGGCTCTTTTAATCCCTAGCACTTATCTCATAGACAACTACTCAGTCAATGTAGGACACCTATCTTCTCAGTGCCTCGGTTTAAGCTGCCTAAATAAAGCAGCAGAGCATTCAGTGGCTTTTACACAACCGTGGTGGTATTTCAGTCACTGCAGCCCCTAGATTATGGGAATATTATCCACAAATAACAAAAAACAAGCCCTAACTTAACAGAAACAGGCCTCAAAGCCCATGTTTCACCATTCAGAGTTTACACAAGCAGCACCTTGTTGGATTATAGGTTGGACTAGATGATCTTCAAGGTCTTTTCCAACTTTATCAATACCATGATACTGTGATAACTCCCAGAGTAAACCATCCCCAGGGTCAGCGGCATGGAAACAACCTCGCTGTCTGCAGATCACCCCTCTGGCATGTACAAATCAGGAATCTCCAGGTTATTGTACCTAAAATAACAGACAATACATTCACTCCAAAAACACAATAACATTAATTGATAGTAAAATCCAAGTGAAGATGAAGCTAGAAACCATTAGAGATCTTGTGCGAAACTACTTCTTCATACACCTGAGACAGCAAAAGCACAATTACAGTCAATAAGCAAATAAAATAAATGGGCAGTGAAATTACACAGCTTATTAGAACTGCAAGTCTAGCATAGGTCTCCCATCTCCAAAAACACTAAAACTATTGCAGCACAAAATACAACAGTAGCCAAAATTTTGTGACCTGGATTATTTAGAGTGCACTAATGAAATCAAAATATTCATTGCAAGTTCGGGCATTTGGGCACATCACTCAAGCTACAAGGCAGTGCTAAGAACAGTAAATTACTGTGTTAGATTAGCTTAACTTCTAATATAAAGCACACCAATTAATCAAACTAAATGCATGTTTTTATTTCAGGCTCCTTTGGCGGCCAGAAGCCGAAACAGAAGACAGATTTGGCAACAGGGGAAAAAGAAAGAAAAAGCATTTGTTTCAAATATTTTGTACCTTGGAATGTGCCAATTAAAAGCCACAAAAATTAGAGCAGAGCATTCTTATGAGTTGATCCTATATATAAAGTGATGACAAGCCTACACAGAATGATAAATATTTATGTGCTTTGCTTTGTTGTTGATGGGTGAAAGGGGACAATTCATTTAGGGTCGCAGCTGTAGGGAGAATTTAACCAAACAAATTGCCTGAAGCGGTAATGACTGACCAAAGAAGAAAATGGACTGTTCCCTATATAATTTCAGAAGAATGTGGTGGTCCCTCACCCATTTTTAACTGCTGCCTGAGAGCACCACTCTTCACATATCCGAGCAACTTGGATCTTTTTCCCAGTCCCGCAGGGTGCCACACAAATCCCAAAGGAACAAAGACTTTTCACTTCCTTAGAGAGTATAAAGTAAATTTAGCCCAGAAAGTGACCAAAATACGTCCTGTCCAGCAAGCTAATAAGGGTGCTCCAACACCGGAGAAGCAAAAGATCAGATGGAATTACAGAAAAAAAAGCCAGAGTTAATCTCTCAATATGCAAAGTTGATTCCCTGCTGAACTGGTGATCTCTGATCTTAATCACCCCAGCTCTGTCTGAGGATGTTCTAAAGGAACTGCAGCAGCCAAACTAACACATTTAAGAAGGAACAACAACAACAACAAAGTCTTTCTACTTCCTACAGAGCAGACTAGCGTTAAAAAATTAATAAACTAAAATATTTATCAAAGTGAGTTTTTTTCAAGCATCAACAAATTAAAGAGTTAAAAATACCCAAACTAAAAAAGCCGAAAAAGCATTCGGAGGTACTTACATTAAGTCTCATCTATATCTAATCAAAAAGGTTTGAATGAACTTTCTTTTCACAAACAGATGATGTCATTAATTTTCTCCTGAACCTTGTCGATGTTGAAGAAGAAGATCTGACCTAATACCAGCTAATTCCTGCTATGTGCAGAATTGTAATCTCTCCTGCAAACCAGATCTGACCTGGATTCAAGTCAAGAATTTTAGGAGAGGACAAAACGGGGGGAGAGGGGGGAAGAGAGGGGGCAAGAATTACAAGAGAGATGTACATGTTACACCCTATACATAACACGTACACACATTTTTATTTGTATCAGCAAAAATCGTAACTGATATCAGATGCACAACTCAATATTGAGTCCTGCAGAATTAATTAAAAACTACACTGTGTTCATATACCACATGTAGCTTCTACGGTAAAAAAAATATTTAGCAGGACAACTGTTAACATGCTTAGGCTTTAACTTTCTTGATTTTTAACATTAAAACTATAAGGTCACATATGTCCCATTTTCTTGACTATTGGTAACTACAGAGCTAGAAATCCCACACATCTTAATTTGAGCTGCCACACTGCATATCTGAAAGTTTACATATCTGCAGAGACTCACAGTAAAGCTTAAATGTAAATAAACTCATCAATATTACAAGTGTGTGCATAAACACACAGAGGATCGGAAGCTTGTAAATAGGAAGTATTTGGCAGAAAAATTAAAAAACCCAAGATGATCACCCCACAGATTTTCACATCTTTGTCTCTTCAAAAGCTGAAAAAACAAACAAATGTACACATAAATGATGCTGGAAACTTGTTCACAGCAATGTCAACACCCCTTGTAAAGTACTCCACAGCCATATTAATTTTAACTCCAGCAGATTTTTCCTTTTACAACTGAAGTGACATGCAGATTTTCACTAAAACCAGCCAAGAGATTGCACTTGGGTTTCTAAAAGTTGCTGTTTCCTACAGACTTGGCTCTAAAAAGTTTCAATATTTCTTTCGGCTGCAAGTCTTGGACATATGTAGAGACACAGAGAAACACCACCAGCCCAGAAATCTAGGGCAGCCCTGCTCTGCTCCTGCCATTCCCAAACCCAGGGAGGCCCGTGGCTCCTCCAGCATGGCAAAACACCCAGGTACAAACCCCCTAATGCATCAGGAGCCTATGGCAGCCTAATTTCCAAGTTACGTGCCGAGAGTCAGCTACAAGAACACCAAGCAAGAGCACGAAATAAGAGAGAAAGAAGTTCATGAAGGCCCTCAGAACAAACTGGAAGGACACAATGATGGTCTTACCCAACCTGTAGTATGGCGTCCAGGCTCGATGCTGTCAGCTGAATAAAAACCTACAAAAACTCAAACAACGGCAAATCCGAGCCCTGTAACAAATAGCAGGGGCACCAGCACAGATCAGCAAAGCTGTCTACCCCAGGCACACATCAGGAAGTACATCAACCTTCCAGAGCCCTTCTAAAGGACCACCACTTTCCAGCTGACCCCAAGGAAGCCTTTTAAAGGATGAGCCACCGCCACAGTCGCAGTACAAAAATCCAACTTACCAATACAAGTAATAGGCTAAAGCCAGGAAAATGAGCGTAGCGCAGATTCCAGCTAACAAGCATATACCCGACTGGCTCACCAGCATCTTCCCAACTTGTTATTGATTAATAAAACCAAACACACGCAAAAAAAGAGGAGGAGAAATGGAACGGCAAAAACAGACGATGCGAGTCTTGGCTACGAAAGCAAATCAGTCTTGACATGGAGGAGGGATTATGGTGACAAAAGCACACCGAGGTAAATCTGGAAGTGCTTCAGCTACTAAAACTGCCTGCTCAGCAGCACGAAAAAAAAGCTGGACGTCCTCTCCATTATGTGGCTTTGTAAAACACGGAACTAAAAAAGCCCCTCTTACCTCAAGAATGAAGGTATGAACGGGGCAGAACTGGACTAATATTTAAAATAGGTAATACTTGTCAATAAATATTAGAGTCAGGTGGTGTTGCTGACAAACCAAGCTTTTGCTCTAATCCAATAAGCTTCTTACAGCAAATTACCAGGCTACAATCGACTGGATTCGTTGGCATGCTGATGTATGTGTGCTCAGCACTGTCACTTGACACGTTTGGGTTTTTTTCTTCTTTAAGACCTGACAAAAGACTTTAACAAAATCTAGATATCTGCACAAAGGAACCTCCCACCTCACCAAAGCCTGCCTCTTCTCCATGAAGAGTGAACAGAAGGCTTGCACATCAATGCAGAGAAGGGGTTTGGTTTGCATCCAGAGTGCAGCCCTGGCAGGGCAGCAGGGACATCTCTGAACTGCACAGACTAAGGAAAGGGACTCTGCAGACAGCTGAGGGGCACTTGGGACTCCACTGCCCGTGCCCTTTCTCTGCAGGTCTTGGATGAGAGCTCTACCCAACTGAAGACAATGGTGTTTTCTCTCTTCTGCCTGCTCCAAGATAAGGGCCTTTAGAAGCCAGAACCACAGCAGGCACAGTCCAAAAAAAACAAAAGAAACGAGTGACAGCAGTCACACCCTACACAGGCAGCAGGAACACGGTGCTGCTGGTGTGATTAAGGCTCAGGGGCCCATCCAGCTGTTCTGTACCATAATCTGGACAGTCCAGATAAGGAGGGACTTGAGGCCACATCTGCACAGGGACATTCCCATTCACCTATAACTCCATCAACACAGCCCTCTGTGAGCTTACACTTCACTGGAGTAACTCACATGGTTGGAGTTAGGCCTCTAAAGAAACAAAATCCCAACAAAATCTATTTAAAATGCCAAAGAAAAATTGAAGTGACAGCGCCCTGACACTTCCATTTTGTGACCAAACTTTAGCAGCAGCACTACAGAAAACTACGACACCTCTTAGCCCCTCTTAACCCTCTGGCTGCCCTGGAGGTGGAGTCAGAGGGATTTTAGGACACTTAATGAAGTTGAAAGAGAAAGCACAAAAAACATGTAGGACTCAACAAATAGAAAGTTTCTACAATCAAAGAAACAGGCAATACTTGGAAATATTTGGCCAAAAAGGAAAAAAATGCCGTGAATTTAAAAGTCACGGCCAAATAGGAGATTTTATCTAGTTCAGCAGAGATGAGTGGAAAAGAATGTGTCTGAGTTTAAAGGCAGACACAAAATACATACAACATACTCTGGAAAATGTGGTGAATAAGGTCCAGTAGATTCTCAACCAGGACAGAGGCATCACAGCCTTCATGAAATAAAGAAAAATTTTAGGTGGTTTCCATGCACTAAATGAATAGGTCCTCCTGCCCTTTTAAATCCTGCACTAAATCCAGGTCTATTGTAAAACTTCTCAACCTCACCAACAGCTCAACCACATTTCTCAAGTGACTACACAGATAAAAGTCGTACTGCTATCTAGATCTTGGTCAGTGAAGGAGATAGCTTAAAAGTAAATACCTTGCTTAGGAATAATGAGTTTATGTGGGATCCAAAGGAATTTTTACTGATTTTGTTTCCCAATTTCATTTGGAGACTGCTCACACCGTTTCAGATGTCAATTGCAGAAATAAAATTATATTAAATTGCATTAAAATAAACCCCAAAGCCTGAGACAAAAACACACATCTAGTTCAAAAAATGACAGGAGGGTTTCAAACATGCAAAGTCAGTAAATTGGCATTTGCAATGTTTGTGTAGGTGAAGATCAACCACCAGTTTTCAGGACTGCGGATCAATAGTTTTCCAATCCACAACATCATTACAGAAGACACACATAATGGGTTATGACTGGGCACAGGACAGCCTCAGGATTTTGTAAATGAAAACAAAAACCAAAGTAGGAATTATGAAGAGGCTTGATTTTGAAAAAAAAAAAAAGAATTAATTAAGATATTGCAATAATTGCCTCTATGTATTTGGAGCAAGGCTGACTTGGTGTTTCTATTACAAAAGCCAACTCTAAAATTATAGTGCTGGTATTCAAACAGCAATTCTATAATACCAACCCTTACATAACAAACAGAAAAGGAGTTATCTAACAGAAGCCCTATTAGTACAAAATTATTTGAGTAATAGGCCTCTTGTAATGTATAAAATAGATCAATGTTATGTAATTACAACATGTTGCCAATGTTAGTCTCTGATGATAGAGAAGAACTTTAGTAGTTTCTACTCATCTCCAAGATGATACAAAATGCTCCTCTTCACTCCAAGTGATTGAATTTTCAAGACCAATGGGAATTTATCCTTTGTATTCGGATAAAAAAATTACAACAGAAACTTCAGGAGTGTCAGTGCATCTATGCACAAAGCTGTCAAACCTAGAGATCCTCCTCCTAGATGGATTGGGTGAATCTGGAAAACACTTTGTGGCACAGGTGCCTTACTTGTGAAAAGAGGGGTGCAAAATATAAACAAAAAAAGTCTCACCTGTGATCACCTGAGATGAGAGTTATAAGAAGAATTATATACTTTAGTTTCTGGATGGAAAATTATGCAAAAAAACCCCCTCCAACAAACTCAAACCTCAGACACAGAGCCAGCCATGCAAATGTGCTGTGGCTGAACAAGGAGAAACTTCTCACTGCTGCTACACCAAGTCTCAGCAAACACTGTATTCATGCCTAGAAGCCCCTACCCAAGTTCAAAGCTTTCCTTTGAAGTACTGAATACTAATTAGGAAGAAGTGGAAAGTCTGTCTTTCAAGACGCACTGAGCTGCTTTAAATTTCAGGTATAAAGCAGTACCTTCTGCAGAGGAGGAACAGTACCATTTGCTCTATGAGTGCATCCACAGTAAAATAAAGCACGACCACTGATGCAAATGAATGGGCAGGAGCAGGCAGGCTCCTGGGGCTGTCAGGTGGCAAATCCACCACCTCCTAAGTCAGTGTGCCCAGCAGCAAACCCACCACCACCTCCCAAGCCAGTGTGTCTGGTGGAAAATCCAGCAGTTCCTGAGGGCAGACTGGGAGACAGACTCAGGACTCAGCACATTGGATTCACTCACACACCCCGCTCATGCTTCTGCTCCAGCATTTACTCCCACAAACCGTACTGCCAGGATGGAAAAGATTAAATACCATCATTTATTATTTTTATGATGATTAAATTAATAAGTAAATGACTAACACAGTAAAGTGAAGGCCTCAAAGGACACCAGAGCTATCCGCAGGAATCGCTGCTGCAAAGCTGAGGAGAGGCAGCAGGAAAGTTCTCCCCTGCCAGAGCTCTGCTATACTAAACCTAAAAATTCCCCAGAAGAGCATTTGCATTATTGCACCCTACAAACGTACCTCAAAACTGAACTGTGCACAGCTTACCAGCAGTGGAGGAAGGTAGAATATATGCCACTCAATTTTAACTTTACAATCCCGAGTCTCCTTGACCAATCTGACACAGATGGGAAAGACCAACCAGCCTCCCGTCACCATGCTGGCACTTGTCATATGGACAAAGATACCTCAACCTCCGCATTTCTGTACTACTCTTTCACCAGCAAATTTTCAAGGGTTTGACCATGGAAAGAGACAGAAGCCACATGGAGAGAAAGGGAAGATAAAAGCCGCCATTCTGAAGCATCTGGATTTAGAAGGTCTTCATGTCACAAGGGAGACAGAGAAATAAAAATATTAACACCAAAAGTATGTGTTCTGCCAGGTAACTGACTGTCACTGAACCAGCTTCAGACAAAACCCCACTGTTTAGTAGTCAAGAATGAATAATAGGTGGAGAACATGACTGGACAAACCAACAGGTACACAACCCAAGCAGTTCTTCAGCAAGCTCAGTGAGCTGAACTGGCAGCCTGGACTGTGCACTGGGTGGGGAGCTCCATCCTGCAGAGGAGGACGCTCAGTGCAGTCACACTGCTCACACAGTGCTGTGCAGTCAGCTATTCATGACCCCAAGGGGAAGAAAGCAAGAAAGGCAGAGCTGTATAACAGAGCAGAGACCCATATCACCCCCTCATCCTTGTATGGGATCCAGCCCTTATTGTCTTTGCTGTCACCACTCCTTCCTGAATATGACATCTATTCTTCTCTTGCACAATTTCACTGACAAATATTTCACAAGCCTGTTATCACCCTAAATTCATAATTACCCCTGTGGTCACATCTCTTTTTGCATATACACAAAAGCAGGTATCTTTCTAGAAAGATAGAGCAGCCTTATCAAGCAGACTGAGAGCAAAAACAAATACATGCCAGACAAAGTTTTATTGTTCTGTGTTCTCTAACAAGATCACACTAATGCCTTCTGGTCTCAATACCGATACTGGCAGCAGCCACATACCACACTACCTTTCCAGTGTACCCCTCTCTGCCCCAAACAGCAAGAAAAAACCCCTCAACCCACCAAACAAACCACTGTAGAAAGAAAAAAAAAACCTTCACCCATGAAAATTTGAAGACATTTTGAACACAAAGCTGAATGCATGGGCATTAATGTGCACTTCTGCACATCGTGAAATCTTTATAAATTACAACCAGAACTCTTTACATGTACAGGATGCCACCCTTTCAAAAAAATAACTTAAAACTGGGAAGGCCGTATTTTGTTAAAGCTCAGGCTGCTGCTAGCCATTCATCTGAGAAACTAAATAGCAGCCACTTTGAGAACTGCTCATCTATCCTAAAATCCTGGTTAGAGAAAGGCATGAAGAAAAACATCTGTAGCTCTCCCCGTTTCTTTAGACCTTCCATCTCCTGGTGGTTTGGTGTCCTATTGCTAAACAGGCCTCTAGTAACATATAGAGTTAATTCAAACCACACACAGACTTTGATCCATCCTGGACTTGTGGTTTTTGTTGGCAACATCTTTCAGTGTTGTCACAATTCAGTTTTGCTTGTTCAGCACCTTCTGAACAGTGGCCTTTTAACGTGGTGTTTGAGGGGTGACCTAAATATCCTTTTACAGAGGGGCTGCAGGGATCCTGGAAATGACTGGCACACTAGAAATCCAAGCCAGCCTTGCACCACAAACATGCAGACACTTCTGAGGGCTGTTCCACAACTGAGAGTGAAAGCCTGGGAATTTCCACAGATGCTCTCTGCTCTCTTTATCATCTCGTCTAAACCGGCTCTGACAGATCTAGATGAAAGGACAAAAAAAAAAAATAAATCTGACACTGTGAGTACTTTTTCAGTCCTAAAAACACTCCCACTGATTTGGAGATTTCTCAGTGATCATAACCCAAGATCACAACTGCCTCCATGGAAATTTCTACACCTCCGTATGCAAGAGACACAGAGGATCACAGGAGCAGAGGTTGGTTTCTGGCACAGCTACTGCACACCGAAAGAAATGGAAAAGGTGAAATGACTAGTATAAAAATGAGCACCCACATATCTCAAGGGTTTGAAGCAATTTCAGAACAGTATGACTGCCAAGTCAAAAATTGCTCCTCATCATTTCAAAAATTAGAAGCTAAGTAGTAAAAAGGGGTGTTCGTGCTACCAAAGCCTCATATTCAAAAGAGCCTATGTGCCAAACTCAAATTATGGATGTCACCACTGCTAGCTTGGCACTGCTCTTCAAAAGCTTCCCAGTCAGGCTGAGGAGTGCTTTGAGAAGCAGCATTTATGCTCTTATGATTCATTTTCATCTTCCAGAATAACCCTCAGCTCATCTGCAATTATATGCCAAAAAATCAGATATTCAAGGGTATTATAAACTGCCTGGAGTTCAATGCAATGTATTAATACAGGACACATTTACAGCCAGCGAATCTAGCAAATCAGGCTAGCTTCATTTAAAATAAACAAACAAGCAGCCAGGTCTAATTACCAGAACTAACCTAAAAGAATCAATATTTCTCCAATCAAGACATATAACAAGAACCACCATGCTCTTTACTCATCAATGCATAATTGCTCCTTGAATCTGCAGACGGCACTGTTCACTTTAAGCCCGTTAAACACGAACTACTTATTTTTATTCATTCTATTTAAATTCCTCTTACCTTTGTTACAATAAACCAGATTTTGAAATAACTGGAATAATTGAAACTTCACTGCATTAATAAGCAGCATTCTTTTCTGTAAGTTCATTTATTCCAGGCGACTGGGAGCTTATCCTATGCCTGGTTTCACTGACTGCTTACAAGTCTCTCCCTCCCAGGCACTATGAAAGGCTCACTCTTAACTCACGCTTAAGGTCAGAATGTCCTCGAGGTTTGCTTGTATAACTGCTCTTACAGTTATTACTCATCCCAGATCTGTAACAACAAGATACATCTTGGATTTGGCTTTTTTTGACGTTTTCTTTGTTGTTGTTGTGGGTGGTGGTGGTTTTATTTCAATTTTAGCATAGAACTCTATCAAAGAGAGCATTTCCATAGATATTAGGGAGCAGTTAACCTGGTAAACATGAGATATGGGTAGCAGTGGGCACAGGGGACCAAACTGCCTTAACAAAGCAGCATCTGCTGTAAATTTACGTTACCAAATGTCCCAGCACTACAGTGACCCACAGTCATAAGCAATGAAGATGTTTCCCTTCCAGGGCACACAGGACAGTAACAAGTGGCATTGTACCATCAGTACAGGAAAAGAACGGCACAAGGAGATGCTTAAGTCTTTTGCTCCCGTCTTGCAAGAGGGACTCAAAAGTACCCAGATGACCTTCCTGAACAAGATGCAAGCTGACAAAACTGGCCTTGCTCCTAAGTCACAACAATATTGTCCCAAAACACATCCTGTGACAGTATTTGTATTTCCATCTGTAATTGCTGCTGCTTTGGAAAGTACTGCCAAAGGTCTTGAATGTGTGCCCTTCACAGCTTAAACATGTGAAAACAATTGTTCCCACAGCGGCATTGACATTTTCAAAACAATTACAAAATAGTAGGGGTAAATATCATTATAGGGCACTTGCTGTTTGTGTTACTTTTTTCCTTCTCAAATTAAGCATCCCTAGGAGATCAAGCTGGTAGGTCCTAGACTTCCAACGGCTAATTTTCCCAGCTAGAAGTTGATCCTGTGCTACCCAAGAGCAGTGACCACCCTGGCAGGGCTAAACAGTGATGGGTCCCAGGCATAAATGTAGCCAGCAGCGACCACAGATGTCTTCTCCCTGAGACTTTTGGGGAGCAAAGCTCAGTGGGGTGCAGGTTTTGAAGAGAGGGGGGACTGAGTGCTTCAGGAAACACTGCTGTCATGGTCACTTCTTCCAAATAAAGATTAAAACAAGGAGAGCTGATCTTGTGATGCTCAACTCTTGTAATGTGGGCTCAGTAGTTACAGGAGACAAACTGAATGAAAGGACAGGGAAACAGTATTGGCCCCATCATGGAAGAGTTCAGAGCCACACTTCCCTCCTTGCAGAACAGTGCTCCCATGTTGTAACACATCTAACATCCAGACCTTGAGTGTTTCTAGACTATCAAGAAAAACTAGTCCTTGGCTACTTTCACGGTGTTCTGACTCAGTGACTATTATCAGTGACTAATTATCTACGAAAAATAGATAGGAGATAACATAACCTCTGCATGTCGTGCAAAGCTGAGTCTTAGCTTAAAAATTCGATCACACCAGACTAAAAGCAGGGATCATATCTCTGGCAGCAGCTTTCCAGAACATGATTCTGCCAGTGAGGGAAGAGGCCTCTGTCTTACTGGGTTTGAAACAGCCCATTACCACAGTTTCCACATTGGTAAATTAAACATGAAAAGAGAGCATGTAACTGCTTTTCCAAAGTATTTTACATTTCTCCTTGCCTGAACTACAGAACCTCTTGAAATTGTGACTGCCATAACTGCTTTTGTGAGCTCGTTTCAAGTCAAGCATAATGAAACTTCATTCCACAAGTGCTTTGTAAAGAAGTTTTTCCTCTTCCTCTTTGTGCCTCCCAAACTCAGCCTATATGAAAAAATGTATCTTCCAGCAATTGTTATAAATCTTATATATAACAGTAGCAAGCCTAAGAAACAGAAATCCCCCCCTTGAAGACACAGAATAGGGTGTCTCCTATGGCAAATTCTATCATAATTTGGCTCCTTATAAATCAGTCCCTCATTCCTTGTCCATGTGCCTGTTGGTATCTGCTGTGCTTTGGCTCATGAAATGAGGATTTGTTCCCCAGCAGGAGTATTCACTGGGATGTTGAAAAGCTCAGCACCGTTTCCCTATTCCAGATTAATATCTGTTGGTCTGCTCAGGTTTTGTAGAATCATAGAATGATTTGGGTTGGAAGGGACCTTAAAGATCATCCAGCTCCAGTGCCCTGCCATGGGCAGGGACACCTTCCACTACCCCAGGTTGCCCAGAGCAACATCCAGCCTGGCCTTGAACAATTCCAAGGATGGGGCATCCACAGCTTCTCTGGGCAACCTGCGCCAGTGCCTCAACACCCTCCCAGGGAAGAATTTCTTCCTAACATCTAATCTAAACCTATTCTTTCCCTTTGAAACCTCCTTGTTTTGTCACTGCATGCCCTTGTAAAAAGTCTCTCTCCATCTTTCTTGTAGGATCCCTTCAGGTACTGAAAGGCTGCAATAAAGTCACCTCAAAACCTTCTCTTTTCCAGGCTGAACAATCCCAATTCTCTCAGCCTTTCATCATAGGAGAGGAGCTCCATTGCTCCATCCCTCCAATCATATTGGTGGCCTCTTCTGGGCAACCAAGAAGGTTAAGACTGAAGGAATAATTCAACCCATGCAGCCTCCAGCACCGCCATCCGCTTTACTCAGAACTTGCAGATTATTCCCCCTTGCAGGTTCCAGAGCCCCAAGATAAAGACACTCAGGCACAAACTACAGGGCAAAGGCACCAGCCCTGGCAGTTGCAGGACTGGATATGAGAAGCTCAAATTCTCTCTTCAAACAGGAGCAGAGCTTGAAAGTTCAAGAGCTGTCACAATTAAAATCCTCTCCCCCCAGCATATTTGACCTTCTCAGCAACACATCAAGGGCCTTTTCAAGCCTTACATACAAAGAAGAGAAACAAAAATTGCGGCTATTTAAGTTGAAGAACAACCTACAAAACAGCAAACACATAAAATAGGCTTTTTATATATTTCTGGGGCATTGCTCTTATACCTGTGTCAAGGAGCATTTTGCAAAAGTGATTTTGAAAGCAGCTGGTCACCACGACACTGCAACAAGGCAACTTGAATGAATCAGCCTGGATAGCTGCAGGCAGTCAGCATTACCAGGTCCAGCTGCAATAACTAATTTTTGGGACTAAAATTCAGACCCAAGGACATTTGGGGCTCGCAGAAAGCCGCTATTTGCTCACCTAAGGAGCTGGGATCAATACTTGAACTTCCTCTATGGCAGGAAATGTACATCTGAAAGGGATGTAACTTTGCACAGGGTCAGAATACATGCCCTGAACACAGGCTGTGGCTGATCCAGTATGTGCTGTCCTATGAATCACAGCTTTGAGAAATACCTCACAGAAAATAACATCTCTTGGGGGACTACTTGTCCTATAACAGGCCCTGAAAGGTAATAGAATACTAAAGCAACTATCTGGATCTTTGCAAAATAAACCAAGATTAAATTACTTTCTTAGAAAAAAAGCTAAGCCTGCCTAAAAAAAAGCTAAACCCTGCCCATGAAGAGGCAGGGTATCAGAGATCATCATTAAAATGTCGAGATCTGACACTAACTACTCCAGTCCTGAAAACAGCCTGTTCTACAGCTGTGTCAGTAGAGTCTCAGCAGCTTTCCACTTTCCCTGTTTGTAGGACTGACTACAAAAAAAAGGCAAAAAGGAGGAAGTTTCCTGATATATTTAACATTTTCATACCAAATTAACACGTAAAATTTAAAGATGTTCAACCTAAAGGCAGCCCAAGACAACCCCAGAGTCGGCGTTCATGGAACAGGAACTCAAAGGAGCAATGTAAGGCCACAGTTTCCTCCTACATTTAAGGAAGGAGGAGACAGGCAAGTATTTCTGTAAGTAATAAACCTCTGGAGGTTTATTTGTGGTTAAATCTCTGATGAAATCATTACCAACACATACAGCATACATGAGACAGCAGAAAGCAACAAGCTGAAAGCACTGATTTCATCCCTAAATTAAAACTCTTGTGACAGGACACTTCTGATGCCTGTCCCAGCAGTTCTTACAGCTCTCTGAGAAGAACAGGATTCGCACCCCCATTTTTTTTCTAATAATTATTGCTACAGACAAAATGCAAATAGAGAAACGTGGGGGAAAATTTCTCTCTTACCACCACCACCGGGGACCACTTCTGGCACCTGGCAACACTCAGAGCAACAGGTGAATTCCCATCTCCTCCCTCCAGGGAAGTGCCACTGCTTATGTTTCAAGAGATTTGCTTTCTCATTTGCCTATAAGCAAAAGAGACGGTTCTTCAATGAATGAATGTAAAAAATATGTGTTTATAAGCAAAACACAATGCAAACAACACCCAGCTGCAAACCAGGTAACAAATTCTATAACATTTCTTAGTAAAATTACACCTCTTTCTCTTTTCTCTGAGGAAAAAAACCTACTTGATCCATCTTTTCCTCTACACTACTACACTCAGCTCCACAGGTACCAAGTGCTATTGCTCTCAGAGGGTCTAAGTGGCTCATATCTGAAATTAAAAGCAAGTGCTCTCAATTTACATTTAGCAGTGAAATCGAAGCTTCTATTGAGAAAGGAGCAAGGACTTGCATACATAAGAACTAGCCTACTTTTCCCAGCTTCACTAATCAGCATAACAAAAAGTGTTTCTTTTACCTACAAACCCTGTCTTGAGAGAAGTTACTGAAAATGAAGCACAAGCGATTACCTACTCTCCAAACACACACTTAATCCCTATATTTTATTAAGAGAGGTTTTTATGATCCTGAAGCAATTAAGCTAATCATTATTTAATTTTAGATTACTGAACTGGAGATTTACTTCAGACACAAGCTCACTTTCCACATAATTTAGTCTCAGTAATTAGAGATGTACTTTACCCAGAGGTGGCTTGTTTAAAGCGTGTTATCTAATTTCACAAGCCTTTCACCATGAAAGTTTCGAGCAGAAATCTACAAGCCGAACTTCAAAAAAGAGAAAACCCCTAAAGAAATTGGGATTTAGCAGACTGCAAACCTACTCTTTGTGGTTAAAGCCAAACTGTAAGACGTACCAGCCAGCCCTGGTAGCTCCTGCCCAGCTGGCTTTTTTTGTCCTCAGAATTGTCCAAGAAAACCCACACAACACCATTGCTCAACAGTTAATTAAAATCCACAACCTTTATAAATGCAGAGAAATCAGATTAATTTCAAGACTTTAGTGTCAGTACTTTTATGAACCAGTTTGACTTGCCACACAAGAAAAGCTACAGAGAACTCATCAACTGCACATAAGATTTCAGCAAAGATTGTTGCTGCACGTCCTAATTTTTCGTTGTCAAAGAGATGAGAACACAACAGATCGACTGTAGGGAGTTTACACAAAGTAAATATAAGTCTCATCTATCTGGATATTCAAAAAAACATTATTTATACTTTTCCACGTGGTATCACATTCAACACAAACTTGGAGACCAGTAGAGAACTGTGGCTGCAGCAAAGATCCTGCCCGAAAGAGATGGTGACAGACAGCACGAGAAGAAAAAGCTGCAGACACTTTGGGAGCGATTAATGAAAATGCAAAACCCAACAATAAAAGTCTTTGGGCTCATTTTTAACTGCGATGCAGCTGTGAAAAACACACGTGCAGTCTTGGGGTGTATCCAGAGAAACGTTTCCAATGGAGAGAGGAAGCACAGGGAGATACCTACGAGGCACTGCTAAATCCCATCTGGAATACTGCACAAGAGAGGCTGTCCAAGCTGAAAAACAAGCACTAGGAACACAGGAGGCTGAAGGAGGATTTCCAGCACTGAAATGCTGGAATGGGCTGCCCACAGAGGTGGTTGAGTCACTGTCCTTGGAGGTGTCCAGGGGGAGGCTGGACGAGGCGCTGAACGATATGATCTAGATGTTAGATGTTAGATTTAACTGGATTATAGGTTGGACTAGATGATCTTCAAGGTCTTTTCCAACCTTATCAATACGGTGATACTGTGCCATCACACAGGACCCAGCACACACAGCAGAGCGAGGGATGCAGGGCCACTTACAGGGAATGAAATTGCTCCTTGTAAGACAGTAATGATAACCACAAGGAAGGGAAATAAACCCTTCAGACAAAAAAAGGCTGCTGATACCAGAACAAACAGGTGTCAGCTGACCAGTAGTAAGGTCAGGCTTGAAACTTCCAGAACAATATTCTGTGGTAAGTTTTTGGTGACAAAGTTGGAAGCTTAAGGAGGCCCTATACATTACCTCCCTTCTTTAGTTCAAACCATTTATAGGGTAAAGTAAGAAGAGTTACCATAAAATTCCCACCTACCTAAAAGCCAAACAAATATTGCTTAACTTTAAAATAATAACATTAGCCATGCTGTTTACATTGAAATCCTCACACCAACTATGGCAATTTAAATGTCCATTAAAAAAGCTCAGCAAGGCATGAACGCTGTCTCATCCTACTTCCCAATGTCCCACAAGAAAGAGATCTGTCAAACTGATGCAACACAAGCCAAGCTGCTCCTTGGAACAAGCACTTTCTCTGGTCTCAAAGCAATCCTTGAGCACTGCCTCCATGGGCTATCAAAGGGATCTTTGCCTTTTCACTGTACAGCAACTCGTGAAGACATTTTACTGAGACTGGTAAAACTGAGGTCAAAGTTCCCGGAATGAAAGAGTGCCACTGATAGGAGGATAATTTCTGGTTTGATATTGAAGCACAGCAGTGTTATGCAAGAGAACAGGATCTGAAAGCAAGTTTTAGGCTGAGGCTGTTTATTGTAGTGGTGCCTGCTAAGAGGCACTTGAGCCTCAGAGAAGGGAGGAGAAGATTTTCCCATTTAGGATCCTCTTAGTGAGTATAGTATTCATAAAATCGTGAACTGGTCACTGCAAGCTGTATCAAATTGCTTTTCTGATGTTTTCTAAGATGGAACAAACAGATTCGGGCAGCACACTGAGGTTAAGCGAGTCACATTTAAGTACACACATTTTTTCCATTTCAAAGAAGTCCCCCAATTAAATATAAATGTGCATGCACTTAAAACCACAGTTCCTGTCTTGCATAGTACCTTGCATTCAATTCAATATGACCTTCAGAACTATGTTTCCATTAGCCACTCTGAAATGCTGGAGCACTGAGAATATTTTCAAAGCTGTGTTATCAGACATACAAGACTCAAAAGTGGATATGTACAACTCCACTTTCAGAATCATCTCACAAGGAGAACAGTTAGTTCCTTTTTATCTCCCCACCCTTTCTTTCCTTTTTCTTTCTCTTAAATAATTTATTCAAAGTACTGAAAGCATTTTCTGGTCAGCTTTATTCCTCACCATAGGAATTATCAGTATCTTTTAATCTTCTGAGTCCATATTTACTTGAACTACAGCTTGTTCCACTCCCCAAAGACCACCTTCTATATATTATCCTGATGTTGACGGAGGAATATCAGGAAAATAAGAAAAGGGGGGGGTGGGAAAGCTCAATAATGTATTTTAAGCAAGTTAAATTTCTTCCTAGATAGTAAGACTGGTTTCAAGGCACACCTCTCTCAATATAATATGGAACCACCCATCATTAATAAAATGGCCTCAAGAAATTCCTTCCTGCCACCATCCTGCTACTGTAACCATCACATCTTGAGAAAAAGATGCCCCTAAAACCTAAACATTTCCCTAATGATAACTAGAAATTGACTTGAAAGTACTTTCAGATAAAGAAGTCTTCACTCGCAGGAGAAAAACACAGGGAGGTTGTCAATAAGTTATGATGGTTACACCACAAATAATCTGAAGAGTTTTTCCCCCTCATAATCCATAACTGAGCTCAGAATCTTCTTGCCAGGACTGTTAGTAGACTAAAATAAGAAGTGAAATGATTAATGACATGGAAATGGCAGAGTAAATACCAGTCATGGTGTTGACTGTAGTCTGGCTTATAATGGACGCCTTACAAAAGGATTTACAGACCTAGATGGGCAGATGACAGAAACTCTCTGCCTTTCCAAGATGGAAATTGGACATCTGCAACAAACAAGGCATTTAATTTTCCACTGCAATTTGTAACCAAACGCTTCAGTTTTAAGACAGGGAACAGATAACCAAGAATGAAGTGGGTGATTGTATCTGTGGCCTCACAGCTCCACACTTTTACCCATCAAGAAGGAGCTTGAGCACCAGCAGCCCACCAGTTACCCCTGTCAGCAGCCTTCTGTGGAACCAGGGTTCTGATGGATAAACATCCTCCAGCAGGTTCAGCTGTGACAACCTAAAACATTGCTGCCCTCTCTTGTCCATCCCAACCTTCTCTCAGGGATCACTGCTCCATAGCCTGAGCCTTGGCTGCTCCAATCCACAGCTCAATGTGTTCGTCTAAACCTCTGATCACAGAATATTCTGAGTTGGAAGGGACCCACAAGGATCGAGTCCAACTCTTAACACTGTCTCCCTGGCGGGAATCGAACCCGGGTCTGATGAAGCTGGGTTCTTCCCATGACTCCATTATTTGTTTCTTATAGGTAGAAAACCGCACCAGGATTTTCCAGCTGTGAACTGCTAAAGCAGCTGCACATGGTCCCTTCCTGCAGTGCCAAGGCCTGGGAGCACCTGGAGGACGAGGCAATGTCCAAGATCTTGCAGCAGGATTCCAACACAATCTTGACCTCAAGTTGAAGAGGTTGAGTTATTCTTGCTTAAAGAGGTTGTAATTCTGCTACTAGAAAGCAGAAATAGGGTAAGGGCTCAGCAAGTTAACTAACCCAAATGCCTGTATAGCACTACAGTGCTGGAAATCTTTCATCTCACTCCAAGCTTCAAATACGGGACAGGAAATCATGGCCATACAAAAACATAAGCTGGGAAAACCACAGCTGCCATAAACAACCCTGGCAGAACATCTTTGAACCAAGGTAAGTGTGCCCTGTCCTACGAGATGTTATCCCACCTACAGTCCAGACAGGTTTACTCACAAGAAATAAATATAAATAATAAATTATCTGCAACTTCTTAGAGCCAAGTTACCTCTGAGGTTTTCCCATGACTTAGCTCTGATTAAAGGCCTAAATTTAAAACATCATAAAAGAATAAGTGTAAGAGGGGAATTTGAGCAGGCTTAGGCAAGGTTTCTATATTTTCTTGTGTTTGGAATGCCTGGGTTTTAGCTGGGTCTATTAATGAAATTTAAATTGGGAATAAATCTTGAGTGTTGATGCAAGCTCACCCGTACTTTATACAAGAATTGCCTAAAATGACTTCTGGGAAGAAGCAGGCTCTGAAAAATCACCTAAATTATTTTTATAAATGGCCATTAATGTACACTTTTTTTTCCTTACCTCAATATATCATGTAAATCTCTCATGTTCAGAATAATTTCAGGGTTTTTTTTTCCCTTTTAAACACTGTGATACTGTTTTGCTTAGAGTAAGTGCATCATAGAAAATGTTTATGGCAATAGCAGAACCCAGAGTGTGGACACACAAAGGACAACCTTCATAGAAACAAGGAGAGGTGCTGAATTCGGCATTTAAATACTACAAAGAGAGACCTGCTGTGCAGTGTGGGACACATACAGGAATAATCTGTAGGGTAAGGGATAAGCTTAACTACCTAATTTCCCTTCTTTCATCTTTTCAAGACTTAAAAACCAAAAAGCCCGTTGAAAACACCCTTCAATGATTTCTTCTGGCTGACCTTCATCACAGCACATCCCTTTCACTATGGTGGGTCCTCTGCCACCTTCATTTTGTGCCCTGCCCCAAAACCCTGGGGCTGAGGGTTCCTGCACGGCCCTCAGGTGCTGCACAAGCTTTTCTCTCATTGCTCTGATGTTCTCTTTGGTGTGCAATAGATTTATATCCAGGCAGCTTTTAGAGCTGTAGGTCTTTAAATGGACTTCAGTCAAGGGAAAAAAAAGTAATTCCTAAACACAGTTCTTCATAATTACCCAGTAACTAGAAGCAATTGATCATTAACTTCCATGCTCTGATCTTCCACAAGCAGGTTCTCCAGTTCCTCCAAATTAATCATTTTCTTACGAACTCACAAATTTAAGAGGCAGGAGTTACCTCGCGGGATTTAAGAATTACAGCAAGTCTTTGGCAGAAATACCTTTCCTTTACCAGCCTGTAAGGTTATAAAATGAAAGCTTATTCATCACACCAGGATGAAAACCCAGAGTAACTTGTAGGACCGAGCACACCCGACTTGTGTCATCTCCTTGAGCTCAGCCACAAACCAGCCAACCTCAGGAGACAGTGACATCCCAGCACTGGGACAAACCCCTGTGGGAGTTGTTTGCAGCTGAGGGATCCTCCTCCTCCTCCTCAGAAGTTATTTTACTGCCCCTGGTTAGACTAGACTAACTACAGGTATTTCTGTTTATTCACAATTCAAACATGAGTGAAATTAAAAGGATCCAGAATGGCCATCCAGCTAACAACTTCAATGAACAGGAACAGCACTTTGGAAATAAAATCTATTATAAAGCACTTAACCTAATTAAGTTTGCTCCCTGTCCAAAATCCTTAGCATTCTGCACTAAGTAAAAGCCTTTTAAAGAAACCTCTAAAATTCTGAACTGCTGCAAGTAAGCTCTGAACAGGCAGCAGTGAAACAACCTGCATTTGGCACCATATCTCATTCAGCAGCAGAACACAAGGAAATAACAGAGAAGTATACCTTCATCCTCAGAAAAATAATATTATTCTTCACTGTGGCTGAAGCCATTTTGCAGTGAATGGGGTGAATTTTAAAGCATGGCCTTCAGGATTAAAAAAAAATTGTAGATATGCACACTCATACTATAGATATTTATACTCATACTACAGATACACATGCTCCTCTCCAAAGAGCAGTGTCTAACAATAAAATAACACTGAAAAAAGTAAAAATCCAATCTTCAACAGAGCTAACAGTCGAGGCAGAGAAGGCCTAAGCTCATCTTCTCCAGGAGAACCTCTACACTGAACTTTTGAACTGTCTTTTTCCCCTTGTTTGCACAAGGACAGTTTTTTAAACGCCATCTTTAAGAGCATTTTGAATTCATCAGAAACATACATAAATAATAGATTTCCAGAAGCCTGATGACGCTTGAGCTAGTTGCAATCTAAAATAACAATGTAATTCCTAAGAGGAAGCATTATCTTTACACTGTCCTACCTTGGTCAAACACAGCGAGAAAGTAAATTTGGTTGAAAGCAGAGGGGGGGGAAGAAACCCAAGTCAAACAGAAAAGCATGCGGCCGAGGAGGCAGAAATACTAGTGATCAAAGGGTGGCACAGCACGGGTATTTTATTAATCCTGACCAGTGAACAGCCCTGCCAGGAGCCTGTCCACGCTCCTCCCCACGGCCAGGGCTGCTCCACCTGTAACAGGCGGAGAGAACCTCACCAGACACTCGCTCCTCCAGCCCTGGGGCCCCAGCTCACCCCAGCCCAGCGTGACTGAAGCAGGTGCCAGCTATTTTTATGTCTAAATTGCAACTTACATCTGACGTGTGGTCAAGTTCAAAGGGAGAAGCAGCCACCGGGAAGGCAAAGGGATGTGCCCCCCAGGGGAAAGGGAGGCTACGGCAGAGCAGGAAGAGTACGGGCTCTGAAGTAATAATCTAAACTTATACTGATTCACACTCACACCTCAGATCTCAAAGGACTATTTGGAATGGAATCAAGGGGCCAACTCTGTGCAAGGAATCGTGTCCACAGCAGATCGTCATCTGCAAATTGAGAATTACTTCAAAATTCATTTCAAGTAAATCATTCTCCCACTAGGAAAATCTCAGCTTCTAAGATTAGAGGGAATGAATAATCTTCCAAAAGGTCTCATCTCACCCTTAAAAGGATGCCTGGATTATAACTGAAGCCATTCAGTGCAAGCAGATTTCCTATCAAGGGGCCATCTTTTCTGTGAGATCCATTATATCTTTGGATTTAAGTATTTAGTATTTATCTTTTTTCCCCCCCTATAAACACAAGAGCTGAGCAGTCTTCTAATCTTTGAGATTGTCAATTCCCAGCGTCTACAGCTGCAGTAATTAAACCAACTTCTCGTTCCATTACCCACATCAGGTCTCTTCCTCAGCATCGGCTCTATTCCCACATTGCACTCTTCAATCAAACCAAAACAAGCTATTTGCTAAGATCAGGTGACTTGCCTCTCCCTCAAAATCACCGCAGCCAAAACGATTCTCAGCAGATACGAAGCATCTTGCTAAATATCCAAAATGTCTCTTTTAAAAGAAAAAAAAAAAGTAGACATCAGTGCAAGGGGTTATTTTTAGCACTTCAGTTGTTCTATATTTATTCCTTGATGTCTATCTAAAAAAAGTACAATCTGACGAAGCATTACCAGAAAATACATTCTGCTGGGATGTCTGCTTTATGAATCCCAGCTACTGAGCCCTGCAACAAGTACATTACTTCACCCGTTCAACCACACAAGTCTAAGGGTATAAGTACACACAGGAGAATGCTTCCTCAGTTTCAAAGAAGTGCTTAAAAAATCCCTTGAAACAAAAAAGCCAATTTTCCCAGAAAGCGGAATTTCTCACTATACTCTATCACTCTGCTTAGATACAATGTTCAGACTCATGTTTGAAAACTGCCAGTTTTAGGTATTTTTGTCTAAGCCACCCAAAAAACCCATCAGTACACCTTATGAGTTACATGTTCAAAACAAACCCTCAACTCCCAACTCCAGGACACACCACACTTCAACAAAGCCTCAGCAGGAAGAGTAGGAGCTCAGGTCATACAAATACTCAGACAGCAAAAGGCTACTTACCTCTTCTTCATATCTGTCACCTTCCTGCCCTGAAGACTCCTGTCCTTTACCTCCAACGTATGTACCCCAATAACCTCTTGCCTCTGATATTATGCACCTATGTGCCCCAATTACCTCTATCTCAGACCTACCTTTGTATATTTGCCTTCAAAGACCTTGCCCTGCATCCCCATTGCACTGCTGAAGCCGGAATGATTCCAGGTGAATTTTACGCAATTTTAAAACAAGCTGCTCTGAAAGCTTTGAACTGAGCAAACCCACATACCTCTCCTATCTAGTTTTGAAATACGTTTCCCAACCAATTTAAATGTTTCCCATGCAGCTGAGATTTCATCTTAGTCTTCTGTAGAAAAATGAAGACAAAATTTCTCGTTTGAATTCAAGAATCCTTTCCTCCTAGCCACAGAAAATTAATCAAACACAATTCTCTCACTGTTGGTTCCTCCTCTTCTATAAAAAAAAATAAGTTTCTTCCCAAAGCAAGGCAGCAAAAGCATACAAAACTTTAGAAAGAGAGAAATCGAATGCTATATATCCTCTCTAGTTATAAAAACAATAAACAAAACACTTACCCTAATCAAAATAAAGTTAAGGTTTGCTTAAGAGAAGTACAGCTGTGAGAGAAGGGACAGCACACCAGATTTAGTCTTATTTCCTGGATTAAAAGCCAATTAGTTCACATGACAATTCTTTCTGAGTGTTTGTCTACCATTTGTGAATCGGATAATCCCTTTTTCAAAAATGGATTAATTTCCAGAATAAGCACGTCAAGAGAAGCTTGTTCAGAAACCTGCACTGTGAATGAAATAGGTTTTGCCTCTTAGCAACCTCCCCTTTTACTCTGCTATTACTCTAGGACCAAATTCAGCTGTTTTATGGATTCTGTTAGTGCTCAGGTGTCAAACTGACCACATGCAACCTGTGCACTGAAAGGCCATTGCACAGCCAGTTACAACCCACTTGTAATTAGAGTTGCTCACACACCCTTCCCTGAGCAGAGCCATGCAGGAAACACGCAGACTTGACCTGGCCACAAACATAAAACTCCCAAGGACACAAACCACCAAGGGGCTCACTCCCTGCACAGCCACACTGTAAATCAAGAGCTCATGAGAGATAAAAATAGCTTCTTTCAGAGGAATTAAGACTGCAACATGACCTCCAGCACCTGCCCCTACTACGAGAAGGTGGAAAAAGCAACAAGGAAAGTCCAGCAAGAACACAGCCAAGTCCCAGCCAGAGCCAGCATCAAAGGCACCAGGGAAGCCACAGACTGAACTGATCTAAACCAGCGCATTAGTCCACAGCACTAGTTTGTGTTTGAAGAGAAAACCCTATTGCTTCTGCAGTTTGGGTTACAGGATGATTTTGGTGTGCACAAAACAAATTCCCTTTGGAAGATCCAGCTAAAGCACCACTGTGAACCTCGCTGGTGGCACAAGCATCCAAAGCAACAGGCAGGCTGCACCTCTGCAAAGCTCTCCAGCATGTCCCCAGCAGCACGAGCCACAAATTTGGTTGATATCTGATGTACCTTTTGCTAAACAAAGGGCTAAGCAGCACCCTTTGCAGTTTTATAAGTAATGCACTCTTGTATTTGAAGTTAACCACCAGCTCTCAATCCTTTGCAACCTGCTTTGCTTTCAACCGAGGCCTCTCAAAAAAGTCAGGGTTGATCAAAAGGGACAAAAAGGGATTGTTTTTTTTTGAGTGCCACTCACACTTGTGCCTGCACAGGCATAAAAACATGGTGGGGCAGGTTAAGGACAACCAGAGCCCATCAAGAATCTCTTGCTTTTTATTTAGCACTATTCACACATTAAGTAACAGCACATAGTTTCGTTCTCCCGTTCCACAACACTGATCACAGTGGTTTTCCTCTGAGGTAAGTGTTTTACATGAGAGCCATGTTGTGTGTTCCAGCTTTTTGAAGCAGATGTGGAATGCTGAAGTTACATCCTCAGTGTCCACAGCAGCCACCTGTGACTCGCAGGATACTGCAGGTATTTGTGTCCAGCCTCTTGTGCTTGCAGAATGAGAAACCACGTTCCACCTCACTCAGGCAAGGAAAAGGCCTTGGCCTGGAAATACCCTTCCACAGTCTGAAGGCAGCAGGAAGAGCAAAGGCCTTCCCCCACTGATAACTTAACTGCAGGCACCAGGATGGAATCAATACTGCTCACACTGCCTGGGGATCCAGAGGGCAAAGGCCCAGGTTACCTTCTTGATAACTCCCATTACATGGAGGTAAAACGTTTGGAATATAGCCTTGGAAATCTTGATCATAACTACAACCAGGCCAGACTCACTCACTTCACATCACCCCAACACTTGAAGTGGGAACTGAGGCTCACAAGATTTTACAGGTGACAGTTGGTCTTTTGTGCAAGGTCTGGGCTGCCGAAACTCCACCCAGGGACAGCAGAGATGCCATACCACCACATGGCACAAGTTCTTGACTCTTTCTCTTCACACAGCAAAGCTCTGTGCCCACTCCTTGCCATTTCATGTATTGAGAGCAATGGCTCCTGAATGGGCCATGCTTCATCACTGGGACAGAAAAATAGCATTTGCAAAACTTCAGAGAAAGCTCCTACTTCTGTCTTCTTCCCTAAACAACAGGATGTCTTGGAAGGTGGGACTCTCTTGTTGGATGAGCTCCTGGAGCAGCTGATGGTGAAAAACATCCATCGCCTCAATACCACACTAATTTAAAGAATCAAGAGAGGATTCTAGCAAGTTTACATAAGCTATTCAAGTGAGCAGGAAGAGAAATGAAGTTTGTTCCAACACGAGGCTTACACAGACACTACTGACACGGCAATTCTAGCATCATCCCTGTGAAAAAAGGAAGAGGATAATTTGACACTTCCTGGAAGTGTCACGCAGTCCAGGAAGCAGAGGTCAGGGGACAGCTTTCCTTCAGAGTGCTCTGCAGCACAAACACAGGGAGGATGGCCAGTCCAGGGAGTGGGATAACTCAAAATCAAAGCAACAAGTAAAACTGAAATCTGCTTTCCTGCCCTGCACCTACTGCACTGCACTTGTGGTTAAAGCAGATACAGCCAGCCACAACTGCCCTGGCAAAGGGATTCTCTATCCTGTAGAGAAGAATCCACAGAGAGTAGCTTCAAAATCCCAGCCAAAGCCCAGCATTGGCACTGTGGGAAAGAGATGACTTCTGCTAAAAAGCATTATGAGTATTATATACTATGGTTCTGTTGCTTGGGGGTTTGTTTGTCTTAATAAACTACTGCTTCAGGTATCCGATGGGCAGGCACATTCTTAATCTTCCATTCCCTACAATATGTAACTTTTTCACTGTGGTTATAATCACCACAGCTACCATAAAAAAACAGGGATTAGCATGACTGTTTGAACTACTGATAAGGGCAGAAAAGCAACATCACACAGTCCTTTGATTTCCAGTTTGCGCAACACCTCGAGTCTGAACATAACACATGGATGTATTTTCCCCCTTCTTCCACCAAACACGACATTCCAACTCCCAGGGGTCATCAAAGCTGGTATTATTCAGCCTCTCAGGATCTGAATCCCATGGGCTCAGGGCAAATTGCTGTAGAAGCCTGTTTCTTCTTCAGTGGACTTTGTGCTGATTCACGAGCCATATGAAGAGCTCAAGGCCAGGACAGGACTCCACCTTGGCAGCACCTTGCCAGGCAGAGCAGCCACTGCTGCTTGAAACGCTACTCCAACTTAGACCAATGCTGCTAGAAAAAAGCCAGAAAGCAAAGTTTGGTCCAAAACAAGTCGGGGCAACTTTTCTTTATATAGAATTCTCCTCTTGAGTCCCAAAGCAGTCAGAGCACTGCAGCGAGTAACAACACCGAGGGCTTCGTTGATCAACCCACTGCTGTCTAAACATTTTCTAACCCTTTTCCACCTTGCCATGAAGCATCATCAGCCTCCACACAAGGGCTCTGCTACAGACATGTACTGAAGATGCACTGCCCTGATCCTTCCTGCCCTCCACTATTCTGGATGAGCACTCAGATCCTATATTAAGGAGATATCAATGGATCAAGGGAATGCTCCTCACATCCAGGCTCACTTTGACATGAAGATATTATAAGGGCTATCCAAAAACTACGGGATGTGAGGAGCAATATTTTAACCAAAGTTGGGGGGAACCCCCAAATCTTTATCATTGTATTAGAGACTGAAATAATTTTTCAGTAATTTCTTGTTCTGTTTCTTTGCTTTCCTGCTCCTGCACTATATGTACATGTTGACCTATCCTCCCAACGGTGAGCCACTGAAATCAGAGATCTTAGAAGTAAATCTTCTGCTGGGCCTCAGTGTTGGTTCCCCAAGAGGGAAGAAACAGCAGCAGAATAAAAGGAATACATACTTCCACACGGGATAACAGAGACCCTAAGAAACACCCACAATAAACCCTGGTCAGAGCTGCACACTAGTACCTAGAACCATCCATTCCTGTTCATCTGTGGACAATACTCTGAAGCCTGGGGAAAGGACTAATTTGAGCACAGCTCATCACTGGACTGATGAATCAGCTCACCAGTGTGCATTTTCCTTAGGGAGAAAAGGGCGAATTGGCAGAGGACAGCGCTGCAGAAAACAGCAATATGAGGAAACAGCCGCTGAATTTGATGCAGGAGCAGCCCATCATGTGGGTAACATTTTGGTGCAGTGTTCTTGGCCAAAATCCTCATCCCCAGCCAAGCACATCCTACAGCATGTAAGGAACAAGCACATTCCCTTAGGAAATCGATGGACTTTCCAATTCCAAAATGCTGGAGCAGCAAAACCCAAGGCTTTTGGCGCAGTACATGCAAGTAACAGCAAGGCAGAAAACATGGCAAACATCAAAGGAAAGCCATATTGATACTACCCTTGAGAGGCCTGCAAATATGTACATCCAAAAATGAGACTGTCACATATCCACATCTGTATTTCATGAAACCTATATTAGCTTAAGGATAGTTTTTGCAGCACCTTGAGGTCCACCGGCCTTAAGACTGTGCTGTTAACTTCACTCAGTAACCTTTCATAGGATTAAATGCAAAATGAACTTCTGGTGTTTTCTATAAAATACTAATTTATAAAAGCCTTAAAAAGACCTCAGAATAAAACAAGAGTACAAAGCATCAGGTAGGGCCGCTATACCCTATATATGCTTATTTCCATAAGCAAAAACATCTCCAGGAGAGGCTGCTGCAGGTAAGGGATCAAGACACAGCAGTTCAATTTCTTCCTCCAGCTGGATCAGCTGAGCACCACTGCAGCTGAACAGCCTCAGCACCAGGCTGAACAACCTCACAAACGCCTGATGTAGCTTAAATGTCTTGATGATTCTCTGGCTTGTGCCACCAAACAATGGTTCCACTCTGCTGCCTCACAGCAACTCCAAAATGGAAACTGCGAAGGATAGAACAATTGCAGGAACCGGTATTTGAGTTTGCACTTGCAAATGTAGTGCCATTAGAAGACCTCCCTACAACACACTGGAAAGTGGACATCAGAGGCCAAATAACAGCTAAGCAAAGATACAGACACAATTCTGTTAAATCAGACCCATAATAAAAGGTACAAGTTAGCTTTGACTTCGATGAACTTTATTTCCAAGCTGCCTTAATGGAACAGAAAAACACCATGGAGCAAAACTGCATTTCACATTTTTGTTCTACCAAACACTGGTTTATCTCTGGATCAGTACAGTCTCCTCACCTGCAACACTTTCAGTGACAGAAAACAGTCCATCCCCAGGACTGCTGTACTGCCCATGCAAAGGCAAAAAACCATCCCTGGAAGTGTTCACGGCCAGGTTGGATGGGTCCCTGGGCAACCTGGTCTAGTGGAAGGTGTCCATGGCAGGGGAGTTGGAATGAGGTGATCTTTAAGTTCCCTTACAACCCAAACCATTCTATGATTCTGTGAACCATGTAATGAAAAATTACAACTGCGAATGTACATGTGCTGCAAAGGCTTTTCACACCACACAATCAATTCCACCAAGAAATTTTTAGACTTTGAGGAACAGAAGTGGGTTTGTATTACTCTGCCGGACTGACTGGTCCTCTCCTTTCTGAGAAGTAAATAAAACCTGGTCTCAGTTCTGTCAGTACAGAGATAAGGATCTGACTTCAGAGAACAGCAAGTAACCCGACCTTTTAATTTTTCCTAATGCTTCACATCTGTCCCATCAGTGGCACACTAACGTTTTACTTATTTGTTCTTTTCCTGCACAGCAGAAAAGAGCTTTCAGTCTGTGTGAAAGATGATGCCTTGGGTTCTCCCCATGGGCCTCTTATTTATTGTTCACTGTAACTTCTTCCTCCTGCTGGCAACTGGAGACTCATTCACCAGATTTCTGTGGTGACAGGTATAATAAGAGACAAGCAGGTATCTTTCTACTGCATCTCTGGACACCTGCTCTGAAAGAGTTTTCTGTTCCTGCACGCTGTCATTTGAACACATGAATGACCTTTCCAAGGCAAGAGCCAGTTTTCCACAGAATAGGTTCCATCCAGCTGTCAAACTGAAGGGTGGTAAAAAAGCCGCTCATTCTCCTCAAACATCTTGCATCACCATCTTCATGAATCGAAAAACCAACAGCCTCCAAGACTTACTTCCAGTCCTACAAAATACAAGGCTTAAAGCAAATAGAGCCTTACTGTTGTAGTACAAATAAAACTTACACTCTGCCTATCTCTCAAGATCTTAATACATAATACAGAGCCCTGTGTGTGAGTCCTGTTGGATTTTTCACTGGTTTTCTTCCAGGTGAGGAAAAAGACTACTTCCCCAACAAAAGCCTTGACAGAAATCTGGAAAAGCAAAATACCAGGCATTTTTTTTTAAATTCTAAATACCGAGGCAGTGCAAACAAAGGGAGGATTCTACATAGACAGCTAATTCCAGAGCCTGGAGAGATTGTGACTTGGGATCAGTGCTTCCTCCAAGCCAGCCTGAAGAGCAGAACCACACGAACAATCTTCTAGTATTTACTCAGTGGCTTTCAAACCAGTCAGTCCCGCTACACAAAAGGTATTAAAATGAGGTCCTGGGGAAATACTGAAGAGGTAAATATGCACATCATCAGATACTGGAGCACTCCTTAAAATAGGGGCCTGTTGTAGCTGATCCAAACAGGAGATGGGGTTGTCACGCATCCACATCTCCATGTTCTGCCTTCGGGAGTTCAAGGATTCTGTTCACAGACTGAAAAGGGTGTGTGAAAGAAATTCACCATTAATTTCAACCACCAAAAAATGAGTCTTCGGCAAGAAACTCAACAAGGACACAGCTGTTACAAGTTTAAATAACAAACAAAACAAAGACTGTGATCAAGTGTGAGGTTAAGTCACCACATGGAAAACAAGATTTATGGCAGAGTAAACCATAGCTGCTGGAACTAAAGCTTGGTAAACAAGAGCGACAGGTTTCTGGATGAAACTAAGAAAAAATTCAGGTCAAAAGCCATATACTTCAGCAATAATCACCAGTCCACTCCTCCCAGTTCCTTCCAGTCATAAGGAATGACTTACTGAGGCTCAGGATAGTCCTCCTGACTAACCATTTTTTAAATCAAGTTTCAAAGCTTTTCTTGGAGGCAGATTACAGTCTGTATATAGATTTATGAGACATGGGGATAACTCCTACAACTTCTACTTCTGCCTTGTGTCTTGAGAAGCAAAGGGGCAGATGTACCAGGGGGCTGAGAAATGAAAGAGGGGAAGGAAAAGAAAGCAAGAGAAAGTAGAGAAAAATACATATATAGAGGGAAACAAAGAAACTGTTCTGATAATGAAGTACAACAAGCAAAGGCAGCCTAAAAAGTCAAAGTAAAGGCATAAATAAATAGACAAAAAATAAATTTATATCTTTTAGTAGAAGATGGCACTACACTGTGCCATAGGACACAAAAATGCTACACCCAAAAGATGCCTCCAGTCACATTCACACTGAGCCAAACTCTTCCAGGTCTCAAAATCTTAGTGATCCCCTGTCCTGAGTGAAACATGGAAACAGATGCTTTTTTAAACACACTTTTCTTTTGCATGCTGCCCCAATCAATACAGCTGTTGTTCATTTACTTGTTTGGAGCTCCACGACAAGGTACAGCAGCGAAATTTTACCTGGACACCGGCTCTGCGGGGGATCAGATGTGTGCAGGCATTGAGACCTTTGCCAGAGGAAAGGAGACACCAGGACACCAGGTATAGAGACACAAAAGCAAAGGACTACCCTGCCAGGCTCTTTCTGCTGGCTTCTTTAAGCAACAGCTACAGGACAAGGAACAATACCCAAATTAAAAAGGTTTGCCAGACAACAGTGTAAATTCAGAATATTATAGTCATGAGTAGCTGAAGTGGAAAACTATATAGGACAGATCAAAATTTACTGACTGATTCATTAGGCAGAGAAGCCTTAAAGCAGGCTGGTCTGTCTCGCTTACAGCTCTATCAATGAAACCAATCAGCCTCTCTGAACACAGGAAGAAAGTTTATTTAGGGCAGCACAGCAGAATTCTCCCACCTCTGCAAGGTGAAGGATGTGACTCGCTGGGGGAGTGAAGAGAGGGATCAATTCCCTCACCACATCAAAGTTGACTCCTAATCTTTGCTTTAAAAATCACATCCAGCAAAACACACAAACAGAAACTTCCAAGTGGATAAACACTGCATAAAAGCTTACACTTACTGCAGCTGAGCACTATCACACAGCATCATAGGTGCACAGAAAAAGCAAGGGGAAAAAATTAACTTAGGGAAAACAAGCCTCCTAAAAGTCTAAAGGAAGTAAAAGCAGGCGGTTTTGGTACATGCTCTTTTACTTCATCCACACAGCTTTTTCTACTTGAGATTTAAAAAACAAAGACGAAAACCCTCACAATAAACAGAGATACTAAAATTGTGTTTCCCCCTCTCCATCAATCCCATAGAGTCTCTTCACAACTCGTGCAACACTGCTCTGGATCAGCTCAGTGATCCTCACACTACAGTGCTCACTCTGGAGGTACCTGAAGACACAGAAACAGCCTTGCTAATGTATAGACAGACTTGAATGATTCCAGAATGACTCAACTAGAGGGGAGTAATTCTTCCTGAACACTAAAGACGGCTGGCAGTGTACTCACACCCCATGCAGAAAGACTTCCCAATGTTCAAAAAAGAGATTTATCCCTTCTCGCGTGCTTCCAGTTGCTCTGCTCCTGGGAGCATCATTACTTGTGTTAAAACATATTCCTTTTTAATCTACCTGCTGCTTTCAGATTAATTTCACAGCGTGGTTTTTAAAATTCTAAAATCAAGGGAAAAAGCAAAACAAGAAATCACATTTGACTGTAGGACACTAAAAGTATCCAAGTAAGCAAGTTTTGGGTTTTTCCTTTCTCTATATAAAATTTCTAAACACAAAGAAAGGCAAATATAGGATAGATAAATGAACAGTCAAATCCTGAGAAACCAGACTTTTCATTTTTACTTCATTTTGACAGATCTGGGTCCTGCAGTTAAGACTGACTGCCTTCAAGCTCCACCAAAAAGGCTCAATCACATCTACATGTCAGACGTCTGTTTTCACACCCCCTTGTCAGCCAGAGCACAGGGTTAGATTCTCTCTTATTCTTATTTCCCAGATGCCACAAGGGGCTAAATTGGAACAGTAGAGCTGCTTCCTAATCTAAGAAACTAAAAAGAAAAGAAATGCCTCCCTGCATCCATCACGTTAATTTATTTCCACATATTAAGGGAAGCAAAAGCTGTCTCCTTATTACGCTCAGAGGAAGCAGAAACTCATATGTAAAGACAACTTTTCCTAAGTGGATGAGGAATTTAAAAATGTGGTTTCAGGAATAAAACAATATTAGTAACTAAAGGTCAAAACACATATTGGCACATGGAAGAGAGAATTCCACGTTGACAGAGAATCCCAAGTGTAGCGTGTTTAGTGGTAAATAGATTAAGATCTCATACACTCCAGAGGTGATATGTAGGGGCATTGTACTGATAGAACAAGGAGTAAGGGGTACAAATTGAAAGGGGGGACATTTAGGCCATACATTAGGAAAAAATTCTTTACTGTGAGGGTGGTGAGACACTGGAACAGGGTGTTCAGGGAGTTTGAGGATGCCCCAACCCTGACGGGGTTCAACGCCAGGCTGGATGAGGCCTCAAGCAACCTGATCTAGTGGGAGATATCCCTGCCCATAGCAGTGGGGGTTACAATGAGATGATCTATAACATCCCTTCCAATCCTTTAACATTCTGTGATTCCATGATTAGTACTTTTCTTCAATGAGTTTCCTGCTGCACCAATCTGTGCTGGTGCAGGACACATTCACGAGAGGAACAGCAAGGATGTCCTGACCCTCACGTGCAAACCACCCCTCACGTCCTTCATGGGTCCAGCTGCAATGTCATGTTGCTTAAAATACAAATACCACCTGAAAAAGTCACACAACCAGGGTAAAGTGCACAAGGTAAAGCAAACACGCAAATGCCCTCTGGACCTCTGGCCATTTTTTACAGTCAAAAGGAAGGGTTATGATTTCTCATGGGTGCCAGACTTGGCTTTTCAGTCCAGTGTCCTGCTCCACTGCCCAGCCCTGGCCACATGCTGCAGCCTCTGCTGTCACCTCTTTCCCAAGCTAAATCCACCCACTGCCAACATTCTCAGACTCATGGCCAGTGGTTTGTCACGCCACAAAGCAGCATTTCCTTACAACCCTCAAACATAACTCGAAATATTTAGAAAGCACAAGTTATAATATTACTTACCAATCATAATGCTGTAACATGCTGCTGCAAGACTCTCTGCTTTTCAATGTACATACTAGCAAACAAAATATATCCTAACCCACATAAAAAGTACTGGCTGAATTTTAGACAAAGAGAAACTGATAAAAATAAGCAGACAGTTAACACCTTCTGAAATCAGGTACATTAACTACAACTTCAACCAGTGCTTTCAGCAGTGCAATAACCTGGAATAAACATCATTTGAAGTGCTGGTCGTGAATTACTGACCTGGAGGGAAGGTTTCTAATTATTTACTTCTAGGCTCAAAGCTCTGCCCATGGACTGATTCTTTAAAATAGACAATTCCTTCTTTCTCATATACATGGAAAAAACTAAGAGAAAAGGAGTATAGACTTAGAAAATGCCCTTTTCCTCTTCCACTGTAGCACTTACCTCCCAGAAAGGTACTTAAAATCATTAAATACTTACTCAAATTACTAAATGATTGAATATATATAGACCGACATGGAAGGAGTGTTAATAAGAATTGAATCTTAATGACCAAGTAACCTGCACCACCTTAATATCCGAGAGGCATTCAGACATCAACAACAACATTCAGAAACTCCTTGAATCTTACCTGAATTGATAACATTGATCTGCTTTTCATAGGTTGGACTGTCTCTCACTACCCACATTAATCTTTATTTCCCCAGCTCAAGATGGTTGTCACATATTTATACTACTATTTCTAAGTCCAAACCACCCTTTATGAAAGATGATGACAAAAATAATAAAAATTTAAATAGAGATTTATTCAGGACACATGGGCATCTTGAAATCAAGAAACATAGCCCTGAGAGTTTCAGTGAATAACAGGAGATGGGAAAGCATAGAGCTGTAAGTAATTTTTGCTAGGGAATGACTTTGCTCTTCACATGGCAAATATTTTTCCAAAGCAGGAGATGTTTCTTCTTTTGTTTCTTTTTAACATCAGAATTACTACAAAGCTATCACATAGTGTTACAGTGTATTTATTAGTTTGGAAGTACTGCTAAAGGACATTGGGAAGCCAGAAAAAAAAACCAAAAACCCACTCACCATACCACTCACTACTTTTTTACTCATTCTGCCTTGATCACAGCAGAGATGTGGTATATATTTCACAAACATGGGTATGACACTGTGGGACAGGAACAGGGGAGACAGCAAGAAATCAGACACTGCATTGCTCAGCCGCTTGTAAAACTATTGAATGCATAATAAAAACCTTGATCCTAACAACAACAAAAATATTGAAGCTTACAGCAATTGCAGTTCCATAAGTATCTATGTTTGAAGGCAGAGTATTCACACCGCTATGCACCTGCGTTTCTGCAGTGCTCCTTTATGATACATTACTCAGAGACCTTGTTCTCGGAGCAATTTTGGAGTCTTCTAGCCAAGAAATTACACCTTTGTGAGAGTCAAATGACCTCAGACTGAATTTACACACCGAGATAAGGGAGTATTTGCATATTGGCACTTAAAGGTTTTGGCTTTAAACACACAGAGACTGAGGCAGCAAGACAAAAAGATGACTGAGGTTTGAGGAAAATGCTTCCAGCATAACGGGCAGAGACAAGTTGCCCCTTGAAATTGTTACCAACACTTAGGGAAGAGATCTGGGTTCCTAAACATCGGTGCTAAAAGCTGAGATGTTTCCAAGATACAACACACGGGACTGGCAGATGACACATCAGACCATTGGGAAACTTATACCCTTCAAGAGTGGCGGCTCCAGGCCAGGAGAAACACCCTGGAGTGCCAAAAGTGACATCACACGTTCAGATACCAGAGTCACCTCACTAGTTTCTACAGCATTTAACTTCACAGTTTACAACAGAGTTTAGAACCAGCCTGGTCCCTCCATCACGTCTCCTTCCAGTCAGTTCATTTGGGGGACAGACCCATGACTTCAGCATGCAGGAAAAAAAGCTGCTTTTAATATCTTAATATTTGGGATATTTTGCATGATATTGGTCCAACAAATAACTGAAGAAACTTTGAGAATAGAGAGCCCAGGAGAAAGAGCACATAATAAACCTGAGCTGCACAGAAGGTAAATAGAAGACAGCAACAGGAAAGGTCCAGGATTTCACAACATAAAGGGATTTATGACACTAGTATTACCCTCTATTGCTTTGTGAGATGTCGTGGCAGTTTCTCTTCCTATTGGAAAATATCCCTACCACCAAGACCAAAAAACCAGAGCACACAAAACCCCCAAATCAAGCTCTAGTAAGGAAAAGCATACATTATGAACCCCAAAAAGCAGTTTTTAGGTATCAAAGACATTAACCCTAGACATTAACTACCTGATTAAATATCTGCTCACTTCACACTTCCAGAAAACACGCCTGCATAAAGTAACCTCTGCTCTCCAAGGCCACAGTGATTACTAATGGGAACCACTATGATTTGGTGAAAAAAGGTGACATAAGAGTCATTTAGACTCCAAGTACTCTGCCTTAATTTACTTGAGCGTTGCCTAAGTTTACTCAGTGTCAGGACTCGAAATTTCAAGTTCATATTGGGAATGAAATAGGTCAGAACAAAATGTGTCCATGACATATCTACAGAAAAAACACTAAGCCAAAAGGAAATGCTTTGTTCTCCTTTGGGTTTTATTACTTCCCCCAACATATTTCTGTTACCCAAAAGTACATTCAATACAAAACAGAAATTAGTGTTCAGGAATCTGAAATGAAACCATGGCAGGGAAGGCAATCATTGCCAACAGGAAAGATCACCAGTATAAGTTAGTTGGAACACTTCAGTTCTTCCAAGACCTATTGTGTGCAATGCCCAGCAACCAAAACATGCCCATACAAAACGAATCAGCCTTGACTGAAATTTGATTTTTGACCTGATTACATTCTTCTTCCCAAAATAACCTCTCAACAGCTAAAAAGGTTTCAGCCAAGAACCGGCCAATAAAACCAGAATCTTTAGCAAGTTTGCAGCTCTCTCCACTTGCAGAAACTATCACTTCCATCGCAAGAACTGCAAAGCTGTCTGTGCTAAGTTAACATCTGAACAAGTTTTAAGATATGACTTCTACATAAATTAGGATTGCATCCAGACCTAAAGCAGAAAACTAGGACTCATAAAAAAAAGAAGAGATAATACATCCTTTAAAAACCGGGCAGCAGCCATTTGCTATACAAGAAAAATGGTTAGAGGTACATGAAAGAAAACGTGATCTAAGTACATTGGAAGTACAGAAATAAAAACCACAAAGATTTAAGCACTGCTAGTACAATTACTTCATCTATCATGCAGTGAAGCATTAAAGTTACCTGTTCATTACTGTAATTTGGCAACTGATTCTAAATGCCTGAGGAAGAGTATGTGGGAAGAAACAAGGAAGGAGGAGGAGGAGGTGAACAAGAGAAAATGATACAAAGAGATCAAGTCAAGTTGGGGATGCACAAATTCACCTGCCTGAGAAGATCCACCCTCTTCAAGAGAAGACATGCAAGCTGAAGTTTCAAGCAAGTGGAGGAAAAAAGTATTCACTTTGCAACCGAGTTGTAAGTGCTTGACACTGTAGAATCAATTAAACACAACTGCTGTCAGGCAGAGACCTCTGAAGAGAGGAACTGTATCAGTGCAGTGGGGTTTTTAATTTGTAAGACTATTATTTGCAGGTTTAGAAACACATAGTTAATGAAAACTCAGTAATTAGCCAAAGCAAATATGTCCTGCAAAGCTCAGGTAACTGGATTCCTGCTGCCCATGCCATATCTCAAATGTGCCATTCCACCAGGTTTGTGAACTCCAAATACTACGTTACTTGTAAAAGATAGAGCCTTCCAAGATAGAGGGTCCACTGGCCTAACAATAACACCCAAAATGCTTCCAGTGGACAGAATGCCATTTTAACATTGCTCTGGAATTAAGGAAGAAACAGCATGGCTCCCCACTCACAGAGCAGCTGGCATTTAAAAAAACAGCGCATTACAAATTCCCTCAAACAGCTATTGAGTCATTCAATAGAAGCTCAATTAATCTCAGTTCTGTCTCTCCTACCTAGGCACAGGCTCCATAGTCAGCAACTGGAAGACTGAACTTCCATGTGGTATTAAGGAGAAAAGTTGTGTCTCATTTACATCAGAGATACACACACTTCGGATGAGTTTTTCAGACACAGCTGAAGGCAGCTTAACACTGCTGGGGTTACACACTGGGCATTGCAGAGGAAAGAACTCAAAGAACAAGCTGCTGCACGTTTCCTGCGTGGACTGCCCGTGTTTTACCAACACGCAAAGACCATATGTCCTGACAAATAATTTTAGGCATACCACGCATAAAAGAAATCATTTCAGGAAGCTGGATGGTATTTCTTTCCTGTTCATACAGAGTGACAGACCATCACAGTCCATAAATTTTCCGGCACTTTATCTCAAATACTTGCTTGCAAAGCGTTCACCAGCATAGGGAGCCAGGGATTTGACTCAGATTTTAAACCATTGCTTATCATTCTGCAAAACTACTTCAGCACCAACCAGCTTCATGCAATGGTTTCAATACCAAAAAGGGGAGCAGGGCTGTGTTGTAGAGAGAACCAGCAGCCGGAATTTTAATTCTGCAGGCACATACTGTCCACTTGTGAATGAGGTTTTCCCAGCCTTTCAGCTTTTGTTTAGTGCCCTCCACACATTCCTAGTAGTTACAGCTTCTGGCCAGAGCGACTCTAAGGTACTTTGGCTGGTCGTCAGGAATTAATTCTGTGCCACAAAAATTCACTGAGAGCAGAATGGCAGAAAAAACAGCAGACCAAAGGCAACCAGCACCTATGGTCTTTCTGAGTTCAGGCATTAGTTTTGAAGCCCATCTCTAAGGTCAAATCTCCAAGGCCTTGTTCCACCTTCTGCACGGAACGCGCACGGATTGCAAGTGAATTGTTTCATATGCTCAAAGAGGAAGATACAAAGCAGCCACTAATTAAAAGGACCTCTTGTCAGAAAAGCAGAAATACCAATATCCTTCCCAGGGTCATTCAGTCTGATGCAGAGATTGATCTGTGTTGTCCTGTGCTGGAATTCAAAGCACATGAGGCTCTCCTAGACTGAAGCAGGCTTGGAGCACAGGTCTCTACCAAAATAAGTGTCTGCAGCTGAAGGAGATTTCAACATGTCACCAAATCCAGCTGCCCCCAACCTTTGACAGTAAAGTTTCTGCATCACTTTTTACTTCTCCTCCCTATCATAACCACTAATTTTCTTGTCCCTCACTCCTACCCTACCCTTTATTTTTTGGCATGGCAACATAGGAGATGAGCAGGGAGGGCCAGAACTTAAATTCTATGGATCTTCCCTGCCCCTTGCTCACGTCTCATATGGGTGCACTTCCCACCAGAGACGCAGCACATCAGCGCAGAAGCACCAAATCCCAACTCTTCCCTGGTATCTGCCAAGATCCTTTCTTTTTGAGTTCCTTCCAGCAACATAGATTTTACAACTCCCATTTGGCAACGGAAAGCTTTTCCCAAAGTTTTCCAGCTCTTCATTCTGCATCTTAAATTCCTGCCTTCTAGGTCTCCTTACAGCAGGCACAGACAGCAGTTCACTCCCTTCTCCTCTTGCAGCAAGCTTTCATGAGTTCTCTACAGAGAACCACCTCAAATCCTGAACCCTTCCTTTTGGTAATGTTTTCTAGACACCCCTCTGAATTATTTTTCCACTCCATTTTTCTTACAACTTTGTCCAAAGGAAAAGGTGTTTCTTAAAAGGTGATGCCTTCAGCTGCATGCAACGGTACAGCTCATGCCAAGGAGATCCATTGTGCAAGCACGTGTGTGCATCTGCATCTCCATCTAGGGTGCTTCATTTTTCTCTTTTGGGGTCAGAGAGAAGGGAAGTTTTGGGGGTTCTTGAAGTTTTTTTACAATCACCTGGCTAATTCACATTTGAGTGTCAAACTGCTAAGTGAAAGCACTGCAATTTTGGTTATTATAAAAACAGGTATTTGACAGGAACACAAGCAAGCAAAGAGCTCTCTCACCCTTTGGACTTTTTGGCAGCCTTGATGTGTTAATGGACAGTGCTAAATAAAAGACTCCAAAGCCAATAGAGGCACCAGGAGAAGTAGGTGATACTTTTGCATCACCAAAAACTGAGGCTGTTGTGGTTGATCCAGCAAACCAACTCCTTCACTCCAGACTAAATGACAATCCCACTAGAAATGCTTGTGCCAGCGTTTTTCTCAGTGTTGATATTCCTACTGCACTGGGGACGAGCAAGGAGCCAACCAGACAGAAAGGAAGCAGCCAGTTTTCCCTGCTCTGTGACAAAATGCTCCTACCCAGGAGGACTCCACTATTCTCCCCACTGGATGAGGCAGAAATCTGAACACAGCAGAACACAGAACTCCATTTCCTCTTTGGGGCCCCAGATCTCAGCAAAGTTAATGCTGACCAACAAGAAAAGAACAGGCCTGTGGGAGAAGCAAGGGGGAGGGGGAGAAAAAAAGAAAAAAGAAAGCTCTAACTTGGTTATTTTAGGTCGCCCAGTAAACCCAAAGCGTCTGCATGCTGCAAGGGTCATACTTAGAACTAAATTCTTGAGGTTCAGAAAGGGAGCTTACAAACACCATGGTTCAGATTATTCTTAATGCATTTTGGCCTGAACCCATCACTTTAAAAGCCAGTAGTTTTTTCCCCAAGACCACCCCTCCCACATACCTCCCTGTCACAGAGCAGTGATCCAACAGACATTTCATTAAATCCACTTTTTCTTGAAGGATAAAGGTCAAGAGGATGAGGGCACTACACTTTTAAAAACCACATTAAAAAATAATTATGCTAAACCACGTATCAGCACAAATTAAAGAGAGACAGTGAAATGCCTGCTTTCAGCTTGCTTAAATATTCAATTAAAAAACCCATCTAGGCAAAGTTTTATTAAAATAAATCAAGTAAGTAAATGCTTGTTAAACCAATCTGAAACCCACATTCTTTTCGGATGTTCCTTCTTTGAGAAGGAAATCTTCACACTGCCATTACAAACCAAATCGTGGCCTCAAAGGATGTGCCTTCTTTCACAGCAGCAGTGGTGTGAAGAGCAGCCAGCGCTGATTTCAAATGCAACACCAAGTGTTGTAAAGCTTCTGCTGGTTTCGTACAAAAACACATCCTCCTCCTTTCTTAGGCCCAGCAAGCCAAGTTATCCACAGATAACCTTTCACAGTAGTTCACAGCTTCCTTTGGGATCCACCAAGGGAGTTGCAGAATCGGTGTCAGAAGAATTAGTGCAGATGGATGTGAAGCACAGCCTTTCCACCTGCAATGCCTTGAAGGAAACCCAAAGGTTCGGCCCTCAGATCAGACCTACCATATGGCTGCTTGACAAAATGTTGAGATCACAGCACTTCCAGAAAATGTTTAAGGGTTAGGACATTGAAGATATTGATGAAATAACAAAAATGCAAGGAAAAAAACACCAAATAAAAGGACTACACTACATTCTTTTGTTGTAGAGAAAAGCACAGGCTCAGTACCTGAAGTAAGGCTCATAGTGGGATGCACACAGCATGCCCTGTTGTTCCAATGATGAACACTATCTGTTTGTTACTGTGAAATGTAACCAAGACGATGCTGTGAGTGCCACAGGACTCATCACCACTGCTTTGGTCAGCTCTGATTCTCCAGTATGACACTGCTTCTGAAAAGCCAGTGTTCTGGAGTACTCCAGAAAAAATATAGTACTACACGGACTAAAATGCAATTTTTCAGTAAAGCTTATTACCTTATACTGGTAAATTGTTGGCAAAAGCTGAGAAGTTAGAACAAAAAGTACCATCTAGAGGGCTTTGGTATAGGCACAGCTGCACCCAGGAAAGCGTGCCAGGAGTATACATCTAACAGCATAAGGATATATCCATTAAATATGTATGTACCTTCATTCTAAGACTATATGCTCCAAAAACCTTTACCATAAATTATGGTCCTGAATTCACAGCCACAGCTGCAACAAGCAAGCTGAAGCAATGCCATTTTGAACAAAAGTTTTCATTCCAAATGCAAGGCTGAACGACCTTTCTAGGGCTGAGCAGGACTGAGGACAGCAAAAAAGCACGTCTGTACCAGGTCAGAGCCAAAGTCTCATCTCACAAGCAGACAGCACATGATGGCCAGGGGAGAGCAGAGGACATGGGGAAGTGCACTGTGACCATGCAGTTGCCTGAAGTCCCAGCATCTTGTGATCTGCAGCCGAGGAACTCCTCAAGGTAGAAGTAGTGCCGCTGCCTTCTGAGTGCACCTTGAGGAACACTGCTGCAAGGCTGCTAGGAAATGGATGTAAACTCAGTCCTGTCAGAGCAGGCAGAGGCTTCAGTGAGTGTTTTCTCTTGAGTATTTGGGCAGGAAAGCCTGAAAGGAATCCAGCAGTGTTTGGCAGGGATAGGTCTTGTACCATCACAGAAAGGTGCTGGAGAGAAACACAACTGGAGAGTTAAGCCAGCAAACTGAATTAATCAAAGTACATCATATTTCAGATTAAGAATCTCAGTTCTTAAGAGATCACACAAACATCCTTGCCACAGTTCTAGCTATGTTTGAAATGCATTTATTTTGAACTACTTGTCCTCTCCACAGGTAAGAGTGATACCACACGCAATTCCACCAGAAAACCATTTATGAATTTCAGAAAAGCTAAAGTTATGAGCAGAGACTGCTAAAAGGCATGGCACTGTCCCCCTGTCATGGGCTGGCCAGTAAAGCAAATGCAAACGACAAGTTAAAAACCTCAGAACACAAAATTCCAAAAGCCACCTCAATACTGTGATCCCAGGGATGATCTCTCACTGGAAATGGAGGGGGATCAATATGGATATGGAATCTGGCCCAAATTCCCATTGCTACTTATACTTTTAGCCAAATGTACTTTACAGACAAGGCAAATTAAGGGGGGAAAAGTACAGGTGAGAGGAGCTGTAGGTTTAACACATCTTCATGGCCTAATGAAAGTGTTCATGTCCCAGTTGCACTTTCTCTGCTCACACATACCTGGTTGTGGCCCTCGGGTTATTAACCATAACAGTCAGCCAGGTTTGAGTTGCAAGAGGACTGAAACCAAGGGGAAAGAAAAGTTTTTATTTCCTGAGGTCAGCAAAGAGACTGTGACCCAAACTACCCAATCAGCAGTGCTGGTTTTGCTTCTGGTGGCCACAGCAGAGGTGATGCCTCTGGTTTCTCAAATCACTTCCAGGACAGTACGAGAGATGTGGGAGGAGAAATTTAGCTCAGACATACAAGTAGGGAGCCCAAGACTGCACTAAGGTATTTGGAGCAAAGGGGGCCCACAGAAAAGTACACACTGTGCAGCACAAGGTTGGGTCAATCAATCACAACTGCAACTGGGAGATGAACACTTTCATTAGGCCATGGAGATGTGTTAAACTTATAGCCACACATCTCTACTCAGATGGCAGAACAACATTCACATTGTTCTGGTCCCCTTCCGGTTACCAGCCAGATTACTGGGTTTAAAAATCCACCTTTATCCAACAAACTGCTTCTAGTTGTGTTATTTAATGGTATGTCACCCGATACCAAGATTTGGGTCCACAGGCAATCTAGCTTATATGTATCACTTACCAGTAACCTGAAAGCTGACCTAGCATAAAAACTGATAACATGAAAGCATGAGCTGAATTATGTCAAGAGAAAAGACAGGCTGCTTTTGAACCAGCACGTAATGCACATATTTCCAGTATCGTTTTCCCCTCAAAAGACCAAATCTGCATTTGAAGTACCGACAACTTTGAATCTCCAGGAGACAAAAAAAAGGGTTCTTTGTGCGGAGTCAAGCTTCGGCAAATCTTGCAGCAGTAATTACAGACACTGCCTCCCCAAGCCATCTGCTGTGGCATTTTTAACTCCTGGAAGGGCAGCAGGCAGAGCTGGTGGAGGAGAAGAGGAGACACACGTATCTCAGCAGGCAAAGCCAGGCTGCGCAGAAAAGCTGCAACACCGGTCTGACCCAGACAGGAATTACATCCTGGTTATTCAGCCCTCCTTCAGCAGGCAGATATGCACTGCCAATGTCCATGCAGCAGAGGAAAGAGTTGGATTTGCAGCCTTTTTGGATCAAAGGGAGTTACGAGGCCAAACTCAAGGCAACTCGTAACCCTAAGCAAGCTCAGTGGGGACCCTCACTCCATGGAAGAAAAAAATTGTGCTCCAAAATCAGTCCAAACAACATGTGCATGGACCTCACTGACACCAGCACGGCTCTGCACATCTCTCCTCCAAGAAGGGATGCCAGTAACATGGTCTGAATAATTTAGAACAAGCTAAATCCATCCTTTATCAGGGCGCGTAGGTTCCAGCCCCATGCTGACGATCACCCGCATGCTGACGGCCACTGCATCTGCTAAATGTTTTCAGCAGCACAGTGACAGCAAGAAGCAGCAAGACATGGCTCACCCACCCCTTGCTCTCACCACGACATGTTTCAGCAGCAGGCCATGCCCTGGCCACGCTGCAAATCCCACTTTCCTCGTACAGCTGGAGACAATGCCGAATAATTGTTTTGCCATCCATACGAAATTACTACAATGCTCACTTCATAGGGTTGTCACAAGGATTATTTAACATCTCTGAAGAGCTTTGAAGAAGAAATAGTGGCTATTGTTCTGAATACCATAGAATTGGGAACGATCTCACATGAATTTTGCATGACTCTGCATGTGTGACAGTTGCAGCACCAATAGATTATTTTTCTCCACTAAAAATAAAGGAGCCCCACAGTAGCTCATTTACTGTGGGTCAAAAATGTACGTATTTTGTTTTGCTTGTTAATATATCCTAAATAGCTATCAACTTTGACTATTTAATTAAAAGATTCAGGTGCTGTTTCTAGTCTCTCTTAATTAAGGGAAACATCACATTTTCTACAAAGAACTCAGTTTAGGCTGTCAGGGCTTCCAGCAAGCACACTATAATTACCTAAGTAGTGCCAACACACAAAAACAACAAGAGGGGGGGGAAAATGAATTTAAAAATTCACTGAAATTTCATTTCATTGACAGCAAATGAGAAAGTCTGCCTGCATGGAGAAGTGGTGCTACACACAAAGAGTCCAATGTCATACCACTTACGACTGACCATTAAAAAGCTCCTAACATTGATGCAGAAACATTGGAAAGGGTTTTAATAAGCTTTTTTCCCCATGAATATAGAGGTGGTGGATTCAAAGTGTTCTGCCATACACACAGAAAATTTCTGCCATTCCAGTGCAAATGCATAAGGAATGTATATGCCTTTTCATCCTCATAAAAGCACAGGGAGATCAACGCCTGCTTCAAGGATAAGCATTTTCTTTTTTTCCTGAGCAGACTCAAACTCCAGCAGCAATCACAATTAGGCAACAAGATTGTAAACAGGGTGAAGCAGATTTGGCTGAGAAAACTACCATTTCCACTACACAGAGCTTCAAGTGATCTTTAAACTCTCCGGGACATCAACCACATCTTTTGTTTGGAAAGCAAACACCACATTATTGATACTACTGCAAGATAAACTAAAGTCAGCATACCAGCTTTCATTCCCTATCCAAGAGGTAACAGAAAGTGCTTTTTCTTTATTACATCCGAGTTCTCTACCAGGGAACTGGCACCTACAGATGCACAAAACCCCCAAGCATTGCAGTAGCAAGCCTCACAGAGCCTAGGTCCCAAGTTCCCCAATTCCCAGGGGCATCAGCTGCCCAAAATTACATGCCTGCTCTCCCTGCAAGTTGTGTGCCTTGGAATAGCAATGAGAGGAAGGGCAGGAAAACAAGAAAATAAGATATGAACAGCTGAGGAGATGTGCCATCAATCCCAGCTTTCCATCAAAAACCGTGGAAAGTTCAGGGTGCCCAGACAACACCCCCACACAAAACACAGCCATGAAACAGAAAGGTGAGCCTGATCATCTCCTTTGCCCATCAGTCCAGTGGCTGAGACTCCATGTAGTCTGAGCTGTGCATCATTTCAACACAGCTTTCTTTGCCTTTTCCCTGGAAGGCACCATAACCTCCACCCAGCACTTCCTTGGTAACTTGACACAGCCACTCTCCACACTGTCCTCCCAAATCTGTTTCAGTTTTGCATAGGTCTACAGTCAGGGAAAAATAGAGTCCCTGTGACTCAGTTCCTTCTTAGAACACTGAATATTCATTTGGACAAGCACAAGAGCCCAAACCTCCTTGTTCCCAAGAAAAATATCCCATCTACTGAACTGTACAGTTATGCTGGTTAGAGAGCTACAGCTACAGATTCAGCACAAGCAGGAACTGCTGTGAAGGACTGGATCCAAAGGGAGCACTCAAAGATTGGCCTTTACAAAAAAGACAAGCGTTTCCTTTCATCTTTGCTATGACTTGTGCATAGCAGCTGTAAGTGCTTCTCATCACTGTCATCTCTTGCATACTCATAAATGTGTCCAGACTTGGAGGCACGAGGAAATTTTACAAATAAATCACAAGTATGTACTGATTCTAGAAAAACCCAAACTACGTAAGCAAGAGTTTCATTCCTTTTTAACCACTTGAAATCTGGATGTCTGCAATTAATACACCAAAATAGGAAACAGATTATTGGTTTGGTGCACCAGCAAATTAAACACTTCCTAGATTATCCTGATTTTACCTACAGGTGTCTGCATCCCAGAGATAATCAGTCCCCAACTTAGGTGCTGACTTACACCTGGAATCCTACCACGGTCATGCCTGTGATGACAAACTGATTTTCACGTAACACACTTAAGGGTATCTTCATCAAGCACACAGCAGAGGCCTTGGGATTGGTGTTTTTGTCCCATTTTATGTTGGTTAATACATATTAAGTTAAACAAGAAATTTGGATAACACCTTTAAATATCTCTCCATTCCTTTCCTTTTAGCTTTACTAAAAAAGATGCCATCAGTTACTTATTAAGAGCTACTAGAAGGTAGGGGAACAGTCTGAGACACAAGGAAATGTTGAGTTGCCTTTGTTTTTTGTCATTTCTTTTGTTCTTCATTTCTTAATTCTCAAGGTACCAATTGTTTAGTCACCTGGTCTTTGTTCAGGCACTGACTATAACCAGACTGCACCAACACTCAGTATGAACACTAAAAAAATCTCACTGAAAGGACAGGACAGGTATCATCTGCAATGGCTAAAAATATGTTTCTTCATCACTACCTTGGCCATTGCCATCCCAATTATGTTCTCATAAGCCAAAGCAGCAAGGCTGAATGAAACCCTTCTTGGATTTTGATTGTATTTGCACAGAGTGTAGAAGCAGCCTGCCATAATTTATGGCTGCAATAAATTTAGTATAGGTGAACTCATTACAGTTAACAGCAAGACTTTATTCACACCAATTCCCCACAAAACGTAAGCCTCAAATCCAATTATTCCGTAATAGTTTTGTAAGTAAACAAAACACCACTTAGGATTTGAAAACAATGCATCTTTCTGCTAACAGAGGCAGAAAGGAAAAAAACCCAAACCGAAGCTAGAACAGGACTATGCAACAACTTCATTTTGTAAGAAGATTAACAAAGAGCAGAAAGCTTTAGTTCTGGCTAAGAAAAGAACATATACTTTGTGCTAGTAGAGTTCCCTGTAATTGTAAGTGGAATTTTGTTCTGTTTGTTAATGCACCTCTTCAGAGACAAAACAAACCACACAGGGAAGAAGAAATAACATTCTTATTTCTGTTCAACATAACCTGAGCTAAAATCCATTCTGATTTCAGCCCTTGTACACTCTCGACAGTCTGCAATGCATTGTTAAAATACACTGTTAAAATGCACTACAAAGTTTTGAAAAGTGGTCCTGCCATTTTAATCATGCTCAGCAGACACAATTTGGTCAGATGTTTTCCCTGTGCTTGTTGAATTCAAGCTATATTTGGAGACCAACTGTACTCTGCCCTGCTTTCTCCAATTAAATGTGTGTAAAAGGCTGAAGAGGTGAAGGAGGGAATTAGAAAGAGAAAGAGATAATGAGACTTCCTCAAGAGTACACAAGACTGCACTTAAAAAGGCTGAAAAACATACTGAAAGTAATGTACATCATTTTAGTCAGGAAGGTCCTGCAACAATAGACGTGAAAGTGAAGACTAGGGAACACAAAAGGGAACCAAAAGCCAAGGCTCATGTGAAAGTTACAGGAAAGACTACAACGTTTAGGATTCAAATCCAAGGGTCAGAACTGTGCACAGCACAAGGAGTTCTGTAACAGCCCAAAGCTTGTTGCTGCAAAGCAAGTTCACTGCAGGTTGCCACTACAACTGCATTTAACTACATCATGTTAAACACAGCTGCAGCCTTGCAAGAAAATGAATGGAAACCATGAAAGTTCTACTGCTTGGAGAATCAAACTAGAAAAAAAAAATACATATACCTATCTTTGATTACGTTGAACTTCATCCAAACGACCTGTAGTTCAAGCAGGGTCTCAGGTGAAGAGCGTCACCACACAAGAAACACGGCCAAGACAAGTGGAGAGCTCAGCACTCTGCTCCCAAACGTGCTTGTACATATCAGCAATTCACTGATGGCAAACATGCCATCTTGGACTCCAGCCTATTTCCCTTAGAGCAGGAAAGGAGGAAAGGCCATGGAGTTTGTTTTGGACTTGAAATTAACGAGTCAGATAACACGATGAACTAACGAGACTATTATTTCTTTGAAGAATGAGCAGCAAGATTACTGGAAACTCTGGCACTTTCCTTCCTTATTCCACACCAGCTCTCTGCCTAATCAACGAGGAAATATGAAGATCCAAAGAGGAAAAATATATCAGAGGGGAAGAATATACAGGTGTGACATCAAGCAGGTAACACAGTCCCAACAAAAAACATTCCTTTAGAAATACAGTGCATTAAAAGCTGTAAGGGGATAATCAACGTGCTTATTGATTTTAGATACACATTATGTTGGCACCTTAATAAATCCATCAGCATCCTCTGAGAAGAGTCCAGGCACAACAGCATCCCATTTGGTAGCCGCTCTCAGATCAATAGGGTTTGCTCTTCTCCATTTTGCACTCGCAAGCCGTGCACCCAGGTACAGCCCAGCTCTTCGAAAACGGGCTTTTCCCTCTTTCTTTTTGTTTTAAACCACTCTCCCACTTTCCGCCCATCCAAGCACCCATCCATCCATCCATCCCCCCTCCCTCCCACCCTCCCCAGCCTCGCTCGGCGGAGAGCCCAGCCGCCCTCCTCCCAGCAGCGAG
>WEKX01028704.1:60669-81798 GCA_013390025.1 Pitta sordida | reverse complement strand
ATCGCCGCAGCCCCGCTCTTCCCGGCCCGGGCTCCCCGAGGGTGCCCGATGGGGAGGGAGCTGCTCACCGCAGCTGCGGTCCCGCCGCCGCTGCCCTCGGGGAGCGCGGTCCCGGTGGTGCTGCCGCCCGCCCCGCAGCGCATCCCGCGGCAGGGAGGGAGGGAGGGAGGGAGGGAGATGCCCGCGGGTCCGGCCCCGGGGCTGGCAGGGAACCATCTCCACCCGGGGAGGGGGAGGGAAGCTCCCTCGCACAGGGATGGGGGTCGCCGTGGGGGATCGATAGCGGAGTCTGGGAATTTATCAGCCCGGAACGGGGCCGATGAGTGACAGTCCCGGGGCCGGACGGAGGGGAAGCGGCGGAGTGCGGGTTTGGCTGCAGGGGCGATGCTCCTGTAAATCACGGTTTACACGCTGTAAAAACGATGCTGTGCCAAGCACCGGGCTCGGTGGAAGCTCTCCGTGAAAGGAGCTGGATCTCCCCTGCGTTATTTCATTGTTACCGATAGACTGGCAGTGTCTTCGTGTTCCTAAATGTAACCATAAATAAGCAGGTCGGAACGTCTCAAAGGCAGTACAAGCTGAGTCCGTTTTTCAGAGTAGGTGTTGAAAGATAAAGGGTTTATTTGAAATCTTGCTTGTTCTCCTCAGGGTGTGACAAGACTGCAGCAGTTGTGTCTGTCCTGGCCAGAGACATTCAACGTGATGAGGATTTTATGGGTGATAATGAGTAGTAGGAATAGGGAGGTCTTCCTCTCCTTCCCTGGATGCAGCATGAGGAAGTGTCAAAGCTTGGATGTCACAACTTTTTATGGAGAACAACAACAAAGTAAAATTGGAACATTTTAAAATTTGTGTTATCCTTCTACTGATGCCACCAAATAATTAGGTATAATTTCCAAGATGGTGAGGTTTGCAACTCCTAAAGCTTTTTGTTCAGGATCACACATTCATTATCTCTGAAAGACAGTTCCTTTTATTTGGTTCCAGAATACAGATTTTGAGGAGACTAATGTTAGGCATTAACATGAAAAGACAGTGGTCACGCTGCTCTCTGAGTCCTCACAATAAAGCAAATGCATTCTCAGTAGTGATGGGAGACCTGTTAAAAAAAGTGGGTTTACCTGTTGTTTAGGTTTCAAATGTCCCCCTCTTTTGCCTGCAGCATGTGACATTCAGAACATCATAACCTACTTCAGAAAAGTACACATAAGTAAGATGTAAATACATACCTATGTCCTCTGTTTACTTGAAGTGTCATTAAATCTCTTTATTGCTGTGCTTTTACTGTTGTCACATAGCTCACAACTGGTTTCCAGTGGTAGCTGAGTTCTAGTACGAGGCAGAGATTCTGCCCTTAGGTCAGGTGCATTTGTTGCTTTTTTTTTCCCCCCCTTCTCTCCTCCAGAACAGCCTCTTGCTGGTAGTTCTGAACAGCCTCATCTAACGCTGCTCAGCCCATGTCAGCTTGGCCCACCACAAAATCTTTGGCAGGTCTCCTATTGCTGGTGCAGTTTATAGCAGGCTGCCATAAATTCCAGCAGACTCCTGGAGAACATCCCAGGTGATTTCAGTCCCTCACATAGCTTGGAATGGAGACACAAAGGTGATTTAGTTTTCCTTTGAGGATCCTGGTGACAAGCCTCCTGTTTGTCTTCATTTTCTGTTAGCACTCAGCTATTTCCAGCTCATTTTTACTGTAATTTCTGGACTTGAACAAGGATGTACATAGAATACAGCTTCCATTTTTTATCTTTGTGAGTTCCAGGGCATCTCACAAGTTCTTTTTCAAATAAGACATAGCTCATTCAAGGAAATGATCTAATAGAAGTAGTTTATGGCAATTTGATTGCAGAAATGGAGCATGACATAATTCTTCAGTCAGAATATTCAGATGGTATCACTAACAGGACAGTTAAACTTGCCTGACTTGTTTCTAGTCTACATTGAAGTTTAAATTCCCTGTATTATTATATACTGGCAGTCCTACTTTGCAGTGCTTGTAGTGTTCAGTGAGAGTGTTGTGTGTGTAACAATCAAATTATCAAAACTAAAATCTGGAAGGATGGTGCATTCATGGGGCATTTTAGCATGAGACAGATGAAAAAGAGAAAGAAAAGGAAGTACATTTAAAGTTTAGAAACAAAAATGACAAATAAAGAAACAGCATTAAAAAAGCATCAAAAGGTAACACCTACAAAGTTTGCCAAGAAATTAATTTCCACCTTCCTGCCCAGCTGTGTTCTGACATCTTCTGGCAAAGAGCATCTTCTTCTCAGCACTTAAAAGAGCTCTGTGAAGTGCTGGCCATTACCTCTGGGGTGAAACTGAGAGCAACTGTCCTGATATTTATCCCTTATCATCCCCAGGCTTAAAATGAGCTCTTTCACAGAAGCAATGTTTGCTATGTGCATGAAGCAAGTTTTCAAATCAAGCACTACTAACCTTTTCTATTGAGCAAAATCCACTTAACACATCAAAGCAGCTGAAATCTACTTAAGACCATCAGGAAAGCGGCTATTTCAGACCATCTCAACTGTAGGTTTTTCTGGAAAGTCTCTTGCATTGATCTTCACTTGTCAACTTTTCTGAAAATGTGAGGGTAATAAGGAGAAGCAGATTTTCCTTCCCCCCGAAAGGGAGTTTTTGAAATGTGTGTTTGAAATGAGTGTTTGAAATGTACCCACTTTGTACCCACCTCACCTGCTATAGCCCCTTCTTCCCCAAATCTCATTTTGATTTCTCAGACGGTTAGGCATCACTTGAGAAGGTTTCCACATTAATTTTCAATACTGAGCTGCGCCCATCAACCATGGCAAAGCCCCAAATAACATTGGGAGTGAGAAGAATCCAGGCCAGCACTTGTGTATTTATACAGCAGGTCCTGCATGCGCTGCTGAGAGGTCAAGGAGACTTGAAGCTGGCGCTGAACTGGGTCTCATCTGTTCTTGAAAATTCAGGGGTGCTCTGGCAAGTGCAGATACACAGCCTCGGTCACATATGCAAAAGCACAACACAGCAACAGCACTGTTATTGTCTAGTGTTGACGCATCCCGTCCTAAATTTAAGCCCTAATCAATTCAAGGTCTTAACAAAAAAAACACATGTCAACACAATGCATTAATGTGCACATGATACAAAAGACACAGAAAGCCATAATTCATCTGCTGAAGTGGTTAATGCTTTAAATCCAACCTAACTGAATATCCTCTTAGCTTACCAAATGTTCAACACTGCCTTACAATCATTAGTGCCGTATTCTCTGCTCTGCTGTGTTCTCAGCAGTGTTGTGCTGCTGATAACGACAAGTGAACAAAAACCTGTACTGTGGACACAGCTTAGTACCAATTACCTGAAAATTAATTGCTGTTAGAGCTGAAATTTCTTGCTGCATAAAACTTTTTTTTCCTTTGGGGAAGTGAAGTCAGCTTTCATGTGGCCATTTTCGAGTTACACAAGCAATAAGAAAGTCCTTTCACCATAATTAAAAATGCTTCCAGTATGCTAGAAAACATGGCTGGAAATAAAGAAGCTGCAAGCTAAAAATACATATATAGCAGGCATTTCAGAAGGGGCTGCTGATTTGGAGTGCCTAGCTGTGTCCTTCAGGGGCCCAGCTTCTCAGAAGCTGTTGAGTTTGTATAAACAGTTCCCTTCCAGATGTCTCTATTACATATATATGCTTATTTTTTTTCTCCCTCCTCTCAGGTTTAGTGTTGGCTCAATTAGGAATGAGCTGAGTCTAATGGACAGAGTTGCTTATGAGACTGGGGCACAAGAATTCCTGTTTTAGGAGTGCCAGATCATTTTAGCCACAAGTGACATCCCTAGATTGTCATCTCCTTGTGCATGGCTAAAAAAACTTCAGGCAACTAAGCAAAATTTAAGCAGAAAACTTAAGCACCACTGTCAGTTGAGAGGGACAGGAGGCAGCTGAAATTCCTTCTGTGCACTTTAGGTATCTGAGTGCTTAACTGCCATTGTGGTGGGAAATGGACTTTCAATCATTAAATCCAAATGTGGTTTAGTTTGTGTTTTTCTTGATGCCTTTTACGTTTTTTGGAATGAAGACTTCATAAAACTGCATCTTCCCAGAAACAGATAAGTATGTTTTATGCTTTGCACATCTGTATCTTTCAAAAGGGTGATGAAGTTTAAATGAAAAAACAAAAATGCTTAAATGAAATGTTATACTGTTTTATTGTGCAGAATTAAGGAAAATCAGTTTTATCTCTTTTCTACTGGAAAATTAATTCTACTTCTTTACAAAAGAGTCCTCCAATACAAAAATCACATGATGCTGGGAAATAGGTCATGTTGCTCAGCAAAGAAGGAAACCTCATGCAATACAAACACACAATACACATTTTGCTGTAACTACAGGCCCCCCATTTCCGCTCCAAACTGCATTTGTTATCTTTGGATGCCTTGAGGTGAATTTTAGTTCTGTTCTTCCCACAAGACACTTGGAGCTGAACCAAACACTCTTGATTTATACTGAAATTGCCTATTTCCCCCTGTAGTCTAAGGGCTGTATTTTCTAAATCTTTTTAAGGGAAAAAAAGTACCCATTAATGTTAGTGGGACTTTTTCTGTGCAGGGAACGCAGACTTACAGCCATGTGTAGTTGAATGTGAAGAAATGCTGAATAAGCACTACTTTGGTTTAACCTCTCTTAGCAGTATCCATTCACCCCGTCTCTTAGCATTTATTTTGAATTTCAGAAGCCTGAGCAAGGCTTGGTGTCCTTGCCAGGCCTGTTTCCCACTGATAACTCAGGCTGCCCAGTGAGTATAAACATCTGTGCTTTCGATGTTGAGTGTGAAGTGAATCCAGCACATGCTGTGTTGTCTGGCTGCAGGAGTGTGGGTCTGGGAGGGACCCTGGAGATCACTTATCCCAGTGCTCGTTTCTCTGCTCCAAGGGCTACATAACCACTCCAGATAAAATTAAGGGACCTTGTAATGCGCCCACTCTGGTTTTCATTTACAAAGAGAAGTTCAGCTTTGATTATCTCTTTGCTTGGTTTCCTTTCATGAACCTATTTTCTTGCTTGCATATGTGGAGCGATGCATGTACATCTGATCCTGAGTTTTAGTGTTTTGTTCCATCAACCACCTTCAGAGAGATTATGAGTTGTGCACAGTCCCCAGACCACAGTGTGAAAAACACTGAGTTCATCTTCAGAAGACATCTATACAAAGTAGAATGGGATAATGAAACTCTACTAAACACATCTGATCAAAGAGACAGAATCATAGAATATGCTGATTTGAAAGGGACCTATCAAGAAAAACAAGTCCAACTCCCAGCCCTGCGCAGGTTGTCCCAAGAATCCCACCCTGTGCCTGAGAGCATTTTCCAGGCACCTCTTGAACTCTGCCAGAGTTGAGTTTGCTGGGGATTCTTAATTCTGAATTTCCTGATAGTCGCCATAGACGCAGGAAACTGATTTAACATTATTCGAGTCTTTAAAGTAATTCTGGAAGCTTAAGTCAATTGATTTTCCGTTGCTTTGTTGGAAGGATGGATGTGGGCCAAAATGGGAATGCAAATGAGAATCCTCAGCTTCAGGAAGGCATTAGGAGAGCTCCCCTGACAACTGCAGTGCCCTGCTCTCTGTCTCTAGCAGCACTCACACACCCTTCGGCTTTGTTGTGTTTAGAGTGGCGCTCAGCACCGCGGGCAGTGCCTCCAGATTTCCGACCGGCTGCTGACAAACCAACATACCTATTTTGTGCCCTGCTCCAGCAAAAACCTCCCCATTCGGAGCTAAGCCATCACTGGTGGTTTTGGCCGGAGCTGCTGGCAGGCTGCCCTGTGATGTATAAACATGTAAACCACGAAAAGATAAAAGACTGCAGTGTGCCAGACCCTGATACAGATGAAAACTTGATTTCTTAGCTCTGTGTGGAAGAAGTTGCTTTTTCCTAGTTTTTGGATGCGTTTTCAGTTCAGTGACAAGCTGTTACATGTAAGGGGATATGCTTTCCCACTACGGTTTTGATATACACTTCAAAATGCTTTTCTGGAGTAATCCATAGCTTTGCCAGCTCGAAACTCAATAAACATGGTTTTAAAAGGACAGAGATTTAGTGATACTGCAGCCTGTATCATATATCTCCATTGATTTATTAATGTGGGAATGAGGCCAAAGATGATTGTCCAATATTATCTGTCATCATCATACACAATCCCTAATTTATGGACTTGACTCCTTGTTTTCTTGGATGTGGTTTGGTGATGCTAACAGAGTCAGAGTGGCATTATGACAATATACTCAAGAGGAAAACCCTATTTGTGCCAGCAATTATGAAATAGGCTGAAGGTATTAGATAAGCCCCCAAACTCAGGTGGGAACTGGGATGCAGGTTGTGGCAACATTTCAGCCAGGTTTATTTGCACGGTTTGGTAATGTTTCTGTACGTGTTAATCTTTACACATGAGTAATTTTCCCAAGACAATGAAAGGAAAATCGAATGTCACAGTATCTGTTTGGTCTGTACATCTGTTACTGGTGCTCTGATTTACAGAATACTGGTGAATTTCTGTGCAGTTTAGAATACATACATATTTTATTTCAGATGTCAATGTAATTGCTACATTTCTGAGGCTAAGTGGAGAAGAGAAAGGAGCCCGTGGACATCCTTCCCTGCCAGAGGACGAAAGGAATTTATAATTCACACAGCCTCAGAAATCCAATAGTTGATGTATCCCTGCTTAAAAATCTACATTCACAAAACACAAGTTCTGAGAAATGCCGGTTCCACAGTCATGTTACAGCCTGGATTTGCCAGAGATGATAAATGATAGTAGGGTACAGCAGATTTGGTGTTATCAGCAGTGCTTTAGCATATCCGCAGTTGGGAAGAAATGTTTGGATGCATTTGTGTCAGAAGAGAAAGGCAGCAATTAGTGATGGGGAGTCTCTGAGGCAGATCCAAGTGCATCATCATATGAAGCAGGCTGTCTCTGCTCTCAGATAAAAAAAACGAACTACAAAACAGCCATATTTGAAAGAACCAGGGATTCATGAAGTGCTGGTAAATGTAAGGCAGAGTAATCAAATGCCCAGCTAAAGGAATCTGCTGTGAAGAAAATAGACAACAGGTGCTTCCCAAGTTTCAGTAGGGAGATTGGGGCAGCAAAAGCCTATTAAGGTTTTGCTTGGTCCATATATACACTGAGAATCAATATAGCAAATTAAGTGTGGGTCTGTTAGTCCGGAGTTTAGGTTACAAAGTGCTCCTTAGTGCAAATATTTTCTGGTTAGATATAGGATATCCATTAATCCAAGTGCAAGAACTGTGACTGACTTCACAGTGAGACTTATACCTCTATAAAATCATACATATATAAGTCAGTATTTAGAGGATTCGTGGAAGAAACACTTCCCATTTTAAACCTGAATTTGAGGAACTAATAAACACCCTTGTCAAGACAGAACAGCCCCCCCTCCGCCGACTTTCAAATAACTTGTTTCTAAAATTCTTGCTATAGATAATCTATTGGTACAGACATGATTAACATTTCAGAGCCCAACCCAAGCAAATCCAAATCAGCACAGAGGCAACAGATTTTTGAGGAGAGTAGCATCATTGCTAAGAATTGACTTCACTAGTAACACCAAGCCAATCACTGTGTGAGAAAGGACAGGCAGAAGAGAACGGGAGATCATCTGAAACCATCCCAGGAAATCGCTCTGCATTACAAACTGAATCAAATCAAAGGTATAAGTAGATATGTGCAAATCTTCCAGAAGATCTCTGTGTATTAGCACTCCAGAAGGGAAGCTGGAAGCTGTAGATTTGACATGGCATTTGATATTTGCCAGGAGAGCCCAATAAAGGCATTGAAAGAAGCAAAGGACATTTCTGTTCTGTAACACACCCACCAGGCACATGGTCTAAGAACAGAGACCTTCTTTGTATAGCTCTATTTATAAACCAGGATTCATCACATTATCCCTTCAAGAATGAGAAGATTCTGGCAAGAAGTTGCCTGTCAAAGTTCACTGTCCCATGTCCACCACATGAATCCTTCTGCATCGGCCTCACCAAAGACCACTGAGAGAAAACTGAGCTTCGGAAATCACCAAGGGAGATACACAGAGATGTGCTGTGTCACTGTCCTCTAGGAAGGGGGACCAAACCCACCAAAGGCACAGAAGCCTTGTATGGCGCCTTGCATTCAGCAATGACCAACTGCACTGGAGTACTGGAATTCCTTTTTCTGAAACACAGGCCTGAGCAAGACTCACTGAAAAGAGTAACAACAACAACAACAACAATAATAATAATAACAACAATAATATTCCCTGCTGAGTGGCCTTTGGGATGAGGCACAGCTCGTACGTGTTCCTGCAGTCAGCACAGCCTCAGGAGCCCCACTACTTACAGACTTTTTGCAGGATTTGGACATCAGGGGACCTCCCACCAGAAACTGTGGGATTTCCATTCCGCAGTGTGAAGTGCAGTGGCTGGTGCCTCTGAGCAAATCCAGACACTTGCCTGTGCCAAATGAGGATGCAGGTAGAGCCAGGAGGTAGGGATTAACTCCAGACACTAATTACCACACGACAGCCACCAGCTCTCAGCGTGCCTTGAATGGGCACTTGGAAGCGAGAAACCAGAGGCAGCTGCACGGTGTGTGCACTCACTGATTGCAATTAAGATTTGGAGAAGAAGAAAAATGACAATATTCCTTGAATTATGTATTAGACATCATAGTTGTGCCTTGCATTATGGGCATACATCAAGGCAGAGTGGTATGTCCTTGGTTTATGGTGCATTTAAACAATGAATGTTGGTACTTGTATTACAAATTTCTCTTTTAACTATAACTATGTGAAGCTTAAGCATTTTTGCCTCAGATACATTTGTCACCGATGGGAGGAGGTCGCCATAAGCGCAATAATTACTGTACCATAAGTACAATAATTACAATAAAGACTGCTGCAAAGAGAATGTGGTTCTGACTAAAAAAAGCCTAAAAAGTTTAGAAAAACTTCTGAAAAAACTTCTGTAGAATTTGCTGCCTTCAGTGATACTGTAACCTGAAATTTCCAGACTTGTATGGCTCTTTAAGAGTAAAAGAGTCCTTGTGCTCTGGTTCTGCTGCAGTTGTATCCCCATCCCAACAGAATTTCATAAAAATGTATCATCCAAAAAATGTGTATCATCCAAACATGGAGCAAGAAGCAAAAAGGAATACATGTAAAGTACTAAATCAACTGGTTCTCAGTACTAGAATAAGTGTGGCTGAAAGATTTTCTTATCCAGCGACTGAACAAAGCCTTGGAAAATTCTTAAGGCAAATTCTTAAAATATGAAATCCAATTGTTTGAACAATTAGAATATACGAGAAACATTTTCTGTTAAAAACACACTTTTAAGCTAGAGGAAAGAAGTGAGTAATCTTTCCTCTGTCTAATAATTTAAATGCAGGCAAGTACCAGAGAAGGTTTTACAGCAAATAAATCACAAATATTAAATATTGACTTCCTACATATTTTGCAGTTCTCTCACTCTTTAGCAGAAGTGCTTGCAACAAATTAGAATCAAATTAATTTTTTTTTTCATATTTTTACTGATGTTATATCACTAAGTACATTAGGAATGCAAAAGTTAAGCATTTGGATTAATGTCTGTTAAAATAGGTAATTATTTTAATAAATACGTAAATAAATCCTGTTTGCATGAAAGACGTGTGACAGTGTAAAATTATATATGATTGCAAAATGACCTCTTTTATTGGTTTTAATGCAACAATAATTAACTTCTCCAAATGAAAATGGCACAAGATGAAGAATCAATAAAAAAGCTCAAGATTGATTGTGCAAATCAATGAATATCCAACTATGCCTTAAATCACGATTGAAGTGACCGTGGATTCAAAATTGGAATCCTTGGGTACAACAATTTTCTACGTATGCAGAGAGCAGAAATCAATATCTCGATTTTCTTTTCTCACAATCAACAAGATTGTACCTCCTTCCAATATATTCCACCATGCAGTTTGCAGAACAAGTACTGATGATTAGAGTGTTTCATCAGAGAGTCTGTACGTGGGTTTTCAGGAAAAACTGTAGAAGTTGCCATTTCCGACTGGGAGACAGCTCATTAAAAGGCATGAGACCAGCTCAAATGATGCCGAGAGGGAGGAACAAGAAGGCAAAGAGATCCCAAGGTAGTCAGTCATGAGTATGGATTATTTGCCTTGCTGTAAATTTAAGGCATATTTAAGAAAGGGGTTGTTTTCAGTTACTCTTTAGAGACTTTAAAAATAAAACTACTCTGCTTTCTGTAATTTTTCCTTGGTTTTAATTGCTCAGGACTGCCGGGTTCTGCTGTGGTGGCAGTCATTGAATCAGTGAATGATGCACAACAACATTTCAGTGTTTATTTACCTGCCTTTACATTTGGTTAGAGGCAGGCAAACAGTCCTTCTAGGCTTTAGTGGGTGTTAATTATTTGATTGTAAAGTACAACGTGCCTGAAAAAAAAGCCTCCTGTGTTTTTTGAGCGGCTTTTAAGTAAATTCTCCCACATCTCCCCAGTGTGGCAACCTCACTGGTTAAATGGAAAGGCAATCCTGAGTTCACTCAGGGATGGTCAATGTACTGAACCTACCCTGCTGCATTTCTAGCTAGATTGAGGGGCAGCTTCTTTCAGGGAAACAAAAATCAAAGCAAACTCCAAAACAAACCCACCACAAGAACACAACAACCCCCCCCCCCCCCAAACAAAACAAACAAACAAACAACCAAAAAACCACCAGCCAACCAAAAAATAGCGCAGCAGCACAGTCAACCAGAAAGCCAGAAACAATTAAGGCAGGTCTTCAGAAAGATTAGCTGAGTGTAATTGCCTTGTCAGAAAGAGGAAGGAAACATCATGTTTATGTTGTTTCCTCTTCCCCTAAATCAAGAAATGGGATTAAGTGAAACTGATGCAATCACAGCTCTGGTTTGTCTGTGATGGTGCAGCTGAAATCTCTGCTATGACACAGCACAGGTCATGCAGGAGGCAGCTCCAAGGAACTCTGTATTACAACTCTTCCCAAAGAAAATACTTTCATTTTTCCCTCTTGTCCCCTTGACCCTTTCTTTCTTCTCCATTTTTATACACTAAGCAGTTTACACGGTAGTTTTCTATTCTATAATACATCAGAAAAAAAGCACAAATATTTACAGTAAGTCCACACACTTTGTAGCAGTTTTCCCACCATTTGCATTAATTCACCCACTAGTTAAAAGCCAAGATAAAGTCCATATTAAATGAAAGGGCAAGAGATGCTTTCTAAGCACCAACGTCCTCCCAAATGCAAAGCAGAGGAGAATAAATCATGGAGAAAAAAAGGCACGAAGGTGGCCTTGGCAACCGAGGGGATAAGTTGTTATTTTGTGTAGTGGGGGTGACCAGAGGTCCAGAAGCTGAAGGAAGATGGTCTGGGGAATTCTGCACAGCCAGAAGTCGTTATCAGGCAGCAAATAGCAACTGATGGGACACTTGGCTAAAAAGAGGGGAAGGCAGTATGAGGTGAAACTCTTAATAATTGCTAGCTGGAAACCTTGAGGCAGTCAAGTCTGCTTTCAAAGCAGCAATGGGACTACCCAGCAAAGGCTGTCTATGTGGCAAAGTTCACTCTGTGAACAAGGAAACCAACATCCTGCCCAAGGCAAACAGAGACCGCAGCAGTCCCGCTCTTCCTCCCCTGGGGCTGAGCCTCGTGGTGTAACTCAGATCATACAGCCTCCCAAGCCTAACAGAGCACTCAGTTGCACTGGCACACAAGCTCACATGACACTCAGGAAATGTGGAAACTTTTGAGGAATTTGGAAGCTACTGAATGAAAATAATTTCTGAATTAGGAGCAGAGGCACAGGCAGCCACAAGCCGTGGAAGTGATGCACACCTGGCCAGTGGGATGTGGGCTGAGAGATTCANGCGCTGGTCAGACACATCTTGAGTACTGTGTGCAGTTCTGGGCTCCCCAGTTTAAGAAGGATGTTGAGCTGCTTGAGAGGGTCCAGAGAAGGGCGACAAGGATGGTGAAAGGACTGGAGGACAAGCCCTCTGAGGAGTGACTACAGGAACTGGGGTTGTTCAGCCAGGAGAAGACGAGGTTCAGAGGTGACCTCATTGCTGTTTACAACTACCTGAGGGGAGGTTGCCGCCAGGTGGGTGTGAATCTCTTCTCTCAGGCTGACGACACCAGAACAAGAGGACATGGCCTCAAACTACACCAGAGGAGGTTTAGGCTGGATGTTGGGAAGAGCTTTTTCACAGGGAGAGTGATCTCTCCATGGAATGGTCTGCCCAGGGAGGTGGTGGAGTTGCCATCCCTGGAGGTGTTTAAGGTCAGACTGGATGAGGAACTCAGTGACATGGTCTAGTTGGTGGGAGGCTTGGATGGATGGAGCGTGGTGCCCGTGGTTCCACGCTTGTGGGTCTGGGAGTTGAGCTAGATGATCCTGAGGGTCCCTTCCAACTCAGAATAAACTGTGAAACCTGTGAAACCTGTGAAACCTGACTAAATTGTCCAGGAGGGCAATTTCTTACCAAGTAATGGCAAAGAAGAACCACCAGATAAACACTGGTTTAGCAAGAAAATCATGTCTGAAGGGAAATTGAATCAAAGCACCAAAGATATGACAGGAGGAGTGTCTAGTTTCCTATACATCAGCACTTGATGACTGGGTAATTAATGAGATTTGGGATTTCTTAGGTAGCTCAGCCTGTTTTGCTTAATAAGGAGGGAGTGGTAATTATGTGATAAGATGTAAATATTAATCTACAGGGGAACAGAAATCTGATAAGCCATGGTTTTTCCACCTACTAAACAAGAAATTGTCTAGCTGAAGATATAAACTCAAAACAAAAATTACATGCAAAGTCTGAAGTGTGAGGTTAGACAACCATTACCAAGGAGTACTAATGTCGAATTTCACATTTCTGGCAATTAGAAAGCTGTAGCAATGTTTATGATAAACTTCCTACGTCTGACAATCTTAAAGTTGTAAAAAACAATGCTATGTTTGGTTGTTGTTTTGTTGGGGTTTTTTAAGTGGGTTTTCCCCCAAAAGACATGGCTTCAAAAAAGATTCTTGGGAAGGTGGATCGTGCTGTGGAGATGCTCACCCTCAAAATTCCAGTCAAAATTCCATGTGGTTTATAATTTGAACATTCCTCCTTTGTGCAAAAAACCCCAAATGTGCTTAGCAGGCTGTATCACAGGTTAAAGGAGTAAATTTTTGTGGGAATTACTTGTCAAAATATTGGCAGCCCCTTACTAAGATGTCCTTGTTAAATCCTCCCTTCGAAATCATTAACATGTGTGAGAAAGACCCAGAACTATGCAAACCACCACTGATAAAATTACAATGTTCTGGAGAGATTTTTCTCAAGTAGTATATCTCACAAAAAGAAATTTAAATCATTCAAAAGACAAAGGGAAAGAACTGCTGTTGGAATTAACTGTCACATCCGTCTGGTCCTGGATGTAAGCCTGGTTCACAGCTTTCTCTGAGTTGAAAGGGACCCACAGGATCATCTAGTCCAACTCCCAAACAGCCTCCCACCAACTAGACCATGTCACTAAGCTCCTCATCGAGTCTTCTCTTAAACACCTCCAGGGATGGCGACTCCACCACCTCCCTGGGCGGACCATTCCACTGAGGGATCACTCTCTCAGTATATCTCTCTGGTATTTTGCACTAAGCAAGATTTTCTTCCAGATTCCCACCAGTCATGAATTGACAATCTGGGCTAAACAGGCCATGACGTAAGTACAGGCATAGGAAGTAAACGTCCACATATGGACTCACAGAATGCTTTGGGTTGGAAGGGACCTTAACGGTCATCTTGTTCCAACCCCTCTGCCATGGGCAGGGACACCTTCCACTAGATCGGGTTGTTCAGAGCTCCATCCAAACTGGCCTTGAAAACTTCCAGGGATGGATCATCCACAAGTTCTCTCACCAACATGTTCCAGTGCCTCATCACCCTCAGAGTAACGAATATTTTCCTAGTTATCTAGTCTAAACTTACTCTGTTTCAGTTTAAAACCATTTCCCCTTGCCCTTTCACTACATGCCCTTGTAAGTCTTTCCTGTAGGACTACAAAGACATGGAGAGCACTCCCTGGGGTTTTTCTACACCTTATTTTTGCAGTTCTCCAGAGCAATAGCAGAGTTTGACCTCTTCTAACTGACACATACAACCCTCTTCTTAATGCTGTTTTGGTCAAAAGCAAATTGCTTTCAGTTTTTTGGGGGAGGGGATTTCACGTCTGAATTTTAGGGATACAGATTTGAAATCTCAGACTGAAGTCATTTTCCATGACATTTGCACCATACTTGAGGCATTATTGATCATGAAGCAAGTTCTAAAATCCAATTCAATGCATTGATTTGTTCCCAGGAAAACTCTACACAAAAGAAGGAGCTGTTTCTCCAAGAGTCTGCTAAAATAAAAAAAAAAGAAAGAAGGCAAACCAAAATAAATTCCCATTGCTTAATAAACACTCTTACGACAATTCTGACAATGATTTTGTCTCCCTAGAGAGAATTATTTTTAGCTTTGATTGTGAAGAACAGTAGTGGGACAGTTTCCATGTGAGCCACAGCAGCAGTGCCAGAAACACAACTGGGATTTTGCTAAGTTGCTGGGCCAGTAGTGAAACTGCTGTCATGTCACCTAGGTAGATAAAATTTATGCACTTTTTAGAAATTCAGACAAAAAAATGTGGTAACAGTCCAATTTTGTGGAGGAACCTTTCTACCCATTGTATCAAACTGAAGCTCCTTTTCTAGCCTTGAACAGTCTGATGGGTTTGGGGATATTTTCTTACCAATCCTTTTTCTCATCTTCTAGGAATATAACAAACCACTCACCTTACAGCATTGTACAACAACAGGATAGAGCAGGGAATAAGACATTTCTACCAGCTCCATTTGCAAAACTCACATTAATCAAAATCAAGCACTGTGGTACTTCCAAGCAGCCATGGCTGCTGAACCCTGGAGCTTTGACTTGTCGTTTAAATACTGGGATTAGTGCTTCGAGGGGAAAAATAAAAGTGAAGTCAACGTCCCCTGTTATTTCCATTATTCTGTTTCAATTAGAAATGCTGTGATTCCCAAGGTGAGAGGCTGTTGAACAACACTGTATTTGCTTTCATTCAACACAATTAATAGATTTGCAGCAATCCGTGGTGCTGAGGGCAAGTTCCTCTCTGCTCACTGCCCCAAAACTTGCCCCAGGCACCAACTCTGGAGCAGAACATGAGTCCTGAGTCCCTAAATCATTCTGGTGTTAGGGTAGGAGCAACACTTCCCCAGGGATGTGTGAAGCCCTGCCCCAGCAGGCACAAAACCCCCGCTGGAAGGAGCTCTGGTGGGAAAGGGGACACTTAGAAAGGGTTCCCACTGTGGGCAAGGCACAGAATCTTGTTTGGAGAAGGCCTTCGTAGAAGGATGTGAATTTTGGAACTGATCATATAAATAAAGAGAGATCTAACAACGAACACACATGGGGAGGCTGGAGAATCATAGAGCAGTTTGGGCTGCAAGTGGCCTTTAAAGGCCAATTAGTCCAAACCCTCAGGAGGGGCATTCAAAGTGAGAAATGGGTGGGTAATGTGGGATGACAGAGTTGTGACATATTACAAGGGGTGGGGAAATGCACATGGGTTGTGTACAGAACCAGCCCAAGGCCTTGGCATTTACTCCCCTTCTGTCCCAGCTCCTTTGGGCTGTGCCCTCAGCTGGGGCAATTCAGCACACCCAAGCAGAAGGCAATTAAACTTCCCTCTGTACCAGGGACTCTCTTTTTAGCTTTTGAAAGCCAATCTCCAGGGCCTAAATTGAACTTCAATCTACAATTGAGCAGCACTATGGGGGCTCTGCTCTTGACTGGAGTACATGGGAATTACTGCAATGTAAACAATAATTTCATAATATTCATGTGAACCTGTTGTTGGATTGCAGAGTCACACATTACAATTTAACGTTCCTGGCATAAGATTGCTTATGAATAGTCTTCCAGAGGGTTTAACTGGGAGGATTAGAAAGTTATGAAAGGGTTACTCTGACATTTCCTCTGAGGATAATATGGGTTGCTCTGTCTACATCGCAGTATATATCCATATGGAGGGTTCTGCTTTAAAACTAGATTTTATTAAAGGCTCTTCAGAGAATTTCCTTGCTTTGCTTATCAAATATGGACACAAGAAAAAAATATCTAAAATATATCACTGTTGTGGGATTGTCTTTTCTTGTATTTCGCTATTGCTGCATATCATTATCCCCCTTTGTATAGCAGTTTTAAAATGCACTGGCTAAAAGGGCAGAGAACGTGCATTTTTATTGAGTATAATCAGTTACCACAGAAAAAACTTACGATTCAGATACATTTCCCATGTTCAGCCTTGACCTCACAGCAGCCAGTAATAACTCTCCACTCACTTCATGGGGCTGACTGGAGGGAAAGCAATCTGATGGCATGACAGTGCTGGTGTCTACTACCCCAACACGACCCACACTGAGCAAAAATCTAAGCAAACTTTGGTTTGACTTTTGGTTTGACTTTTGGTTTTGTGCTTGAAGGTGGCAAGTCTCGGTTCCGTTTAAGCTGCAGGTGGAACCATTTCTAGAAAGAGTGAACTCTTCCCACAAGCATATCTGGTGTCTTATCTCTGATGTCCAGTAACCAAGCTTCCCCCCTACTATAACACTGCAATGTTGAGAAGGATGTTTTGTAGTACAGTGAGAGTAACAATTAGAACTTGCACTGAGTCTATAAAGAAAATGCTCATGGTCACAAAGAAAACACCAATGGTCATACCCATGTCAAGAGATGCTGAGGGGCCCTTGAAATCAGAGGACTTCAGAGGATGCCAAAGTCATCGTGCTGCAAAGCTGATGGATGTCAGGATGACGTACATCGGCCTTTTGCTTACCTGTGATGATGACTTTCGGTTGTCACCTATCATGGTGTTGGCAGACATTCCCAAATCTGAGTAACAGACTAGAAAAACATGCTGAACTGCAAGGACTGCATCACTAATTAGTTAGATTCTATTTCCACACTTTGCCTGTTTTGCATTGAAGTAATTTTGCATTGAAGTAGTTTCTGTGGCAGGTTAATTGCTTTTTTCTTTTTCTAATGAGTTAGTTCCACTAGCTTGGTTAATTATACGTGCACATTCCAAATTCTGCTTATTTACAGCACTGATCAGGTACCTTCATAAATGTACAGCTTAATTTTGTGGTGAGTTATGGGTGCTGGAGGCCACCACAAGAATTTCATTAGCTTCAGCTGACAAGCAGTAGCAATAATTGCTGTAAAGGTATAAAGATTGAGCAGGATGTCATAAAAACACGACAGTGGCAATAAGGAATGCAAATATTTTTCATACCTGGAGACCAGATAACACATGCAGGCAATGTATCGTGTTATATACATTTGTAATATTTTCCTCTGTTCATTCTCTGAGCTGCAAGAAACCTAAGCCTACAGGAAATTTAGCTGTAACTCTCAGCAGATCATTCTTCCCCAAAAATACAACATTAATTTGTAGTGCTAATAGTGAATAAGTAATTCCCTAAAGAAAACAAGTATCAACAGTGGAAATGTTTGAGTGGAGTCTGAGTAACAACCCACAGTGACAGTCTTTGCAGAAAGAACATGACTGTTTAACATACTAAAAATATGTGAATGCCTCATTTCTCATGCTCTGGGGAGCAGGTTAGTGGCAGAGTCTCCTGCTGCCCATGCCCTGCTCTGAATTTGCTGAGTGATATGATCTAGATATAGAGGATAGGTTAGTTGGATTATAGGTTGGACTAGATGATCTTCAAAGTCCTTTCCAACCTTATCTATACTGTGCTACTGTGATACTGTGAATATAAAGAGTAGTCGTATCACCATCTCCTTTGACAGGGAAAATCAACCTTCTCCTGGCTGTTGCTGGACAGCTCCTGCCCCACAAACAAAGAGCAATCCTCCTCCCGCTCATCCCGACCTTCCCTGCAGCCACTGAGCAGAAGTGTTTCTCCTTGGAGCAATGCAGCTTAAATCACGGAGAGACCTCTGAAAAGGAATTTTGACAACACCAATCCCAAAGCCCCAGGTAAAAGTGGAAGTGCTTTCAGCAAAGATGAGACAACTCTGCTTCTTTCTGTCCCAGCAAGAAGAGAAAAGGGTGTCCAGAGAACAAAGCTGAGGAGTGCACAGGCCTTAGACACAGGCACCAGGGTTTGACTGTGTCTTGGCACACCTCCTCTGAGGGGAAAAAAGAAAAACCACAGTGTATGTGCTGTGCTGACTCATCAGTTGAAAAGGGCGCTGAGAGCTGAACTAGCTTAGGCAAGAGCAGAAGGAAGACCAAGGAAAAAATTAATGTAATTTGTGCTCTTCAACAAATGCCAGAATCTCCACTAACACAGCAAGTTTCCTAAGAAAGATGTAAATGCAGCAACTTGTATCTAGCTCTGAACCTGCCATCCTACTGCAGGCAAGGCGAGCATTACTGTGCAAGAGCTAGAACGGTGCCTTCACACATGTAGACAGACCTTGGCAATGTTAGAGACCAAATACTTCAATTTTGGTGTGCCTCTGAGTCATAATCCTTAATGAGGTACAGGCTGTGCAGCTGCAGCTCCCTGAGCTGACATTAAGGAAAATAAACGTTGCTCTGTGCGAAGCAGAACTAACAAGGCTTGGTTTTCTAAGGTTTTGCATCCTACAACTCTGCTGTCTGCTCTTCATATAATGTCCCCTTCTACCTGTCCTGCAGTACACCCTTCTCCTCTAATTTCTCCAGCCCCCCTCACATGTACTCGTTGCTGCATCCCGTGGATATGTACATCGTACCTCCCACCTCTTCCCATGTACAAAGTCAGAGACAGTTTCTGTTGTGGCCATTCTCAGGCCGCAGAAGTGCTGATTTTTTGGGCAGGATCCATCTGCTGATACATTACTATACAGGTTAAACAAAACCAGTGACTGCCAGCACAGGCTGCAGTCTTTCCCAGAGGAGGACACACATGGGAACTTCACTATCGCTGTGCCTTGAGCTCATCTCTCAAGTTTGGATTAAACTGGTCCGTTTTGAGGGGGAAAGTGAAGACAATGTGATCTCATGGTCTTTAGCAGACCTGTCAAGAAAACAGTAGGGCTTTTGCAGTTGTGGTGATACAGCAGGGCAATGCCAATGCCAAGGCTTTGGGACATTCTGTAGTCAATCACTCTGGCTTTCTTTTGCCTCTCTGCTTTAAAACTTTAGTGTCCATACCAAAGCTCCCAGACTTCCAAGGTTGCACAGTAAATAACAACACTGCTTTAAGCTGGCTCAGCACTCCTCAGTAGAGCTGCCCTCATCCCTCTGTTTTGATGTCTGTCATCTTTTAACAGACCCTCTGGCAGGGCTGACTCAAGTATCCTCACAGCCCTGCCAGGGACAGAAACTGGAGGCTGATCTGACTGCATTACAGAAAAAAAAAAAAAAAAGAAAAAAAAGATAAAAGGGGAAAATAAAAGGCAAAATGGGGTAGGCACAGGAGCAGGAGAGTTCATGGCAGTAATTGCTTAAGCCAGAAGCACCCCTAAAGAGTCCTTTGTCAGATATGCTCTGAATGTAGGGAGGGGCCCAATCCTCGGAGTTCAGGGAGGTAAACCCAAACCTACTACTGGCACTGGTCATTTCCTCCAAATAAGAAGGGAAAATGAAGGTGTGTCTGAGCTGGAAGCATCACTGCTCTGCTACAAGCCCTGTAGCTGTGAGAGGCAGGGGGCAAAGCAGCCCTATGCAGAAGCAGCTGGCAGAGCCCATCTGCCCCCTCCACAAACAAGTACAGCAAAGCCCTCTCTGACAAAGGCAAAGAAACAACAATACATCACAGAGACTGAAAAGAGATGAAAATTCATCACTTCAGCTGTCCTATGGCAAACCCTGAACTATCCCTTAGGGGAGAGGAAAAGCAGCTGCATTCCTGCCTGTTTTCAGAGGCTATTTACACCAAGCAGCTTGGGCACAAAGGCAAACAAACAAGCAGCAGGATCCTTCATCAGCATTGTGCTGTGTCCAATTAGCCCAACTGAGAGCCTGAGCTTGACCTTAGGCTCATCTCTACAGCTCGCAGCACAAGCAAACTCACCTCACACCATCTGCAGAAAGGCTGTGTGGACGCATCCAGACTTGAGAGCTGGGATATCTGCTGGGAAGTGATAAGGAAACCAAATGTAACCATTTTGCATGCCTGCCACCAAGCAAAAGTTGCTCCTGTGTGGAGATTTGTAACAGAAATATGTCTGGTTAAAATGAAGCATGAATGAAAATGTGTTTTTCAAACCACCAGGAAAAAAACCAAGCACAACAAGGGTTAAAAGAGCAGCCTCTGCCAGTATCCAAGGATAAACTTACAGCTATGACACACAAATGAAGGTGTTTATGCCAAGACCAGAAGGTCTGTGCTCAGATAAAACCACAGCTGGGATGGTTCCTCAACAGCAGATCCCACAGGAGGAAGACAACAAGATTACAGGATGTTGCTTGGGCCATTCCTCTTGGTGATACCTCCAAGAATCCCTAAACGTGGAAGTGCAGACAAAGCACAGCAGGTTTCGCTAATATTTATGAAGGATGAAATAAGCAAAATTCTGAGGCAAAATAGTGATATCATAATTGTTGGCTTCTGGCAGATATAGAACGCCCATCCAAACACAATTTGTCATCACTAATGAAGAACAGCCTGTGTCTCTTATTCTCTATACTGCACACAAGTAGTCCTGGGCCAGACTGATTGAGCACACACATCTGTGCATGACTGTAACAGGCTGTGAGTGTAGAGGGTGAAATCTGGCCAAGAATGAGTGTGAGCGAAATCACTTTTATTAGGCATAAAATCCCTTAAATGTAAAAAAAAAATAAATCCCTTAAATTTAAAAAAAAGGTCCTTCAACCCTCAGTTTGAGTTCTGCTGCTCTGATTTCCTGCACATGAAACCATAAAGACAAACAAAAAGGTTCACAACTCTTAGACCTGATCTACTTACCAGCCAGTCCTGTCACTCATATTTCATGTGCTCCTAAAAGATTTTATTTACCATCTGCTTCCTTTTTTTTTTTT
>WEKX01028704.1:0-60637 GCA_013390025.1 Pitta sordida | reverse complement strand
AATATTGAATAGATGCTTAGCTCCCCCTCTTTTTTTTTTTTTTTTTTTTTTGATAGCACTTATCTTTATCTATAGCTGGAATATCTGAAGAGGTGGAAAGGGTTTAAAAGCTTTCCAAGTCCACCTCTCTAATCTCACAGGTCTTCTCTTCCTCCTCCTTTTGCTGCTTTGTTGGAATGGGTGGGCCAAGCCCCATGCCCACTATTCTTGTCCCTGACCTCAGTTACAGACCACTGTGTTTGGGGACTGTCAGCAATGAGGTAAATGATCTTTTTCCCCCTAAGCATTTCCCCTTCCTGACTTCATCTGGTGATAGAAGAAATGGCAAGAAGCCAGAATTCCATGTCTGAAGCATCAGGCTCTGACCTGTCAAATCCCTCTGAAAACTTTCTTTCAACACAAGCACTTCCTGCAGGGTCCCTTCTTAAGTTCAGTGCCTACTCTGTTTTGACCTGATTCTTCCTAATGCTTAAAGTCATCTCCAATATCCCAACATCTCTATGTTATGTAGGACATGAACTTCATTTATTGGGTTATAAGTGATTATTCTCCACTTAATACGTACAGAGCAATCCCAGATTCAGTGGCGCTTCCCTGTTCTTCAGGAAGTTGAGATTAAGGGCCAGTAGAGACAAATACCATCTTTTTGGGATATGTTCCCATGTTTTGGTGCAAGGTGTAAAAGGACTTTGACCACAAGCAGTTAAAGCACAGTCACAGCATAAGTGGAGCAGGCTGAAGGCATTTAGCAGAGCTCAGAAGTGATTCAAACTGTCACCAAACCCCAGGAAATAAACTCTCCAACCAGTTTGTTGGGTTAAAAAGCTAACATGACTTTATGCTGGGGGCATGGGGATCCCTCCACCTAACACGCAAATCCAGCAACCTTTACAGACCACCTTATATTCATGAAACTAATACATATTCACCAGTTTTCTATTACATATTCATTACATTGCCTGGATGTTTGCATAGATGTGGATTTTTTTTTATATGGTTCTGGATCTCTTAATAAATCTTTTCCTCCTGCAAATATCTCAAATAAATGGTCAGGCCCTGATGCACTTCTCTTATCATTCTTTGCACCTGCACTCTCTCTTTGTTCTCAAAACTAAGACACCTGCTCCTACATAGTAATCACTGATATAGGTAGATGAGAAAGCACTAGCTGGCACGAGACTTATCAGTCACAGATGTAGGGAGTTAACACAAAGCCACATTGATTTTTGACATCTGTGCCAACACTACATGGCACAAAATTAAGCATTAACCACGGGATCTGTGCTAAAGCTAAAAGAATTTTCTAGCATTTTCCCCACTGCTGCAGCTTCTTGTAAATAAAAACATTAATAGCAGGGAAAAAGTCTCTCAGTGTGATCCCAGCTTTTTTCCCAGACTTGCCTGAACCCTTCAGTGCCCCTGGTAAGAAGAGACAGATAATGCAGCTGCTCCTTGGTTTGCAACCAGCATGAGCTTGCAGAAATGTGAGCAGCCTGGTTAAGGAAAAGCCCATGTAAGTGCAAACTTAGAGTCCACACTAGTCAGCAAAAAGAATTAATTGGTTTGTGGCTTCACTTGCCAGGGGCTTTGTAGAAACAAGTTCTGGCTTTGAAAATTCCCGTCTCTGCTCTGTAGAAATGGAGTATTTCTACCACAACATTGGTAGGCCTTCCTGAAAAAACTGCAGCTTTCACATTTCATCCCAAATGTTTATGTGTGTGTGATAGTACATCACTGCAGAAGAAAATGTTGATACCTATTCAAGGCATTAAAGCAAATGCCTCCAAAAGCTGAAGTTCTACCCATTAAATTATGGAATGGTTCAGCAATACAGTGAAGTTACTGAGTTCTCAAAATCCATATTATCCCTCTGGACAACGCAGTCATCTGTGGTATCTGTTGTGCTGCTGGCTGAAGTGAGATCTTTTTCCTTCACATATTATTCATGTTATATGGAAGTGAAAAAAACCTTTGAGTTTCTGCAACAATTTTCATAAGGTGAGAACTTCTCTAAGCCACAAAAGACAGAATCATCTTTTCAGCACTCACATTTCTGGAATAATAGCAGGGACATATTATTTCTTGCAACTGTCTTACACCATGTGTTAGCAAACCCACACAAGAGGAAGCTGCTTATTCAAAATACCAGAGACACAATGTAGGCTTGCTGATACAATGAGAGACGTCTTCTGTGTCTGAGGGGTTGTTTTTTGGTTCTTTTTAATATTTTTTAACCACCAAGTAACATTTGGATGTTAAATGGGAGAAGTCTGGACAGAATGTTTTCTGCAGCTGAGTTGTCAATAGCTTTGTGACTGTAGAAATCACAGTTGATCTGCAGAAAATCTGTAAAGCAGAGGATCAGTGGCTTTAAAGAGCCAGACTCCTCACTCCTCTCCTTGTGCTGCATACAGCAACAGAATATCCCAAGTTAATTTGCAACCCAAATCACTCTCCTCTCATTGGAGACTCACACCGGTGTTGCTCAATATTTTTTAATTAAAAGACTTCTTCACCCTCTGGGAAGAAAAAATGAAAGCAAACAAAACCAAACAAAACTCCAAACAAATAAAGAAAAACCTAACAACAGCAAACCCCCCAATAATAACAAAAAACCCCAAACAGTCACCTGGACAGGATTCTTTTATTTCCAGGCAAACTAAAATGAGCCTGTTTCCCTTTTCCCCACTTATTTTTCTTCTTCACTTAGTGAAAAAAATTGGTGTGTTTANCCAACTCAGAATAACCTGTCAACCTGTAAAATAAACCCAACATCTTCAATCTCAACACATTTTAACAGCAACCTGGTCTGAAATCCCTGATTTACACAATTTGGCCATTTCACAGTTCAGGCATTAAGACTACATTGGAGTGTTGCTTAGAAAGTGCCACACACCCTTCTCTGAAGACATGAGCACTTGGCTGCCCCAGCTTTCATCACCATCAGAGGAAACTTTGCCTTGAGGCAAAATGTTCCGAGTTTGTGTGTTAGTTCTTCACTTACCTCAGACACCACTGTTCCCAACACTCCTTGGAAATGAGCACGCAGAGCAACTTCGAATTTGCTTTTATCTGAGAAATGAATCTTCTGCTCCCTTTCCCATCAGCCAACGTGCTTTATTCTCTTTTTTATACCTCACTGGTTCTGCTGAAAACAAAAGGAAAATATTACTTTCATTTTGGTGACAAACTGCCTGTATTTATTTTCATCTTGCCTTCACCAAGTGACAGACCCACTTCTTCACTTTTCCAATGCTTGAGGGGTTTAATATTGGTTTGGGTTTTTTTACCTTTTTTTTTTAACCATTTCTCTTAACATTCTTTGCAACATGTATCTCACCTTGATTTTTGGCAGTTATTACTTGCTTCCTACACTTCATTAATCTCAACTCACCAGTCTTGCTGTAGACTGTCTCTTTGCTCTTAACGTTTGTCCTGGGGCTGTTGTTCCTTCTGATGTCCTCAGCCTTTTCCTAAACATCCTTCTCCCTTTAATTGGGCCTAAACTCCACATTGTCATTAATAAAAGGTGCGCAAAACTTTCAAAGCCCACTCTGCCATTAAGCATTTAAGCACACCACAACACAATGGGCCCTTTAAAATCAAAAATTATTCAAAAAAGTTTTAAATCAAAAGCAAAAAAGTTTAAAATCAAAAGCATTGTTGATATGCTTGTCATTCATTTAATTTGAAGAAATCATCTGATGCAGAGTTAATTTCTAAAGCCAGTGTAGTATAATATTCTTATTTTTTGCCAAGCCAAAACTTCAATGCATCCATGCATTTGGTTGATTCAATAGTTGTGTGGGACATAATATGTTGTTTTCCACTTCCCAGAGTATCTGTTTCCTACTGCAATCTGTCAGATTAGCAACAGCTTTCCCTAGTTTTAACCCAGACAATGCTTCATCTAGGGCTAAAATTGGTGATAATTATTCCTCAGATCTTCTCTAGTGAAGTCCCAGAAGTTATTCTGACACTTCCCTACAGAAAGGTTATTTAGGATGGTAAGGAGCACAGACAATTCCAAATTTGGTCTGTAGTCCTCTAGTAATGAACTGTAGTTAAAACCTTAAGAGTTTTGCAAAGCTATAAAGATTCTTGTTGTCAATGAACACTCTAAAGGGATTTTTTCCTATACTATTATAATTGTTGGCATTTTCTGTGAAGAAATAAATATCTGGGCTAGATAAAGCTCTGAATAATGACTCTAAATCTCATCTGAAATGGGAAAGGTTTTTCCCTTCTCTTTACAACTATTTTTCGTTGAGACTCCTCTGTGGTTTTGCATATTAGATTTAAGGTCTTCTAGTCCTCAATGCACACCAGGTTTGCTGGTTTCTTATCATATTAACACGTCAGTTCCATAACTTCTCTGGGGGAAAACCCAGCAAATGACAAAAATCACCGTGGCTAAAAACATTCACAGAATTATGAGATGAAATACTGTTTGTCAGATTTATTTTTGTTTGTGGGCATCCCACAGCTTCTACCTTGGATACATCTGGAGTCACAGAGCCCTTAAGAAGCAGCACTAAAGTTTAAAAATTCAGGCCAAACTTGGTTAAAATGATAACCTGCAGTGTAGCTTGGGAACCCATCTGTTCCTGCCTGTTCTTCACTCCTCTCATCATGCTGGCACTCCGTGTGCCCAAGATTAACCTCATCAGAAAGCAGGAGCATCAGTCAATGCCTGAAAATTTGTGTTGGGAGCTGAACCTGACTCCTAAATGCCTTCAGCACTGAATGGCTCAAATCTGTCTTTCCCTGAGCAGAACAGAGTCTCACTCCCCACAGAGCTGTGCTGATATGAGTAGAGTACTAAACAAGTAAGGCACTTCCCAGAGTAAAGACAACTGAGGATAGAGAGGGGATGGATGTCACAGAATCACAGAATGGTTTAGATTGGAAGGGACATCAAAGATCATCTTGTTCAACCCCCTCTGCCATGGGCAAGGACACCTTCCTCTAGACCAGGTTGCTCAAGTTTCTGTTTTGTTTACACGAGAATGCTGCATCCCTTCCAACCACGGAAATATTCATCTGACTTCAGGAGTTTCGAGCAGCACAAATGAAATGTTACTGAGTGGAAAAAAACCCCTGCAGCATGAAAAAAACTCCAAACCATCAAACCCCAAACATTGATTTCAGGACTACACAAGATGATAGCATTTAATGGCCCCAAATGCCATCAGATATTGCTTTACACATGATTTCAGATTAGTGTTCTTTCTTAATAAGAGTCACAAACCACTGAACCTTAACAGAACAATCAAAATTCTCTCCTATTCAGGTGACAATTGCCAGCAAATATTGTAATGGAAATACTTTGGGCAGCTAAGAGTCTCTTAGAAAATGAGTTCTCTCCATACTGGAGAGAAACTACACTGAAAACATGCAGGACCCTGTGGGTCACAACTTCATGGTGTCACAGGGCTCTTCACGATTTGACAGTCCCAGTTACAGCACTCCTGAATTATAAGAAGAGGAAAAAAATTATTTTCCCCTGTGATCCTGCAAGGAATGACAGGGTAAAGTCCATCTGCTGGGATGCTCCCTGAGTGCCTGGATGTGAGGGGTACTCACGCTTGTTCAGAGCAAAGGGCTGACTAACTCACCTCTCTGTGGAGTGCCAGCAGCATTTGAATGATTCAGCAGCTGCCAAGTGCAGGCAGAGCAAGTAATCACTCCTTATTCACTTCCTCCGTGGTGTGTTTGATTTTACATAACCCTGTCATATCTCCTCTCTCTAGCTGTCTCCGCCAGACTGAACTGTCCTGTCCTTTTAATTTCTACTTATACAGCAAATGCTTCACAGCTCTCACCAGCTTTGCCACCTTTTCTCTGTCTTTTCTGGTTCTCTTTACGTGTTTCTTGTGATGACATGAGCAGGGCAACATAAACTTTTCAAAATGATGGTGCACTGTGGGTCTCCAGAACAGCAAAACATCCCACTTGATTCCCTCATTTCTTCCCCGCTGGTTTTGAATTATCCATTTACCTTTTTGACAGCTGCTGTGGGTTTAGCTGAAACTCTCTTGAACACCAGGGTGGTTTTCTTCAGTGGCAATTCTTCAGGGCCCACCACTGTGCATGTGACATTATGTGCACTAAAATTAAATCTACACCTCTGCATTTGGTAACACTGTCATTCACTATTTTATTCTCAAGCTATTCAGTACCATGAGATCTTTCTTTACCTCTTCACAATTAGTTTTGATTTTGATTACTTCAAGCCACTGAATGTTTTGGGTGAATTTTGCTGCCTCCAATGACAATAATTTCTCAGGTCACTCATGAGTATATTGGGCTGCGCTGTGGTCATCTGAGTGACCCTGAGTGGTGACCTTGTCCTGTTGGGGGGACAGACAAGCCCTTAGTTTCTTGTCTTTCAACTAGCTGTTAACACATAAGACAACCATCATCCTTATGACAACTTATTTCATTTAAGGAAGATACTTCACCAGAAACTTTGAGGAATCCAAGAATGCCAAGTCTACTGGATCAACTTCATCTGTGTGCGGGCTGGTTCTCGAAAAAAAACCCCTTGACAACAGATTTATGAGCTGTGGTTTCCAAGCTGTGCTCTGACTCTTCTCCATTATTTTGTATTTCTCCATATGTCCACTAATTCTCTTTTTCATGATGCTTCTCACAAATACCCCTTAAATGAAATTCAAGTTTATGTGTACAAAGTTCCGTGGGTTCTTCTGGAGACATTTCAAAAGTGGGCATCACATGTCCCACTTCCTCTGACCTTGAGGCTAATTTAAGCAAAGCCAATTTAAGCAGTAGGTTATTCACCACAGTTAATAGTTTGGCAATTTCATATCAGAGATGCTCTGAAGCTCCTGCGTGAGCGCCATCTGGTCCCGTTGATCTGTTGTTATCTGTTTTAGTGGTTTCTTTCAAAAAGGCTTTTAATGTCACTTCAGCTGGAGACCTTTCATCAGACTTGTCCAATTAAAGTTTTCAGTATGGCATCTCCACTGAATTCCTAAATTGGAACAAACACCAGTACAAATACAACCCTTTTGGCATTCCTGCTATTGCTTTGCCTTTCTTTTATGCTTTGATCATTTATCAACTATCTTGAGTTTCTGCTGTGACCTTCTCTTTCTGACATGTTTGAAAATGTTCTTACTATCTCTTATATGCATTTAATGTGCTGCTACCAAGACCCCTTTTTTTACCTATTGCTTTGTTATGGCTTTTACATTTCCTTTCCAAGAATGTGTGTTCTCTTCTATTTTTCTCATTTGTACCTTCCCCTCAGTTCTGCAAGATATCCTTTTTTCTTGTGGTCTCCTTTACTTTGTTCTTTACCTCTGCCAACTTTCAAAGTATCTTTCCAACACATAATATATCCCTACTCTGCATTTTCAATGTCTTTAAAAGCCTCCATGACACTTGCGAGCACCTTATTTTTTCAGCTATGCTGTTGATTTCTAACAAGTTTTCTCATTTGTACATTTTCACCCTTTTTGAAGCTCTACACTGTGGTCTTTGTGGGGCTTTGGTTTGTGGGTTGTATGGTTTTTTTATTGCTTGGGATGTGCTGAGTGCACCATGCCAAAATGTTTGGGTAACACTTGTCCATGGCTGAGCTTATCTCCTGAATTTCTGGTGTTTCAATTGTATCAATATCAAAATTTAAAAGTCCACCCATTTTCGCTTTTAGCCTCTAGTCATTTAAATTTTGGACTTCCAGCTTTATAGAAAAGGCAGCACATATCCATTCTTGGCTTTGATGATCACGATTTGAGGTTTTTTATTCATGTCTACTTCATTAAATTAAGAAACTTCAGCCCCATTTTTTTTAATTGCTGCTGTTATTTTTTCCCAGATAGTGATGTAAGCACTGTATATGGTCAGGAAAGATCTTCAAGTAAATCGAGAGAGCTACAGGATGTTTGTCTAAAAAAAGTTGGAGATCATTCTGCCAGTCCCTGGCTCCTGCAGTGCGAGTTGTTACAGTTTTGAGCTATGACTTATTAAGTAGTAGCACAGAGCTGGGCAAAATCAGCCACATCAAGAAGCAGAACAAGGACATATCTGTATGGACCACTAATGAAAAACAGCTAACAAAGTATAGCTGTATCCCCACTGTTAGAGCTCCCAGCAGCAGATCCTAAGAAAAAAAGCATTCGTATGGCAGGGACACAAGCAGAGCTAGAGAGCTGGTGGTTTGAAAGGTCATTGTCCTAAACAGGAGTCCCAGTGTTTGAAAATCGCCCTGAAGTCGGGTCACTGAAAAATAAAAAGGATTAAACATCCAAAAAACCCCATTTAACACCAGGGACATGATCACACAGCACTTGCTATCCTGCCAGACCTCATTGCCCCAGGGTGAAAACATATTATTTACCCTTACATGACAAAACCTACAGATTCTAACAGATTACTTTCCCTACTTGCTTTGTGCACCATCTGTCGCGTCTCTCCCATGTGTCAGCCTGCTGCCTGCTGTCATTAGCCTGTTATTCACATTATTCACTTGTCATGTCACAGCCACAGCAGTGACCCTCCCACTGACCCGAAGCCCACTGTGGAGGGGGCAGAATAAACACAATATTATAATGTCAGCCTCCCCCTTCTTCCCACCCCCCAGTCAAAGTTTGCAGACTGTGAAGAGTGCAGGCCTGTTGATGGGTCAGTGTACTGCAGGCATACAATGCTCTTTAAATTATCCATCTCGCTAGCTAGCCGTGCTCAAACTCAGTGTGGGATGCAAAAGGCCCTGAGGAACTCCTCAAGCACTCAGGGTGGTTGGACCACATGAGTGCTGTGGTTCAAAGGTTCACAGGTTATTCCAGCTTGGAAGGGACCCACAAGGATCATCGAGTCCAACTCCCAAGTGACTCCCACTCAGAGATCGAACCTACAACCCAAGAGCCATGGGCACCACACTCCATCCATCCAAGCCTCCCATAATCTAGACCATATCACTGAGCTCCTCATCCAGTCTTTTCTTAAACACCTGCAGGGATGGCGACTCCACCACCTCCCTGGGCAGACCATTCCACTGTGGGATCACTCTCTCTGTGAAAAAACTCTTCCTAGCATCCAGCCTAAACCTCCCCTGGTTGCTCTGCTCTGGAGGAGCAGCAGCAGCAGCTCAGGGCTGGTCTTGATGCAGTTGCATCGCACCCAGCTGAGAGCACAGCATCCCCTCAGCCAGGCGGTGCTGGTTCATGGTTCATACCCAGAGGAAGGATGGAAAAGGGACAGAAAACACATCTGACAGTTGTCTTGGCAGACCAATTACTTGCTTGTTGTCAAGTTCATTTTTGGCAGACGAGGCTATTGCCAAAGACCATGGGATGGATTTGTGTGTTATTTCCTGGGAAAAATTCCTCATTCTGAAGANTGCAGACTGTGAAGAGTGCAGGCCTGTTTATGGGTCAGTGTACTGCAGGAAAACAACGCTCTTTAAATTATTCATCTCGCTATCTAGCCATGCTCAAACTCAGCGTGGGATGCAAAAGGCCCTGAGGAACTCCTCAAGCACTCAGGGTGGTTGGACCACATGAGTGCTGTGGTTCAAAGGTTCACAGGTTATTCCAACTTGGAAGGGACCCACAAGGATCATCGAGTCCAACTCCCAAGTGACTCCCACTCAGAGATCGAACCTACAACCCAAGAGCCATGGGCACCACACTCCATCCATCCAAGCCTCCCATAATCTAGACCATATCACTGAGCTCCTCATCCAGTCTTTTCTTAAACACCTCCAGGGATGGCGACTCCACCACCTCCCTGGGCAGACCATTCCACTGTGGGATCACTCTCTCTGTGAAAAAACTCTTCCTAACATCCAGCCTAAACCTCCCCTGGTTGCTCTGCTCTGGAGGAGCAGCAGCAGCAGCTCAGGGCTGGTCTTGATGCAGTTGCATCGCACCCAGCTGAGAGCACAGCATCCCCTCAGCCAGGCGGTGCTGGTTCATGGTTCATACCCAGAGGAAGGATGGAAAAGGGACAGAAAACACATCTGACAGTTGTCTTGGCAGACCAATTACTTGCTTGTTGTCATGTTCATTTTTGGCAGACAAGGCCTTTGCCAAAGACCACGGGATGGATTTGTGTGTTATTTCCTGAGAAAAATTCCTCATTCTGAAGAATCACAGAATCACAGAATATTTTGAGTTGGAAGGGACCCACAAGGATCATCAAATCCAACTCTTAAACAGCACCACTGCCTCCCTGGCAGGAATCGAACCCTGGTCTCCTGAGTGAGAAGCAAAGACACTCACCACTGTACTGAAGTGGAGAGAGAGATATGGGGGGAAAAAAAAACACATGAAAGGATGTGTTTTCATAAACCCCTGAGATCAGATAATGCCTCCCAGCAAGTATCATGACTCAAAAAGAAAAAAAATCCATTAAAATACTCAGAAGTTTTCTATGGACAGAATGGAGCTGAACCTGTACCTTGACACCTTTTTCACCCTCCATTAATGAAAGGATTCCCCCTTCAGGTCCAGACACTTGTGTGACCTCCACAGCTTGTGAAATTACTGTCTTTTATAGAGTGAAAAAAGCCAGAGGAGAAAGAGGAAGGAAGGGGGAGAAATAAAGGAGCTGAATTGACATCTTCTCAACCCACCCATCCCATGATAGAAATATACCTCTACCAAGAAAAAACAGTCCCTGGAAGGATCTCAGAACAGAGCTCTGGAAACATGTTACCCCCAGTACAATCATGATTTTGGTTGTGAACAGACAGGCTGAACCCTTCTGTCAGCACAGAAAGAATCTGCTAATGGAGCTCCTGGGGACCTTGAGAAGTAGCACTTGCTCCAGGATTTTAGGCTGCCCTCTCTTCTGTGGTGAAATTTCCACCCCAGAGAGGGGCTGTCCCAGCTCTGGTGCTGAGGGGCTTATTTATTTATAAGAAGGTGTTTAACTTCCCTTCCCAAACCACCTTCCTCCCAAGGGCTTTGTAAAGACATTCCTCTGCATCTTCCTTTTTATGGCCAGTCATAAATACAAATAATTTAGCGCCATCCAGTTATTATTTCTCATTAGTTTTTAATTCAAGAGAAGAAGCTCATACAGTCTGTTAAATGCTTTACTTACTGCCTTGCTGAGACTCTCATTTGATTCACTGATGGGTTGTGAAGACCTTCTTATTGATTTTCCTTTGGCCTTCTATTGTATTACTCTAATAAAATAGTAAAAAGATTAACTGGGATCAGTGGGTAACAGGATGAATGTGCTGGCAGAGGAAAGAGAAGCTGGGCTAGAAGAAGAGAAAGCAGTTCTGGGGCCACCAAGGGAGTTGGTTGAGGCATCTTATGGTCTTTACACTTACATTTGAGTCCATCAGTGACAGCTGAGAGGCACCACAAAGCCTACAAGAGGACAAAAAAGGAAAAGAGAGAAAACAGAAACCAGAGAGAAACCAAACCCAGACCAGGGACTGGCCAAAACTTCACTCTAACTGGAATGAATGATATAAAAATGTTACAACCCGTTCAGGATATAAAAATCAAGATAATATTAAAAAAAAATACACACTTCCCCAAAAATGTAGATATACTTTTAAGTCTCAGAGCTTTGCATCTTACCTGTGGTAGTGAAGCGAGTGTAAACCAAAAGTTCCTTAATATCTGGATGTGTCACACCTGCCAACACCAAGGGACAAGGTCATCACATGTTCACAGCGTGCCTGGGCTGACGTGGATTAACAGGCTTTCTTTGTCTCTGAAACACCAATATAACCATCTCCTGCTGCTTAATGAAGTCATTTCCCATGCAGATCCTGCACAGAGCACACAGTCAGCCTATAAATTAATTCCCAGTTCTATTTTTTTCCCCATTGAAATCACTCCAAGTGACACACAGCCCTCGTTCCATGCAGAACACAAAGGAAAAGGCAAGGGAAGAACCCACTTGGGGCACAGGAGACAAACCTGGGGCAATTAAATTAGGCTCTTCCTCCACCTGGAATAGGCAGCTGACCCATACCAACAAACAAGGAATTGGGGAAAAGAGGGAGAAGGAGACTTTTAGATGGAGGCAAATAAAAGTAAAGTGGTATGGTGCAGTTATTGAACTATCTGGCCAAGTAATACTGTTTTTCCAGACTCATTAGTACTCTATTCACCACAAATAGCAGTGAAAAATCCCCAACTCTGACGTCCCCTCCACTCCAAGCTCTGTTAGACTATTTATAGCACCTCCATTTTCAGGAGCGCACCAATTGCAAAGGTTCTGCCACGGCCTTCATGTTTCAGCCAAAACACAGCGTCACAAATCCTGCATCCTTCGCTCCGCTCGGCCTCATTAGCGGCGGACATATCTCATCCCGATACTTTTCTGAGATAAAGGATGCTTGCTCCAAACCCTGCAATGCAAAGGAGGAGCCATGTCCCCTGGTTTTGGCTCAGACCCTGCTCTCCAGCTCTTGCTGTCCATGGCTGAGCCCATCCGAAGGCTGCCAGGCACAGCTGATGGGGAGCTGGAGCCAAAGCAGCTGCTCTAGAAATCATCTTGTCTCCCCCTTTCCCTTTTCACTTCCTTGCAGAATCCTCCAAGAGCAGCTCCAGAGATGGTCCTTGGGGCCAGGGCAGCTGCTGTGAGGCAATGGTTGAAGCTCCTTTGTTCAAATAAAACTAAAGAGAGCTCTGAGAAAGGTAGGAATTCTTTCTTATCCACACCCCCAGGCCCAAAGTTGGAAAGCATCTTGAGACACAACTGAAAAGAGTACAGGGTTTTATGAATAAAATCCTGGTGTATAGTTTCATTTTAAGAGCAGCAGACACTGACTGGAGGCAGCAACATTTTTAAAAAAACACATAACTTGCTTTTTTGAATGTTGCACTTCTTGAATTGATTTCTGTATCTCAAAGGCAATAAGCCTGGCTGTGGACTGTATGATTTAGAATATATTCACTTGTTTGTTTGGTTGGTTTTTTCAGTGTTCATTTTCACTGGTGTGAGAAATGTGCACATAAATGCCTACAATCTGCAGACTTGTGAAAACCAGTTGCTCAGCAGCACCATGTCCTGCATGCCTTGAAGGATAAAAAGGACTGCAACAACATATTCTGACTATGAAGAAAACTGCTGTTTCTTTCCTACTTTCAGTTCACAGAGCACCCCCAAAACCTGACTGTGAGTGTTGGGATTCGTTTGCTCTTCAAAATCAGTTTTGGAGGTAGTATCCCAATTTTCACATTGTGAAGCAGCTTCCTAGGAAACCCTAGCAGAGTGTAAATCAGTAAAGATCACCACAAAATATGCAGCAGCAGTTCTCCAGATGTAATATTTGGCAACAAGGGGTCTTTAGCATTTCAGCTCACTTCAGCCCAGAAAATCTGACTCCTTTCACCAAATAATTGTTAATTTAATAGAGCCTCTTTTGCTCACTTCATTCAACATTTTGTGTGCTATTCACTTTGGAAAGACATTCTTCTTCTCTTGGCAGATGTATAATCATGTAGCCAAATAGTTCTGGATGACATCCCAGGCCTTTTTTTCTCCCTTTCTCATTCCCCTTCTTTCATACATATTCCCCAGACTGAAGCAGGCTTTGCATAGACTTGGAGGGTTTTTAATTTCATAGTGTGTTTGAAAAATAGGAGTGACTCAGGGGACACAAAACATATGAAATCAAGCCGTGACATCAACTATAAAATGTTGAAATCCAATACCTTCTTACTCCATGCCTGCATTGGTTTAATTCAACAAGTTACTGGCATTTTCTGCACTTCAGCTATTGCTCCAGATTCCTTTGCATCTCAATTTCCAAGAAAGAGCAAAAGTAAGAACGCAAATTTTCGTTCATTATCAAATGTACCTGTGCCAATCTCAAATTCCGCAAGATCATTCCCTGAGATTTTTTTTTGTTTGTATTCCATGTGCATTTTAACACTTAAAAAGGAAAAAAAAAAAGGATGAGAGATCATTTACCCATCACATCGACATACCTCACTTACTGTCCTTCTCAATCAATTCCTTGAATATTGTATTCCACCCTTCTAAGGATTAGAAGGGATAAACAATTTTTTTGTCCAGTTTACCGATCATGAAACAGCTTTTGCTTTCAGGGGTTTTTTTTGTGGTTGGTTTTTTGTTTGGTTGGTTGGTTTTTTAACAGAGAAAAGCTGTGGCAAATCNAAAAAGGAAAAAAAAAAAGGGTGAGAGATCATTTACCCATCACATCGACATACCTCACTTACTGTCCTTCTCAATCAATTCCTTGAATATTGTATTCCACCCTTTAAAGGATTAGAAGGGATAAACAATTTTTTTGTCCAGTTTACCGATCATGAAACAGCTTTTGCTTTCAGGGGTTTTTTTGTGGTTTGTTTTTTGTTTGTTTGGTTGGTTTTTTAACAGAGAAAAGCTGTGGCAAATCAACCAATGCAGGTAAAAAAATGAGGAGGGAGAACGTCCCAGAAGGACAAAGAGCCAAGAAAATACCTTTTACTGGAGCACACGTGATTTTTAGCCATAGGATAGTGATGTTCAGCAGCTCTGGCTGCAGGACGGTCACTGAGGGACTGACTCTGTGACCCTCCAAGGAGTGCAGACAGACATCTCCAGCTTCTTCTCCCTGCCATTAATGTTACCTATTTCTCCAGCCCCATGAGGGTAGATCCCACAGACTGACCACAGGCAACAAACNGGGGACACTTACCACTGTACTAAGATCCCACAGACAGGCAACAAAGTGAATCCCAGCAGCCTCCCCAAAGTTCAGTTGCCCACTCCTCAGAGTGGTTGCCCAGATCAGCCTGCACGCTGAGTTTGGACTGTCTGGACTGCATGCCATGGCCATAAAGTTGTCCTTAGCTGTTACAAATCATATTGTGCAGATGCTGAAAACCATCCTATCAGCACATACAATACATCTCCTCCTCCTCCTGCCTCCCACACCTCCCCAAAATTAGTCAAAATAAAAGGTTTATCAAAAGAAATGAGTACTGCTTCTGCAGGCAGGCACTCCCACCCACCTGTGCAGTTTTCCCCTGATTTGGGCATCCAGAAAATTACAAATTTTAGTGAGTTAGGTAAGGGAATAGAGGTTTAGGGATTTTAGTGAATTAGTGAAAATTTAGTGATTTTTTAGTGGATTTTAGAAGGATTAGTAGATTTCAAAATCATACGAGAGGCCTGAGAGTTAAGTTTAAATATTAAGGGTGAAAAACACTGTCCTGCACTCCTTGAAGATAAACAAAAGTGAGTGTTAGCCACAACAAGGGGAAAACAATGAGCAACATTGGAGCTAATTGGTTGAAGGACTTATGGCAAAGCGCATGTCCATGACATAATGCTGAAGGGATGAATATTCATGGCGTGATTTACATATGCATGAGACAAGGGGTTAAAGATGGATGACAAATCTGGGTGGTCCTCTTTTGGCACCTGGCAGGGCAGAGGGCACTGCTGTCCCTCTTTCGTTGGCTCTTGGGCCAAAAATAAACTTTCTGTAGCATGCATGCAACTACCTTGAGTCCTGACTGATTTTCCTTAAATCACCCCCTTCAGAAAGAGGCTTCCTCTGAAAGGACATTTCCAGATTCGCCACAGCCAGGACAGTCAAAGCCCTAATCTCTGCTTTCCCTCTTTTTCTTGTCCCATTATTTTCTCCTGCAGGATAAACTCCTTTCCTTTTCCTCTTGTCCATTATGAATGCTCCGTCCTGAAGCCACAGTAGGAACAGCAAGAGATGGTAATTGTATGTGACTGGTGTCCTGTTCTGGGCCCTCTGTGCTGTACCAGGAGATAGAGGACAGGACAGAAGGAAAATAAAGGAAAAGCAATGTTTTGCAATTTGCCAGTAACCACCACCTAAGGGAGAACAGGGATATGCCCACACCTGTTATATATGTTGTGGTGGGAGCCCTGCTATAACACCTAGGAGAGTTGGGTAGGGTAGGATAGAGAGGACCTGGAAGGTGGGAACAACAAGACCAAAAAAATCACTAGCCATTGTGAGGAAAAAATGTTTTTCTCTCTTTCTGTTATTGCCTCTTGTTTTCTCTCTGTTTTTAAGTGGTGTATTCAGTAAAGCCATTGGCTGGCAGTTCGTGCCAGACACGCACTGCTGCTGCTGGGATTGAAATGCTGAGGGTGACTTCAGTTGTGTCTGACTTACCAGGCACAGGAGTCACAGCAAGGAGGAGTTGTGGAGTCTGTTGTAGCCACCGAGCCAATCCCTCATTCCCCCTACATTGGGATGGGGAAGAGAACCAGTGGGGTAACAGTGAGAAAACTCATGGGTTGAGTTAATTTATAAGGGGTTTTTTGAGTTAATTAATTTTGAGTTAATTAATTTTGAGTTAATTAATAAAGACAGTTTAATAGGTAAAACAAAAGCTGTGCACACCAGCAAAGCAAAACAGAATTCACTCCCCACTTCCCATGGGCAGGCAGGTGTTCAGCCGTCCCCAGGACAGCAGGGCTCCATCACACTAACGGCGACTTGGGAAGACAAATAACGTCACTCCAAACATCCCCTGATTCCTTTTTTCCCTACCTCTGTCGATTAAGCATGACACCGTATGGTGTGGGATATCCCCTGGGTCCTGGCCGTGTCCGCTCCCAACTCCTTGTGCAGCCCCAGCCCCCTCANACCTCCCCTGGCGTAGCTTGAGGCCGTGCCCTCTCGTTCTGGTGTCGTCATCCCTGTGTTATCAACACAGCACAAACCCCAAACACAGCCCCAAACCAGCTACTGTGAAGAAAATTAACTCTACCACAGTCAAAACCAGCAGAGTTACGGGGAACATATAAGTGACATATGCTTCTTGTAACGAGATATTTCCTAAGGAAGCCTATTCAGGAGCCAGCCCAAACCTGGCAGCCACAGATGAATTAAAGGGGTGCATGACCTGACCCCCCGTGTGCATCCTGGCAGGACAGAGGGAACAGTTAATTCATTTACAGAAAGCCAGTGTGGCTCCAAGACTGGAGAAAGGATGTGTGGAAAATAACTTGCAGCTATTTTAATCAATGCTTGGTTCAATGCTTGCCGAGCACTGTGCTGATGAAAAGAGCACCTCACTCCTCCTGCACGCTGCCCACCAAGGAGCTCAGCAGGAAAACACCTGAGACCACATAATTGTTTCCTTGACCTCGAGGTTTCATGGGAAAAAAAAAATAGCAACTTCAAACATATTGGGCAACCTTTTTCTCTCTAGTCCTGCCTTTTTAATTTATCCAGGCGTCTTCATCTGCAGCTACTTCATTGATTTTAACGCTGGGAAGAAGTGCCAGAGGAATAACCTTAGAAAATTACATCCCTTATTTGACTGGAGAGCAGCGCCTGTGTGATCTTTCCTTCAGTGCAAGAACAATGAGCCTCCCAAAGGATGGATAACAACCCCCAAGGCTAACGAGGGTCACTCTCTTCCTCTGCTCACACATTCCTTGACGTCCTATCTGAGATTAAAAAGAAGAATTACACAGGATCTCTGATAAACAGGTTGTTTTCTCATGCTGTCTTGTTTGTTGATGGCTACTTTTAGGAAGTTTAGCTGCTGGAACTTGATGTTGGTTCCAAGGAGTCAGGCCCTAGGATTGTTTCTGGCACAGGGGAGCCCTCATGGATTTTTTCCAACAACAGCTTGGGAACTTTCTGGAAGCCACTTGAAATGCGCATGGTTTCCATTCGCCTTGCTAAATATTTTAGAAATGGGAAGGAGTATCAGAAAATAGCTTGTTCTTATATTTAGAGTTAATTTAGAACTAAAATAGTATTAGAATATCTCTAGAAATAAATTGGAATTTTCTCAGTTAATGATATAAAGATTCCTGTACCTGATCAGTCAGTCTTGATCTTTCATTTTTTTAGACCAGCATCCACTGAAATAAGTCATTTATGTGGGAACACCATGGAACTGTGGCCACAGACACTCATGCAGAGTTTCATGACCAAGTCACTAGAGAAATTCCCATCCCCAGAAAACAAGAAAGTGCTGCTACAGAAGAAATTAGGAGATGCTTTTGAAAGGTTAATCTGATTTCCCATTTTGTTTTGACTTTTTTTTTTCTCTTCTTTTTAATGTGTTGCAAAGATTTTTCCTGATACATATTTTTAATCCTAAAACAGTTACCTTTTGTTCTGGTTCTCACTTAGCAGTGCTGAAGGTGAATTTATAGGAACAGGATACAACATCTGGTATCAGCTTATAGTTACAGTACTGAAAGCCCAGCTGCCCAGCATACACCACACATGGGTCAATTCACATTTTAAAGTACACATGAAATGTAATACATATGTGTCATAATTATTTTGCACATTGCACAGAACCTTAACATGCTTTGCATTATGTTTTATTCAAATCATCTAGTCAATATTTTAAACACACCTACTATCTGCTTAGTTTGAAGAGGTACAAGCTTCATTGCCTAGAAATGTGCACATACTGAAAATAAACATTGAAAAGGAATATAAGGTGAATGTGGTAAGAATCAAGAGACATCCAGAGCCTTGCACACAGACACCACATGAGTGGCAGTTGCACAAGTGAATTAAATCTTACAGAACTTCATAGAGAATAAATCAGGTTTGGAACCTCTCTTTAACCAGTCAGAAGCTGCAGCGATACAGTGAGCAACCAGTAAATTGCCACAGGTATTTTTTTGGTGGTGGTAAACTCTGTTTTGTTTTATTTAGCTAACTCTCCCCCTAAATTAAAATAACCTTGTCCATTGGAATACCTCAATGGTATTAAAATACAGCTCAGCACTCTGGCTCCACTAACTCTAATGGCAGATTTCCATGGCATTAATACCACCAATATTCCACTCCTGGGTAGGAAAAAAAAAAACAGCCAGACTTTAGCAACATAAAACATCTCTGTTTTCAGTCAGTTTTCAGAAATACCATTCTTTGGGAGTTATGCAGAGCAGGTCTGGCCATGGCATTGAGCATCACAGGTTCAGAAGTCACTGGGCAATAGAAGAGGAGAAGGATGGACTTGGGAGGGGATGGGGACATAGGAAGCAGCAGTCTAGATGAAGCCCCTTGCACTTTCTAGCTGGCAGCTTGTCATGGCTTTCTGTATGTCTGTGGTTTGCTCTGAGAGCCAACACATGGGCTGGGCTTTTAAAGAAAAAATAAAACAAGGAGGAAAAACCCCAAAGTAATAAACCCCCAAACCTGTGACTACATTGAAGAGAAGACATGCTATAAAACCATACCAAGGGTCACAGTAAAATTTGTTTTGAGGCTGCTCAGGCTGTCCCATGGTAAAAGCTGCCGGGTTTTTGCAGTGTCCTCTGTGACTGTGACTGAGGCACCACTGTCAAGCCGAGCCTCTGAAGCTCACTGTGCCTTAACTTGGCAGGGACAGGCAGTTTCTGGCAGGTAAACAAAACTCTCATGGTTGGCAGGCCTCTATCAGGACTGTGGAAGGAGAGGATATAAAAAGAAGGCTGGTTTTGGATCAGCTGAAGACACGGGGCTGCGCTTGCAGACGAGCTGCAGGTCACCCTGGGGTGGAGGAGAGCTGCTTCCCTGAGGGGCTTGGCAGCATGAGACATCTGCACTTCATGGAGCCAGGTCTAGGTCATCAAGGGTTCTCACTAGATAAAAAAAACCCAACACCATTAACACGTCTCTGTCCAAGGACCTGATGTGCCATGAAACTTGATATGAAAGCACTCTTTTATTTTATGTACGACTCAGTAACAAAACCTTTTACTTCAATCCTCTCATTTCAAAGTGCCTGGGGTAAAAAATGAGCTCCTCTGAGAAACGCTTCAGTTTAAGCAGATTTCATGGCAGCTCCATGAGGTATTTAAATTCAGTTAATTTCTTGTAAGTTGACAAAATTTCCAGTGACACCTGAATTCCCTTTGTCCCCCTGCAGGCACACAGTGCCAAGTCTGTGCTCTTGCAGTAGAAGTTTAGAGGAGATTGAGAAAAAAATCTCCTGCAGACTTGTGGGGGAGGAGGCAATCTCTGTCTGGAAAAGGTAATTTTTTTGTCAAGGGCAGCCTTTCCACCACCTGAACTCTGACTCAGTGAGGGGTAGTCACCATCCTCAGCCAGCTCAGGAACTCCTGAATGCTCCAGGGCTCTCAGTACCCCCAGAGAAGGATGTACTGCTGCCTCTGCCTCATTTCTCTGACAGATTTCATAAGAAAGTTCTGGGGTTTCATCGCTGAGAGAAGCAGACCCCTATTAGTCTCCTGGACAGATCCAACAGCCCAGTCTTTTCTCATTTGCTTTCCTTTGTGACCAAATGAAGAATTCAGGTTATTCTGCGCATGAGAAGTGAGAGAGACCAGCATCAGATGACTTTGACATCAGCTTATTTGCTAACAAAACCCCACAGAGTCCTGCTTTGGAAGAGAAATCACCAAGTTTTCCTGTTAGCCATATTAAACACCCTCTTGCCAGCCCCTCCTGGGAGGCGAGTTCTTTGGGTCACAAAATCTCGCCCAAACTCCATAAAACTTCCTTTGACACCCTCATATACAGACACACTCTCCATCCACCAAAAATAGCTACATAAAAAGTCTACACAAAGCGTTCACTCTCAGCATTTGCCTTAACTAAGCCCATCATATGGATCAAACCCAGTCTGGCCAGTAAAATCTGTACAACAGTGCTTGAATTCCAAGTCAGGAAGCTGTCCTGTCTGCAATGACACTCTGAAGACAAAGGGTCTAGGCTTTCCCTTATTAATGAGCACATGCATCAAGAGGGAAGAGTGGTGGCCTGTGCTACCTGCCACGCTGATTGCTGCTGCTAATGAACAGCCCTGATTAAAAGCTGCTCTTTTCTGTCCATAATAGCATTCTGGTGGAAGTTCGTCTAGTAAATTAAATCTTGAGTGAAGTAATCATTCGAGGGTATAGGTCCTTAAATTACATTGGAAAGCTGCTAAAATGGGGGTAGAGTAGAAAACGCTTTAAATTAATTTTGGGGTCAAATAGTCCCCAGCATGTCGAAACGGTCTCTCACTATACTCCTCATAATTACACTACCAAGAAACAGGTGAGAAGGGTGTCAGAATTCATCAGATAACTAGTGGCAGGAGGTAATTAGTGGCTCCACTACTAAAGAGGAAGAAGGGAAAGCGGCAGGCACACTGACACAGTCCTGCAGAGGGTGTGCAGGCACTGACAGCTGGGCTGTGTCTGCTCAGATTATCCTGGATTCCTTACCTCATAGCCTGTGAGTAACATTCAGGGTGCCAGAAGTCTTGCAGAGCTGACTGGGGCTTAGACCACATACCAGCCCCTTGGGTTGGCAAGAGCACTGCCGAGTAAGAGACTTAAAATGGTAATGAGCTGCAGACCTGACAGTCTCTGCAGGTACAGATCTGAGAAATGTGCACAGCAGGAGCAGAGAGTGCTGGAATTCAAAGTTTTAGAGAACGTGTGGTGTGGGAGGAACTCTACAGAGTAGCAAACCATCAGGGAACCAGGAAGGAGTAGCAGGACAGGATCCTTCCTGCCCCAGAGGGCCCAGGGTAATCTCTTCACTCCAGAGTTGCTGTAGCTGCACCTTTCCATGGGCAGCACAGGCAGGGAAGGGCACTCCTGCCTCCAATGAGGTGCTGATATGGCTGAGCTTTTCCTCATGGGAATTGCTCCATGTGGAAAGAGAGACAGGAGAGCAATAACTGGGAGCTGCTTGGTTGGGAAGGACTGGGAGGTTTCAGTGCCAGGTGCACCCAGAAGAGGGACTAGAGGGCCATTTGTGAGAGTTGCTGCTAAAGGTGAGTCCAGGATCCATGATACTGTGGCCTCAGTATGCAAAGGGATGAGGCTGAGAAAGGACCTTTTGTTTGCAAGGGAGCCAGGTGAGATGGGTGTTCCATCAACTCTGTGCAAGGGAGAGAGAATGGAAAAGCAGGAAATAACTCATCTTTCATTCCCCAATATACCCAATGCTGTCCTATCTTCTCGAAGCTGGTGTTGAAGGAGTGAGATGAGTTGGTTTATACTCCAGAAAATAAGCTCCTCATCCATCATATCTGCCTGACATCTGAGGGAAAGGTGATGAAAATGCCTAGATTTTTAAAGGTTTGATGAAAGTAGCTCATCTTGAGTTACAGGATAGATTCTGGATTGGTAGCAGGATGGCAACAGGTTGGGTAACAGGTTTGGCTAGGTTAGGTAATAGGTGATAGGTTGGACTTGATCTCCATGGTCTTTTCCAACCTTACTGATTCTATGAATTTACTTGCCTTACACTAATTATTTGGATATGTTAATAAATTCCTAGTCATGTCTAGATAATTGCAGGAAGCATCTGAGACCTTAAAAACTGCATCTCTAAACCCAAATGCTTATTTAATGAGGTCTTCAGGAAACCCAGCTAAGAGTAATTAAACAGATAACAAATTTAACATTTAAGAGCACCAATTACTATTTTTTCCCTTAGCAAATTATTGCTGTTGCTTTGCTCTGATGATATTTTTAACTCAAAATTACAACGGGGGAAAATATAGAAACTCATGAAGCCTCACAAAACTTATCTCTGCTTTCAGTGAGGAGGCAGAGCAAGGAAAGGGAGAGAAGGCAAATAAATATCACAGAATTTGAAGTAGAGCAATGGGTACCTGGACACAGAGAGAACTATGTGGAGAAGGTCAAGTAAGAAATGTCAGGAAAGTAGTAAATGATTACAGTAAATTGTGCGGTGATGACTGAAGGAGTTACCAGTGGCTGACGACCAATGCATCCCCAACAGCCAAAGGTGATGGCACAAGAGGAGCAGTCAGGGACTCCTCTGAGGCTAGAAAACATCAGAGTACTTGCTTGGCAACAGGGTTTCAATTCTCTGCCCCAACATACACATTTAGCTCTGTAAATATGGAGGGTGGGAATCTGAGAGTGAAATAAAAATTGGAATTTTTATATCTGAATAAATAGTGGGAATACAAAATTCAAAAATGTACCAACAGTCCAATAACAAAGAACAGCATTGACACTGCTCTCTCCTGACAGATCAAAGCAAACCCCAGGAAACATGGTTTCCAGTTTTTCCCCCTTGTCTATGACCCCATCTAATATTGTTGGTACTCATCTGGGATGTTATTATATCATTGGGGGCTATTACTGGAGAAGGTAATCAAGCTGGGGAGCTTCATGAGTGAGGGAAAGGTTGTTCTGAGCACTGGATTGGCCTTTTTTGCTGCCAAGTAGCCCACAAAGGATGAGACCCCTGCCTGGGAGAAGGAAGCAAACACAGGTCCCATGTCCTCTCATCAGCTTCCATGTGCCACTTGTCCCAGCTCTCCAGAGCCAGGGTATTGAGTACAAGAAAGTCTCATGGTCTTGTGGAGCCTCAAATACGGGACAGGTAGGTCTGTCAGATTAAGACCAAAGGGGTTTCTTGTGCGGGCTGGCATTTGCGTGCCAGGAATAAATTGTTAGTTGTCGTGTCTCACCTGGTTTTTGTACTGACCAAACTGGTAAATTGTATGGGGACTGGTTTCTGGAGATGAATTGTCTTTTCTCTGAATCACAGAAATTACACTGAGAGCTGAAGCAGAAACTGGTTATTGTGGTACATTAGTGACTTTGAATGGGGGGGGTGCTGGTGCTGTGGAGCACACACACTGCAGCCTCCTGGTGTATTTTAGGGTTAGTGTTGACATTTGAAGCCAAAAATCATACTCTGCCATCCACCAGGTGTCAGGTTCAGCCATTCAGAACATCAAAACCCAAAATATTTTCACTGTAATTTAACTGCAAAGTGAATAGACAACCTTTGCTTCTCTCCTGGGAGCACATAAATTGACTTGTGCAGTTTGGCAAATCACACTTGCTCTGTTTGCTCCAGTGACTTTAATTCCTTGCTGGCCAGGTTGTTCACTCAGCTTCTCTTGTGTCCTGTTGTGTTAGTACTGAACTTTGTGCTCTCATATCCATTAGAAGTTTCGTTAATTGTTGTTGGGGACTGACTGGAATCACAATATATGGGCCACTACTATGGCCACTGATAAGATTCCACTTGCCAGACAAGGCCTGATTGTCATTTTTTGATCTCAGATTTTGAGGAAGGAAAGCATTGTCATCTGCCCTTGGAGTGGATGGTGGTGTCTGAGTGTCTGGAGTGTTTTCTCTCTGATTGCTATCACTGTGTCTCTGAAATTAGACTCTGGATCACTCTGGACACCCCTGGCATGTTGTCTCTGAATTACAGCTCTTGGAATGCCTAATGCTAATGAGTGATCACACAGCTCTCTCCACCAAAGTTGGCATCAGTAAATCCCTGCTCCGGTGAACTCTGTTGGGATGACTGTTCAATTTGCCTGATACACTGCAACCTGTATTTTTGGTTTTACTGGATAGAACACCCCATCCTGTTTTCCACCCATGATTTACGATGCCATGTGTTGATGTTGCCCCGGTAAGGATAGCTCTGCACACCACAGATTCTTCCTGGCCATCACCAATGTCCCTCATGGCAAACAGGGAATTAAAGTGAGTGTCTCTCCTAATTTCATCCCGTTTTGAACAAGACAAGGTTTGAGTACAGCAGGGGGTCTGTTAATTAACAGCTTTAGCTTGCCATGATCCACATTTGCCAAAATGGGAACATCAAGAGGGCTGCACTTATGCATGGCCTGAATACAGGAAGCTTTTGTAATAGCTGTGGAGAGCTCACTCCAAGATCTAATGTGTATTGGCAGAGGCTCTCGTCTCTCTGGTTTATCTATTCCGCCAGCCCTGTTTGCCACCCTACTTGCTATCAAATGGGGCTTGTTTGGGGGCTTGGGTCCAGAATTTAAAAAGACACCTGAACCCCAAAATCCTTTGGCTTCTTCACAAGTTAAGGTTCTCTCTCTCCCAGTAAGATGTACTTGTCCTAAATATTCCATTTCAGTCTCACCTGGTGTAGGCCACAGTGCTTTTGCAAACAAACCCTCTGAATTAGGCCAAGTTGGGTTTTCTTTTGGGTACAATCCCCTATCCCACCCTGAGGTCCAGTAGTTTCTTCTGGTTTTATAGTGGGTTTGGCTTCCTATTCAGGGGGATTTGAAAGAGATGAAGAATCATCTTCTCCTGGTTTGTTATTGTTGGGATCACCCCATATGTTTCCATCCCACTCTTCAGGGGATGCAATTATTCTCCCAAGCTGTGCAATGTCTGGGGCCTGGGAGGCTGCATAAGTGTAATGTTGAACTTTTCTTGCAACTTTTGTTCTTCTTTTCTTCTGTAGCTGTTTCTGTAGCTGCTCAATTTTCGTTGTGGTCTCTGTCCACCTTCAGCTGTTCTTCCACAGCTTTTCAATCATGCCAGTTATCATAAGCCCACACTTCTGAGGATGTGGCACTCAGATATATTCCATGCTTTTCTAAGTGATCAGTGATATATCACTTCCTAACCTGCTGACCATGCCAATTTTTTGTGAATGAGTGGTTTCAGGTCACTCAAAGATTGACCATCAAAGGCATTAGCAAAAGTAGGTTAAATCTGAATTTGTTGAAGTGCAACTCAACAAAATTCGATGACAAGGTTCACTCTATTACTTACTGGACTGATGAAGTGTTCAAAGGAAAATCGAGTTAAAATCGATTTAGAATGACTTACACAGGGACTGAAGATGCAAAGGGGCAAGGGCAGCCCTCAGATGGACCAGAGGGGACTGTTTTGCTTTCTAAACTCCTGGTAGATCTTAGGTAAACTAGGCCCAGTCTTAGTCTCAGACTGTTATCAGTTGATATCTAAAGGATGTAGCAGCACTTAATCATCAACCAAGCATTTACACAGTGAGTCAATAGAATTTTCTACAGTCATTATAATGATTTTATTATAGATTTGAGATCCTAATATCTGTATTATAGATATTAGCTCGCTCAGGGCTGCTGTTCGTAGGGTTACAAAGTGATTCCATTTAAACATCAGTAAATTGACATCCAGGTTGGTAATTACTGGTAATGATTCAGGTAAGGAATCTTTGAAGGCTTTTAGGGGCTGACAGATTATTCCCATTCTTGTTCTTCATCTTAGCCAGGCAACAGGAGCTCCTGGTACAGCCAAGGAAGGTTTCACTACCCAACTCATGTCACCAAGACCGAGGCCTACTGGGAATCCCCGAGGTCATAAAGTGGCCCAACTGAATTGTATTTATTGACTTCCCAAGTTCTCTGCACCATGAATAACTCTGCCCTGCATTTAAAACCACTGGGCTTCAGTTTCCCGTGTCATTGTTTAGCCCATTCCTGGCTCAAGCATGGGACAGAACACTCTCATCACCTCAGAGCACACAGGAGCTCAGGAAGGTGAGACAGCCCTTGTTCCAGTGTCAAGACTGGTATGAAACAGCATTTGGAAAGCTTGCATGTATTTGAATGGGCAGGAAGAGAACAGCAGAGATTTCTGCTCTGGGCAGCATTATGCAGCAGAACCTGCTGGCTGCAGCCACAGCACTGGAGGTTCCTCCCGTGTGCATCCACATGACATTGGCAAGACAATGTACATTAAGATGGTTTTTGGCTCCTCCATTTCCTCTCCCCAGTATTTATAAAAGATTTCTCCAGGCTGATCCCATGGTTCTGAGGTGGGGCAAGACCCTTCAAGGAAAAAAAAAAGAAGAAAATGTCAGTCATTTCATAATAAACTAAGACAAAAATCAATTTGTCATCATTTAGGTCATGAGTTAATGCCATGGATTACGAGTCTCTTAATTTTAAAATTGAAACCACTTTGCAGTTCTTCTCTCAGCCTTTCCTTGTCGTTTTGCACTGAGTCTTGCAAGCCCCCACAGCCTGTGTAGCAGCTAATTAAAAATGGTGTTTTGGGATGCTGAACCTGAGACCTTTGGGAGCTTCCTCAGCAGGACAGCCTTTTACTTTGTTCTGAGTTGTCTTGGGTTTTTACATCTCTATTATAGTGGCAATTGCCTATTTTATAATAATTTTTTATGGTTTGGGGCATTTTCCTCAGTCAGCTAGTTAGAGCTATTTTATATTCTCTGCTCTCCAGGACTGGCAGGAGACCTCCAAAGGACACCAAGAGTTCATCAGTGCTAGATCAGCACCAGTTTGTCCAATTATAAGTCTGGAGGGCAAACTGTGGGCCCAGTCAGTAATGATTCTTCCTCATGCACCAAAATAAAAATAATTTATTGCTTACACATATTCCTTTGAAATGTGTGTTTATCAGATATTAAGGGAAATCAAAGAATAAATAAGTTGCAGTAAGAGAATGCATCTTGGTCTATAGTCAAACTTTTTCTTCTGAAACACAAGAATCTTATAGAGATTTGGCCCTCAGGGAAGGGAATCACCCCTTTTGACCTCACCAGGCCAAGGTGATGCCTCAGGAGTGTGTTAATGGTGGCAGTGAGACTCAACCCTGCACAGAGAAACCAAAGCAGGGCCACAGCTCCTCAGTGCTCAGGTGGAGGCTCATTTGATCTTTTCCCTCCTCTTCAGGCAGGGCAGTGTCACCCACTGCTGCTCCATCTGTCTGTGCCACCCCCAGCACTGCAGGGGCTGAGCTGCACAGAGCTCTGTCCAGTCAGTGGTTCAGCCAAAGCCTCCCTCCACACCATCTCCACAACAGGCTGAACTCACCTTCCATCCCTTTTTCCCACCTGCTGATGGACATCTCGGTCAACAGGAATGAAGCAGAGGGCCTCACTCTTCAGCAGTGGAGCAGGAAATCAAACCGTATCGTGAGAGCTGCACGGCTGGGCCACCGAGTCCCAGAGCAGGGGCCTGCTTGACACCTGCCTGCAGCAGACAGGGATCATGTACCCAGCTCCATCCTGCCTGCCTGAGGAGATGTCACTGACCCTTCCAAGCTCTGTGCCCTGGCACCCAGCGCTGTGCCTGGCTGCCCTCCCTTTGTTCTGCAGCATTGCCAACTTATTTCTACCCTGGGTGCAAGAGCAGCAGTACCATGATGCACCAGGAAAATACAAACCAGCTCCTCTCCTACAATTTCCAAAGCTATTAAATGCACCACAATAATGGTAATTTTCTTTGGAACACTTGGAAACAAAGCTCAGACTGACTTTTGCTTTTTAAACTTTTAAAACTGCCTTTTTTTTTTTCCCATGGCATTTTTGTTTGGTTAACACTGGGAATACTCTTTGTGTGTTTCTATTGTGTCAATCCCCTGTTTCAAAGGTTTATTCCCATTCATTTCATACAATGCTGAGTTTCTATGTAGGCAGCTCTTGGGGTCATCCTCAACCCTCCACCTCAGGCAATGAGGAGCACTGCTCACCTTGGAGAGGGAAAGTGCTGAGCAGCCCAGCATCTGGGGGGGGCTCCTGGGGGTCTCTGACAAGGCAAGAAGAGAGAGAGAGAAACTCCTCAGGCCCTCTCTGGGGCACCAGGAATCAAACCAAGATTCCCTTTGCTTGCCAGGAGCCTTGCAGGGGCTGGTCAGATCACATTTGACAACCATCAGAGCACTTCACCATGGTGAAGGTGAAGTCAAACACTTCCTACTCAGCTGATAAATCAGCAGCTGCTCTATTTCCCAGCTATTGCATCATTATTATTTCATGCCTTACTCTGCTCTGCAGGAAGCCATTTAACAGGCAAGCAGGAGGTCCCTGGGGAGTGCAGGGGTAACTCAGCACTATCCAGGCTCTCTCACAACATTCCCCAAAGGCAGAAACTGGGGGACAAGTCACCTCCCTCCTCCAGAATCATTCCAAAATCACCACGTCCCTGGTCCCAAGGAAAAAAAACCAAGAACAACCCACTTCTTAACCTCATTTATCTACCTGTAAAAAGCGAGAGTCTCCCCATCTGTCTTTACACAAAGTGCCAGGATTACTGCAGAAAGAGTCTTTATGCTGAAAGCCGATTCCCCTCCCAGGTCTCCCAGTGAGCTGATCAGTTGTTCAGGTCTCAGCCAGGTGTTGTAAATAGTCTTTATCCACCCGAGTCTCAGGTGAGCCTCCCTGGGCACAGCCACAAAAAATAATGTCCCAAGTCCCAGTTTCTTTAATTTCTGTGATGGATTTGTTTAACGATCTCTGTAGCCACGCTGATTCTTTCGACTGCAGTAAACAAACATCTCTCTCCCCCTGTTGGGAGGGGGATTTCTGAGGAATTTTTCGTTTTCAAAGCGCATCACTAACCTAGATGCCAAGCAAAGTCTAGATGCAAATTCTCACCCGTATTGCTCAACTGTGGGTTGTTTTCAGCCACAGCGATGAAGAGAAAAAGGAGGTGGAAAAGGGTGTTTGCTGAGTGGAAGCCAGGAAAAGGCAGTGGCATGAGGTCAGGCAGCAGGTTACACAGCCCAGCAGCATCTCCCTGGCTGTGATGTTCGGGGCACCATCAGCACCAGGGTGCTAGAGTCAGTGTCTCCTTGCCCTCTTTCCACCTCCTTACTCCCGCCCTTTAATGCCTGCACTGCTCTTGGCAGTGTGGGAACCGATCCGGCTGGACAGCAATCCCATTTTTCTCTCAGTTTCGTTTTCCAGCAGGATCAGCTCCTTGAAACAGCTCACCCTGGGCTTCGTTGCCAGCTGAGGGCAGGGGTGCCCTGCACTGGATCCACCTCCTCTGCTGTGCAGCTGCACCCTCAGCTGCTTTGAGACGTGCAGAGCACTCGGAAATTTCACACCTGAAACCCACACCTGAAAAATCTCGTTTATCCCTGCCCGTGTCACCCTGACCCATCCCAGGAGTCTCTGTGGCAGGCAGTGCTGCTTAACCATCTGTTTGCTCAGAAGCTGCAAGAACGTGAATTGTGCCAGGGGGGTAAAAAAGCCTCAATAATTCTCAAGAAATATTCAGTTTCAGGGAATGACATCAGTGACCCCTAAACGTGGGCTTTAGATTATATTGGTGTGTTTACTCTTACTGACACGGGCACCTATTCTTTTGTAGTGCAGATTTAGCAAACTGTTGTTTAAATATTAAACGCAAAGCTCAACCTTTACTAGCATTAGAAAAATTGCTTTTTGCACTCAGGCAGGTTTGTACAGCCTCAAAACCCTGGCTGCAGGAGCCCTGAATGGGTTGGGGCAATAATATCACCCACAGGGCCTGGGACCCAGCTGTGAAATGCTGGGTACCAGTGAAGGGGAGTGTTAGATTTTTCCCCAGCTTCCCTGCAGTTAATGTATTGCTGAAAGCAGGAGATTTAATTGCCTTTGTCCTAGCAGGCAGCTAATGAATGTTATGAATAATGCCGTGGCTTTCCAGCCCTCCTGAAGCCGTTCATGGGACCCGACTCACAATTCTGCTCAAATCAAAAGGCTGCCAGAGCTGTGTGTTATCCTTCTGTTCAGTTTTTAGGCACCTTTGCTTATTTTTCAAGCTAGTCTTTGGAATAAAAGGGGGTGAGGGGGTGTGGAGGATCTTTTATTATTTCCTTAGAATTCCTCAGGGTTATGTGGTCTGCAACAATCTTCTCTTGTGTTTGCATCTAATCTTACGTAGGAAAGAAAATCCACCCTGTTTCTGTGACAGGGATAACCAGCCCAGCCCATGGAGAGGGCTGAGTTTTGGGCAGTCACGGTCCACGACTGGGACAGGGATGTGAGGACTCCAGCCCCTTTCATCCAGCGCTCCTGAGGCACAAATAGGACATACAGAGATCAAAGGCAGAACGTGGCCTTTCTGTAGTGGTAAAACTCTCTGTTCAGAAGTCGAGTTACATCTAAAAACACTCCCCAGACTTGCACCTACCTCCTCAGTCTTTTCCTCCTTCCCTTTTGTTCCCTGCTCGCCACCTCTCACAGCTGCACTGCCTTTTCCCCCTGCAGACCACTCAGATGATGAGTGATGCTCCATCTCTGTGCCGTGACAGCAGCTTCAAACCCACACGGGAGGCAGCAAGAGCAGCGTTTGTCACTGATTCTCAGCTCTCCGGGCTGCCAGCTGACTCAGGGAAAGACTTGACTGGCCTAGTGACCTCCTGTGCATACATGAAATGCTCCTTTTTTCAGGAGACACTCCTTTTTTTTGGGGGACACATGAGAGCCCCGTGTCTCACATCAGCCACACAAATCTCCTGGAGACTGGCATGTCCCCTCAGCCCCCCCAATTGTATTGCTGGTACGGGTGATGGGTGGGACTGGGAGATGGAGAGAGGATGTGGCAGAGGGACCTGCTGGACGCTCTCCTTCCTTTCCCCAGGAGGAAACCACAGTTTCAAAGTCTCTCCTTGCTTCGTACATATCACGATCCTTCCCTAAAGCAAATTGCAAAGAAGGACAAGAAAAGTACGAAAGGGCCGCTGCTCACAACAGGAGAGAGGCCCAGCTGGGGCACTGCCCACCTTTGAGGACAACAGGGCTTGTGATGGTGCATCCCCCCTGCTCCAGTCCCAGGAGTCCCTGAGAAGCCTTGATTGTACCTGTTGGGCTTCCAACCCAAACCATTCTGTAATTCTGTGATCCTATGGAGCATCCACTTTAGCACAGCGGTGAGTGTCCCCGCCTGCCATGCGGGAGACCAGGGTTTGATTCCCGCTGGGTAGGCAGTGGTGTGGTTTAAGAGTTGGACTCGCTGATCCTTGTGGGTCCCTTATGACTCACAATAATGTGTGAATCTGTGAATCCCTAACTGCACCAGCTGCTCTTGCATGAGACAAGTGGGAACAACACTGACCATAATGGGAACATCAGCTGCCTGTCCAAGGTGGGGAACAAGGGATAATCAGTCAGCCCTGAGACATTCCCTATCTGAATCATAGCCCAAGTGGAACGGCACCATTGTTACTGGAGTTTCGGAAACAATTTCCAAATGTTTTGGAAACTCCAGTAATTACAGATCTGAGGATGGAAACGTAACTGATGACTGAATTTAATCATCTTGTGACCTACAAAGAGCGATCCTGAGTGAGGCCCTTTGAGCCCTCTGGACCACAACAGCTGTGCCAGCATCTCCCAGTAAGTGGGACAACTCTTGGAGCTTGACAACCCTCAAGTTTGCAATACTCCAATATATACTGATATACTGATTCCCACCTCCTCCCTAACTCCTTGAGGTGCGACCCAGGCTTGTTGAGAAATATTAAGGGTTCTGACTTGTGTCACTGAACTTAGGGAATTTTTGACACTACTTTTACACACATATAGATATACATAAACACAGATGTATAAATGTAGATGTATGCATCTCTTTGCCTGTGTGCATTCATATGAATTATGGTATGAATGTTATCGTGAATCTATGATTAAGTCACTGTCATAACTGTAGCTAAGCCTACTGAATCACTTTATAAATGTTTAATTAGGCAATGATTAAGTGCTAATAAACCCTTCTGAACCCTTATCCTTTTGTATCCACATCCTTTGCCCCCTTACCCTTTTGCATCTTCAGTCCCTGTGTAAGTCACATCCTAAATTGATTCTAAAGTAGTTTTCTCATATATTCCTCATCCCTGTAGGAAGTAAGAGAGTTGACTTTGCCATTGAAGTGACAGAAGTGCTTGCAGGGCCAGGACCTGCTTCGGAGAGGGAGAGTTTCAGGAAGACCCTGGGGTTAGGAAAGTTGAGCTTTTTGTGGCTGGGTTAAATTGATGAAAACATTGAAAGTGACTTTCTAGGTGTACATGTGAGAAGCATGAGAAGAAGAGAGGATGAACTGGAAGCTCCAATATCATCGGTATTGGTGAGTCTTGGTGGAAGGAGTCACAGAGCTGGAGTGCTGGGATGGAGGCAGAGGTTGGATTGTACAGCCCTTTCAGTTAGTTATGATGTGGTTCAGAGCCTTGGTGTGAGGATTAGGGGGACGGAGAAAAAAGGGCATTTGTAGTGAGTGTCTGCTACTGATGGCCCAGCAGCAACGAGTTATTCTGCAAGCAATTAGGAGAAACTTCTGGACTAGGAGAGCTCATCCTTGTGGAAGATTTCAATTTCCCAGACAGCAGCTGGGAATATCATACTGCTGAGATGAGCAGGTCTTGGAAATCTTTTAGTTTGGAGGAGACGACTTCTTGTTACAGTGAGACAACTTGGAAAGTTGCCCTCCTGGACTTGCTGGTTTTGGACAAAGGAGGACTTGTGTGGGATGTGATGGTAGGTGGCTGCCTTGGCTACAGTGACCATGAAATAGTTGAGTATAAAATTTTCAGTGTAATGAGAAAAAGCACAGCAGACATAATACCCTGGACTGCAAGAGAGCAAACTTTTAAGCTCTGCAGGGCAGTTGTTTAATAGATTACCCTCAGAATCTGTTTTTGAGGGCTTAGGGACTCCACAAGTGCTGGTCAGGCTTTAAGAACCACCTTTTAGAAGTCCAGGAGCAGGTGATTCCACTGTGGTTTAGTCAGGCCAGCAGGGCAGAAGGCCAGCTTGGCTGAACAAGGAACTCCTTGTGGAGCTCAAAAGGAAACAAGAATTGTGTGGTTTATGGAAGCAAGGTCAGGCTTCTTAGGAAAAGTACAGAGCTGTGGTTCATATGTGTAGGGAGATGACACAAAAGGTCAAAGCTCAATTAGAGGGTTTTGAAGAAAAACTTCACCAAGGGAAAAAAAAAACCCCAAACAACCCAAGTTTAGGAAAGGAAATGTATTTTATTGAAAAAACAAATTACATTTCACTTATACACCATGAAAATACTGAGTTGTGTGTTACTCTCATAAGAAGAGGTTAAGACTTGCACAAGAAAACCACATTCTTTATTACAGCATTACTCCACGAGATGAGGCTCTGGTGGCATCTGCACTGGGCATTTTCACTAAACAGTAGAGCAGAGCTAAATGTGCTTTGGGCAAAAACCCTAAATATTGGCCTCTTCCAGGTGCTACTGCCCATTGAAGATTTGGCACTCACTTGGTCAATACTGAAGTATTTCTGAATTAAAGACAATTCTCAAAGTTTCTCTACTCACTTAGGTCCTGGGCAAATTCACAGTAATCCCTCCCCTCCGTTTTTAACAATCTTGAATTGCATTCCACATTCAGCCAGCTAAAAAAGCACATTAAAACAGACCTATGGACTGTCATCCTCCCATCTTCCAGGGAGAAAACACCACTGAAAGGGACACATTGCACTAACAAACACTAACAGCAAAGGGCAAGACCATTGGATGGTGCTGGATTTTCCAGTGTTCCCTTCCATCCCTGCAGCCCTACAAGTTTCCTTCCCTATCCACACAGAGCACTTATCAGGCACGTGAGTAGGTGTGCTGTGCCACATAAATTCCCAGGTAACTCCTCTTATTTATTTACTGACTTAATTATTTATGTGGGGTTTTTTCCTTACTTGTTAAAAGGGGCTGGGAAGGAAAAGAGCCAGACCTGGACAACTCTGACACCGTGCAGGTACAAGCAGACTTGGAACCTTCTCCACCTGGCTCTTCCTATTATATTCCCTAGTTAGAGCACTGCTGCATTCAATGACATTTTGAACTCTGCCAGGCACAAGCATTACACAGATCATTAAGAGCAGCCACATCAAATCTTTTAGTACCACATATAATGTGTTTGTGATACAGGGGAGGGGATGGCTTGAGAACACAAGCTTGGATTACTAAATCTGCAGCTCTTCTTTCAAGTGCTCAGCTCACAAAGCTTTCTTTTCTTTCCCACTAACAGCGCAGCTCTGCAATTAGGTCCTGCTTAACCCAGCAACTCACTGCCAGGGAAAGAGGCAACTCCACTCTCCCCCATTTTGATCAGCTGCATTGTCCCCGTGCCTCCCTTGCAGCATTTATCTGTCCCCAGGATGAGAAGGTTACAGGGACTAAAGGAGATTAACACCTCAGTGGTTTTGGCTGGATAAACTCCACGTTGGTTTTAGCTCCATCAGTTCACTCGTCATGGGAACAGGCAAATCCCAGGGCCAGCACAGGTGATGGGAGAGGAACCTCAGGGAAGAGTTTAATGGTGTAGCTGAGCTGGGTAAGTAGAAAGGATTTGCAGTCTCTTGGCTCTCCATAGCCTACGGAAGAAGTCTAAGGAAATCACACCATGGCCAGGAAAGCAGTGCTCTGTACCTCACAAGCCTTGGAGTGCACACAGAGCTGTGCTAAACCTCAGCTTTGGTACAGCGCTGTGAAACAAAACAGCCCAACAACTTCATACCGACCTCATCTCCTACTTGCTCAGAATAACTCCCCCACATTTCCCCCCAGGGAGGATGCAGGCAAAGAGTCACCCTGACACCACCACAGGGCTGCTGCACCCACAGATTCCCAGGGGAGCAGAAGCCAGGCACACACAGCAAAGCTGATCCCTGCCACAGCCTCCTTCATCAGCATCTTGTTCATTCCCAATGACATTTTACCTGCTAACTCAGCAAAGCTGAAGTACTTCTCTTTTAATGCACCCAGAACTTGGGAACTCTTGGGAGAAAAACTTGGGATAAATTCTCCTCTCCTTTTTGCAGTTGTGATATTCAGAAGAGCAGTGAGCATGCTGCTATTTTTCTTAAAAGGGACATAATATGTGATGCTCAGTTTTTCCAGATCACCAACTGTTACAGCAGGAGTGCAACCTTTAGCAGAGGGCCATGCTCCAAAAGCTCCTCTGTGTTGCAGCCCCTTGTGTGTGGCAATAAACTCCACTGACTCTTCAGTGCTTGTCTTCAACGGTCTCTTCCTAGAGAGACCCCAATGTTCAACCCAAAAATTAAATATATCTGGACAGTTGTGCTTTTGCACTGCTCTCCCAGCCATAGGAAACAAATGTCCAGCAAGATACAAAAAAATCATGTTGTGTTTTTGAACCGTGTGAACAGTCTTTTGACTGATTGGGATTTAATTGGTAACTCAAATCCTCTTAAAGATATTTATGAACTTGAATTCAGATCACCCAAGTAAAATTCTTCATGTTATCACAACTGACAAACTACACGGAAAAAAATCTTTACTTTCTCCCATTTAGGCCACTCACCTGCCTGTGCACATCTCCAGCCTAAGCTACGACTTAACTCAGTCAGTACAATGGGAAGGAGCCACTTTTGTTCCAGTCCATTTGTTCCAGTCCATTTATTAATCACTTTTAAGACCTCCCAGTCTTATTTAATTCAATAAACAACCCCCCTTGCCTAATTTTAACCTCCTCTAGATGTATTTGATACTTCATTCCAATGAAAAATCTAAAATTTCAGGCTTCTGCCACCCAGCTTCCCTGATTTTAAAATGGATAAGGTAGCAATATTTAGGGTTTTCTTTTTAAACAGTGGTATCTACCATCCTATTGCCTCTCTCCACAATCAAGCGTGCAAGCCTTACTGCAGGAGGAATACAACTCATAATTGCCAACCAGAAAAGTACACAAACACTAAAAAGCCTACCATTTCATTGGAAATTAAATTATTTGCTATTATTTCACAGAACTTCATTGTTTTTTCTGGCATAAAAGTCATTGAATTACTACGTACGCCTCGAGGACAATCATTAAGATGTGTAAACATAGAACAGGTCCACCTAGTCAGTACAAAGCACCACACAAACTCGAAGTACATAGAAAGTTTGCTCATAAATATTTCTTTGTTTAACAATTCAGCACTAAAAAAATATGACTTAAAAAGGCATCTTTTATTAAGTTATTCAGTTTGTCCAGGGCTGGTGGGGTTGTACTATCCCTACTGTATTACAGCCACCTGACTTTCTTTCCAAACCATTTTTTTTTTTTACTTCTCTGGAAGAAAAGGCTATGTGTGGCTGGGACCCAAAACTTCAGCACAATCTATAAAAATATAACTCTTTAAGACCTTCTGCTCACATCCTGAAGGCCTACTCAGCCAGCCCCCCAAAATTCTGTTTCCCACCCCTAACCACATTGCAAATAAAGCTTCAACATACACACAACAGACACACAAAGTACATATATTACACTCTTCTACACACAGAATTTTTTTTCTAAACAGCAATTGCAACCACGAGGGCAATAGGTAAGTGTGATTTCAGTGGTAACATATGGCACAGCCTTCTCATATTGCTGGTTTTCTCTCTCTGAACAATATGCTGCCTTATTCGCTGCTCTGCAAATTGGGGATTTATTACCATGATTTGCACTGTGGAGGCACAAAGTCAGGAATTCATGCTGATTTGAGAGCATCCCATTTGCCTCGGGGTCCACTGCTGCTGGAGGAGTAAAAGCACCAGAGTGGTGGCACTGGGGCTGTCAGCTGGCACTGGATTCCTGGTGAAGCAGACAGGAGCTTTCCTTGGCTGTTGAATGTCACACTGCATTCCAGCCTGCTGGAAAATGGTGAGAACTAACTTGGTCTCTCCTGAAACAGCAGCTCCCTTGCACCCTGCATTCAATAAAATGGATTCACCTGAAATCTGCTCCTGCATGCAGATATAAACTCGCTGCTTTACTCATTTCTTTGAAAGAGAAGAGCTATTTTGGGGGCTGTGATTGAACATCTCGAAGCTCAGCTTCCGTGGCTGACACATGTCTTCAAGGGATATGTTCTAAAAAGCTACAGAACTGTTCAGCAGGCTCTCACTTACCAGAAACATGAAGAACATGTTCCTTCACCAAGAACAGCTCTCTGAATATCTTACCCTGGAATTCCAACAGGAGTGGAATGACTACTCAATCAGCCAGTCAGGCTGCCATGGGATGTAAAAGAAGGGGTTGTGTTTCCATCTGGGAAGAAATATTTCGGTACCAGAATGACCAAACCTTGTAACACATCTCAGCCTCTAAAAGTATTCCTGCACTGGGTCAGGACCTTTCACTCACGAGAGGTGGTTCTTTAGGATAAATATAAACCAAAATTCTCCAGTGGTGTAAGTGTAATGACACAGCACCTTCTCCAGTGACCAGTGCTCTCATCAACCTGGATCCCTGCTCTTCTCCTCCTGCAGGACATCCCCAGAGCAGGGACACTGCTGAGTGCTGACACTGCACAGGTCTGTGTGCTCTAACCTACACAGTGAGGTAACAATTCAGTGAAGGGGAGTGCAGCTAAATCCTGGACAAGAAACAGATCTCAAAATGAGTTACAGCTCATTCCAAGCCCCTCTTCTCACCTTGTTTGTAGGAATAAAGAGCACAACACAGTGAGGTCCTACACACAAAAGAGGAATGCAAGAGAGGGGTGCAGAATGCCAGCAGGTGTTTTCCCATGAAACTTCTTAAAAAAAAAATACAAATCAAGCCAACAGGGATGTTACTCACTTCCATATCCATATATATACAGTAAGTAAGATCATTACAGGGTACAGATGTGCACTCTTCCATTAACTACCCTTTCTCTATACTAGGACATAACTAAGGAAACATTTCATTACATCCACTTTATTCAGCAAGACTATAAACCATTCTCAAGCTGTTAAATTCTGAAATCGTTAACATCTTTAAAAATAGGCTCTAACAATTTGTGTGTGTGCAGTATATTAAATGTAGACACTTTTATTACAATCTTCCTTGCCACATATTATAAAATAAAATTAATCAATACAATCACCATAACAGTCTCAGACAACAAATTAACACCATCCAATCAAGACACAGTTAAGATACTGAAAAGGCAGTATGAGTAGCTGGAAACCTTGGTCCTCTGATTCTTTTACCACATTGATTACAGATTTGTCTCCCTTATGATAAAAATCAGCAAAGAAACATTAACAATTCATACTGCAGATAATTCTTAAGTGTTCGTATCGAGTGTGAATAGCACTGATTTTAGCACAATGTCTTTATGCACTCTCCCAAGGACATGGGAATTTTCAGCATGTACAGACTAATCCAGGCCCAGAATAGAGTAGATGGTTTGTAAACAACTTTTGGTCTCTCCTGCACGATGGGTGATTGAGTGCACTTGCAGAAATCAAAATGGCTGAGCACGTGTGCTGCAAATCATTCCAGAAAGAAACAAAGGGATCCAACACAAATTAATTACAGTATTCAGTAAGAAAAGAAGGTGGGGAACACAAAGCTTTCACGTCTCCCATGCTTACATGTACTTCAGCATGAGAAGGGTTCTGTGCCACTGACCTCACACAAACATGTGAGTCTCCAGTCCCAAACTGGTGAGTGCTGGATTCTGGGTTACAGACTCTTTTCATGCCCTTGGGACGGTCATGGAAGACTATCCATTAGTTGTAGACTCCACTCTGGGTTAAAGTGCTTGTTCTCCTGTAATCAATCAGGACCTAAACTAGTTTAGATGAACCTTTTACCTTTAACCAAAGGTTTGCAAGTGGGACTGACAATTCTGAACAGCACCCTCCAAGCCCTTAAATAAACTGTGGGCAGCTGTCTGATACTGAGACACTTTCCACCAGACAGCCAGAAAGAACTCAGAAGAAGATACAGACATTGTATGCAGGAGGAGAGGAGGGAATAAAAGATTGGACAGGACTAGGCTAAGCCTTTGAATTTTGCTCTGCACATAAGCTATGAACAAATAAAAATGCATCCAAGTATGCATACCTTGACCTTTAAAAATATCTGTTAGAGTGCTGTGCCTACAAAACATTAGCTACAGAATATATTTACAGGTAATTTCTGATGCTTGTTCCTGGCAAGAGATGTTAAGCCCCATTCTTCACTGAAGACATAAACCTGACCTAATTTAGACCAGGCCAGCAGGAGTTTAAAACAGGTATCACATGAGCAACCCCATGATGAAGCAAGCAGCTCATTGCCACAGGATCCAGCTACTGTAAAATAGGAACTTTTGCAAATTGAGACTATTAATATGAATTACATCCATATTAAAAATTGACTTTTTTTTTTTTTACATGGATATTTCACAGATTCTAAGGACGGTGTGAATTACTGAGCTGATCCATCCTTTTTTTAGCAGCAGGAAAAGATCACATCTGACAGGTATAAAGCTGCTCCAACAAACATATCACTTTCTCTCTTACCTTGTTTGCAAGGTAGCTGGAATTTTCCTACATTCCAGGCTTCTTTATTTCAGGGAAAACAGCCCTTGCCTTTCTCTCAGTCGTTTTGTGAAGCTCTACTTATTCCAATGGCAAAATGAAATTGTGCTGTCTCACACTCACTAAAAGGACACCAACCATGGTACGTACAGGCAGGGAAGTTTAGCATGTTGATCCCTTCTTCCCAAGGTGATTTCCACATGAAATAGTCTGATTTTAAAAGGTAAATAAACCCCTAGTTATGTTTGGAGCATGGCATGCAACACTTGGTTAATCAGTGTTGGAAAAAGTTAAAATCCCTTTAGTATTCAACTGCTGAAATGCACCACTAGCTACAGTATTTAAACATCTTTGCTGAAAGCAATTACCTCAAAAAAGATAATTGTCTTTCTGGCACAACTGCTCAAACAAACAGCAGCTTATCTAAAAACTGGGGGGAATATTAATACGAGCTATTTCCTAGCCCATCTGGGAGATGTCTCAGGGAGAAGAAAATATTTGCATCAATTTTAAAAGCACAGCGTTGCAAAGAAAGGCAAGTTGTGCTACTGCACAGAATCACAGGATGGCTGAGGTTGGAAGGAACCTCTGGGAATCGTCTGCTCCAACCCCCCTGCTTTGAGTATCTCCAAGGATGGAGACTCCACAACCTCTCTGGGCAACCTGTGCCAGTGTCTGATCACCCTCACAGTCAATTATGTGTTTTTTAACGTTTAAATGGATTTTCCTGCATTTTAGTTTGTGCCTATTGTCTGGGCACCACTGAGAAGAGCCTGGCTCTGCCCTCACTGCTTCCCAGCAGATGTTTATTCACACTGTTAAGATAGTTCATGTCTTTTTAAATATTGGACAGCAGCCATGAGCTCGTATCTCTGTTACTGAGTGTTAATTTTAGCAACTGTTCACATCACCAGAATTATTATTGCCAGAAATGGCAACAATTTTAGTGGTTACTAAAAACTGTGGCAGTGGAGTCACATTTTGTACTTAATTTCTGTTGGGGTTTGTCTCTCCCCATAAATTTCTCAAGTAATATTTTTTTTTCCCGTTTTTGATACCAAATGCAAAGAAGAAATAAAATTCTTATTAATTGTTGAGAGTGAAAACCTGAAGTTTGCCTCTTACTGCAAAATGAGTTCCTCTTAAATTTCATTTTGCTTCCAAGATACTAAAAATGAGGCATTTCAGAAATGTATGAATTATGAAATCTTACTCCATGAACAAAACCCTGTTCAGCTAAAAATTTGCATTAAGAATAAATTAGTCTTCTACAAGGTGAAAAACAGCTTTTACAATGGCAAAAATCCATGAAAATGGTGGGAAAAGGGAAGACTGTCACTTAGGCAGGTGTGATGAGGAAGATGCAGGAAAGGTATCTGGGAGATACCTAAGAATGAGTTTCCTAAGCCATCTCAGGTAATCAAGAAAAATTTCCTCTAATGCAATTTTTTTTTCTGATGTTCCTGCAATCAAAAATGCAATTTTAATCCCCCCTGTGCAGTCTGAGATAAATAAAGCTCATCAGATGAACTTGGATTTATCAGCACACTAGACCTCCCTCACCTTGGGACAAGGCAGAACATACAGAAATCACATGTAAGGAGCAGGGATCAATGCCTGTCTGCACGTCTGCCCCACTGCTTTAGGATGTGGCTGTGATGCACAGGACATGGAAATTTCATTTTGAAGCTTCATGAAGCAGAATTTTAAAACCAAGATGCTTTTCTGTCATCTCTAACCAGCTGCAGGGACATGATGAACAAATTCATTTTCTGTTTCACCGCATTTGGTAAACACATGTAACCTCTTAAACCTTACTAAACCAAACCCACAACTTTTCCCACAGTGCTTCCTTGGGAAGCCTGTCAACAGTGCTCACTGTTTGTGTCTGTAAGTAGTTTGTAAGTACAAACCAGGGCAGCCAGCGTTCAGGGTAAGAGCTGCTCACTCTTTTGTCCTTTAACAGAATGTTTGTCCTTAGTTAAAAAACAGAGAATCAAACCTGGCCTTGGAGGTAGAACTACAAACTTCTAATCAGTGCTACTGAATGAAGGTATTACCTTACTAATGAAGATGTTTCTGGAGCAGCTTTCAGAAGAAAAATCATGTGGGCACTCACAGACATGAGAACTAAGCAGCCACTACCAAACTGTGCAGCTGTTCATAGACAAGAAGCAGGAGCAGAAATCAGCAACATGAATGACACCTCAAGGTCACTTCAGAGTACTGAACATGCCAAACATCTTCAAAGTACCCCTACACACAAGCAGAACTTTGTGTGTAGCTTTAACCCTGCTTAGTTCCATAGCAGCTGAGATACTGAATACCAGAGTAGGTAACCAGGTACCTCCAGGAAAAGGGAGCATGGAGCCAGCTCCATTGGCACTAGATGCCCTCTTGAAGTACATTTTCCAGTCAGTCAAGCATTCCATTAGCAAATTCACATCTAAAGTCTTTGGCAAGGCAGGATTGCTCTCTCTTGCCTTGAGTAATCACACAGACCAAGTGAATCCGACAGCCATTTTGATACCTGGGATATGTTCAAATGCACACTAACTGTTTGTTTTTTAAACTGAGCAAGGCCAGCACATATGTTTGAGAGTGGATATCTGCCTATGCTGGGCACTATTTCATGAAAGTCAGGTTTCTGTCACAGATCTAAGGCAAATATTACAATTTACAGGAAAGAAATGAGGACATCGATACATTGTGCGTTATTGGAGACGTACAGCCTTTATAACACGGTGGCTTTCACTATGATCTCTGGGTTTTCTATGTCCTTTTTGCTTTGGACCATTCTCAGTTCCAGCTGGGCTGAGTTTGGTTTGTTTCCTTCTCCAGCTTGTGCTAAAAAGATGACATCAGAATGTCATTAAAAACAGAAATATAAAATGAAACAAGTTGCATTGTTCTGTTACCCCATGATTTTCCCTGCCTTCCTCCCTTCCCCAGTCTCCCTTACAAGCCCCTGCTAAAGGCTTCCAAGGTGCAGGATGCAGGTCAGCACTGTGACTTCTTACAATCCCTGTTCTGCACCTCTCTCCAGGAAAGAAATACAGCTCTGCTGTTAATTAGAAAGTCACACGGACATGCTCTGAGAACCCACAGATTCCATCTGGATTTCCTTAAGAATTGAATGAAATACATGGGAATTCCAAGGGGAGAGAAGCTGAAGAAAAATCACTCCTCACATGGCCAACACAGCGAACAGATTAATTGATAAATTCCTCTCAACACTAAAGGGACAGAGAGTGGCCTACACGTAAAACAGAAGCTCTTTTGCACATCACACTCAGCATTTCCTCAAGTTCTTCTGCCCTCGTTCTGCAAAGCTGAGTCAAGCAGAGTCAGCACGACTGTGGTGCCACTACAAGCTAAACAGTGACATCTTCAGTTGGCTGATGTCAAAACCAGGCTCGGAGGACACAGTAAGGGACATGCAGACAAGATTACCAAGCTCTCACACTGTAAATTCTCTGGCTGGGACCCCAGAAAGCTCTTTGAATCCTCCTTCTGATGCAAACCCAGAAAGGACACGGGAACAAGGTGTGAATGAATTACCTTTTGCACTCTTGATGGTCCTTTGCAGGACGTGCTGCATGGCTGACACAGTTTTTTCACACGCCACCTGCATCAACATTAACACATTCAGGTTTCAGTAAAAATTCAAATGCTCAGTTTAATATTATTGTTCTTTCAAAAACACTGCTAGTAAGAGGCAAACATGACTGAGGACATGAGCAGGATGACTTAATTCTCCCCAAAGAGATTTTAGAAACCATATGCCTGTATTGAGGACTCTGTGTCCTGAAGGGAAAGGAGCAGATCTGAGAAATCATGTTCAGTGGTTATTATGATGTGAGGATAAAAAAATGTAATTACAAACATGCATGCAGTCCCTCTCTCTCTCTCTCACAACATCTTATTTGGCAGCATTACAAAATCAATCTAACTGAAATGCAAATGCAACTGTTCAATGGCCCTCTTGGCAAAATGGAAATTCTGGAGGTTTTTTTCCCCTCTGAGATGAGGAAAGGAAGCCAAAACAGAAGACAGTCTTTAAATAATGTCCTAGATTAAATGTTAGAAAAAACCCAAAAGAAATATGGTCTAAACTTGTAGAGAGATAAGTAAATTCTTCCACACCTTCAAATTATTTGGATGCTTGTGTGTCCATGCCAGAAGCATAGCAGCAAACAAGTCTCCTGTTCCAACAAAGACAGCATCCACTTTTGGAGACTCCATTCGAATTCTTTGTGTCATCCTGGTACCATCTGCTTTAGCTACAACACAGACAGTCAGTTAAGTAACAGACCCAGCAATAGCATTTGCAAGAATTCAAAAATCATTTTAAAAGTGATCACTGGACTTGAATTCTTCTGTTGTTTGGAATGTAAAGCTGCTAAGGAGTGTTGTGAACTTTGTACTTGAAAAGAGCTGGATTTAAAAGGCAGAACCTTCCAAAACTCAGACAACTCGGGATAGATTTACAACTTATATAATCTACACACTTTATTTAAGATGGAGGAGGTAGGTATGTAGCACCTTCCTTCTTCACTCCTCATAACTGTGCCCTTCTCAAGTGGAAACCTTGTGTGACAGCCTGAACACACAGTGAATCTTGATGATGGAACAAAAGCACATACAAAGAAGAAACAGACGGATATTTTATACACTCTCAGGGGAGGTACGTACTAACATTTCAAAGAAGCATTCAAAACATTCCAAGTTCCTGTTTTATATCACTGCTACCTGTCAGGACCACTACTAGGGGCTTTGACAGCTCTGATTAACCTCACCTAGGTCACCCTTCCCATGCACTCCCTGCCCAGGAGCAGCACAGAAGCTCAGGCCCGGGCACAAACATCCTTGCCTGAGCTGTGTTGTATGTTCCTGTGTCCAGCCCTGCTGCCCCACCTACTGATTGGATTTTCCAGAATAATCTCAGTCCTGGCTTGTGTCACCTTTCTCCGGGGACCCCTGGATTGTCAATGGGACCTGCCTGCCATCCTGTCCTGCTCACCTTGTTCAGATACCGTGTGTCTGTGCCCTGGGGGTGAGGGCAGAGTTCTGCCTGTGCTGTGACCACACTCAGTTCCCAGCTTGTCCCCCCTCAGGGAGCAGCCCCAGTTACCACTCCCTGATATTACTGCAGGAGAAGGTGATCACTTAGGGGCTCTAAGCTTCTTCCATGCACTGCAGACAGGTCCAATGAAACGACCTCATCAGGAAGTAACTGAAAGCACAGACATTACAAGGAGGCACAGTTATGAAAGGGATGCACGACTTACTTTTTCTGTGGCTTCCCAGAGCAATTAGGTAGTCATTTCCCAGAGGTGCCTGTAGATCTGAGCTTGTGATCACCACAGTCTCTGGTCCCATGGCATGGAGCATATCCATTACCTTCCAAAGTGAAAAAGGCAGGAATCAGTGAGTGCAATATGTGCTGATTAAACTTTGCATCATAGTGAGGATTTTGACAACCACCTTATTTTGTCCTACTTTGTAAGGAGAAAAATCAGTTTCTACCCAAATAATTCACTTGAATTAGAGGCATTACTTTGATATACGGACATCAAAACACACCCATTTAAATAGACACACTTGTTAAAATACACAACTGTCTCTGTTTGTGTTATCTTTGGCTACTCCTCTGAAAAGAATACTTTGTTTCAGCTGCGATCAGAATTTTTGCCTGCATCATGTTTTTAGAACATATTATCAAAAGAACAAGGTTAGAGACATACAGACACGTGCACCTGAACTGGCTTCTTGAAATATTTGCTAGAAAGACAAAAACTCCAGGTCATGAAATCTTATTTAGCTACTACTTTAAGATTCAACAGAAATTTTAAGAAGCAAAAACAGAGGCACAATTTGTCTGTCTCAATCTTCTTTTCTCATTCTGTTTCAACCCTCAAGTTACACCTGTCCATTATATACCTTTGGATGTATTTCCACCCTGTCTGTTTCTCGTTTAAACTCATTAATACTCTCCTTCTGACATCACAATTGGGTGCTACAGACAGAAGTGATTTTCATTTCACAAGTGAAAGAATGAATTTGATAATGAGTTCAGCATAAAACATGGATAAAATATTAACTCCCTCAGAAGAGTTTAACTAGAAATCCTCTCAGACTAGCTATGACTCATGAGCAGATGAATGATGAGGATTTATTTTTGCTATTTTTTAATTCTCTAGTGCTTTTCCTCCTTGTCTAAGCCTCCAGGTTTCTTCAGCTGCCAGGTCTCTTTGCACAGGCACCAGCTGGGTTTAAAAGAAGCAGTAAATCCACCAGCATACACTGGCATAATCAACCTGTGAAGTAATATTAAATTAAATTTCATTTCTAAGTCACAATTCACCAAGAACCTAATCTCCACTTTTTCTAGTCATAGGACTTAGCCCCTTCTCCACTAATATTACATCATACGTAATTTTATGTTAGAAGACTACACTGTTGTCATTGGTCTCTTAAAGAAATGAATAAACATGTCCTCATGGAAACTGATGCCAGAATTCCTACCACCTCCAAAGGGGACGAATTTCAACATGGATTATTACTCAGAGGGACAGACCTATATATATGACATGCAGCTGAGGAGACAGATTAAAATATAACATCCTGCAGGCAACTGTTTTAAAAATGCTTCCATTCCTGAGTATAACTCCATGTTTTTAGAAGAGATTTTTTTAAACCCCATCACAAATTAGAGCTATCCCATCACTCAGTCAGAAAACTAACTTGGCAAAACTGTTTAGCACATGCAACTCGTGTTTGCAGCTGAAATACGCAAATGTAAAAGTGATGTAATTATGCTCTCCTCAAGCCCGTGGTTCCACTGGTGAGGATGAGAATGAAGAACTGAGCTGCAGTTGCAGTTACTGGCACAAAGCAGAGCTTATCACCCTTTCCCAGTACAGTGGGGAAACGTAAAAATGGAGAGTGGGAATTAAAAAAGCTGAGAGATCTCTGTAGCTGCTTCCTGCAGGGAAGCAATGGTAACCAACCCATGTTGTTTGATACTGCTACAGCAAAAAAACCCAGCAAACACTTGTGCTGACAGGGTGCCACTGCAGCTGCTGTTTGTTTAAAGATTTTGTGTTCTTTTGAAGTTCAAAACCAAACAGGAAGGAATAACATCAGTCCGGTACAAAAGCATTTGACTAGTCAACAAAACAAAGAGCTCAGGCCTTCTCAAGATATCAATAAAACCATATTCTTATTTTGCCCTTCACCACCAAGCCCTACAGCTGTTTATGTTCTTCAGCTTCTGGGTTTTCATCCCAACCAGAGCATTCCCACAGCACTGACAGTCCCTGAGCTCTTGTCCCACACGTGCTGCTGCCACTCTTCTTACATGGCAGGAGAGCAAGCTCACAGAGATCTACTCATTACCCTCTGTAATGACTTTATTTGTAGCTCTTTGGGGAAGTTTCTTTAGAAACTTCTATATTCTTGTGCAGGAATAGAATAGGAAATGTTTTGTGCCTAGAGTGCATGGGCTTTAATGATAAACAGAAAGAAAGGATGGAGGCCAAAGTGACTTCAAGGTTAAAAACAACCTGCAAACTGCAGGACAGACAGGAATGCAGAAACAGATCTTACACATCCTGCCCTTTTGCTACTTACCTCTAAAGCATCTTTTTCTGTGTAAATCTTCCTGCCCGTGAGTAACCTGAGAATGAAACAGAAACTTTAAAAGAGCACAAGTTGTGCAGGCACTGACTGCTTCGTTTACCCTTTGCAAGGAGGAAACCTTGGAATGCACCAATGAGGCCAAAACTGTCTGTAGCTTCTCAGTCTGCTGGACCAGGCCACTGTCTTTAAAGGTTACGTGCACAGACACACAGTGCTTCTGAAGTGGACTCAGTCCTAACCTGCCTCCTCCAGAGATCCCTGTACCACAAAATTTCCTTCAAAAGTGTCTTCTCTCCATCTCCCTTGTAGCTGCTCCCTCCCCTCAGGGGCACAGCCTGTGATGTATCACCACAAGTTATCTCCTGACTAAAGAGTCACTGCTGACAGGACAGGAAGGAGGCATTTAAATTCTTATCTCCTAGGAGATATTGCCATGGTGGTATTTCTGAATCTAATTTTGTGTGTTGAACCAAACTATTTCAGTTTTGATAGTCTGCCATATAATAAAAATTTCCATAGTAATGGGTAAGGACGGGGAAGGTATTTTTTTCAAACTGTTCTAGATACAGACCTCTGGAGGTAAGAAGTAATCATGAAAATGAAAGACTGGATAAAACAAGAGGAATCTTTTCCTCACATAACTCAGCATGTTTCAATATGGAAGAGTTCAGGTTGTCTGAAAACACCACTTGAAAGCAACAGCTAAAACCCCAAACCCAACACATACATACATAAGGCACTGTACTGAGACAATTAAATTAATAGGTTATAGTCTTCCCTGCTTTTATCCCCAAGTTTATTTGGCTAGAAAAGGAAATAAACACTTACTCAGCTTCAAACTGGTTAGGAGTAATTATATCTGCAACAGGCACAACTTTGTCCCTGTAAACTGGGAGGAGATCCTTGGGCACATACTAGGGAAGAAGAAACAGAGTCAGATGTCAGCAGCATCTGAGATGTGAGAGTTCAACTCCCCCTCCTTCAACCACCATTTCCGCTGTCACTAAATGACCTGAGAGCTGTTCTGCAGCAATACATACAGTGGCAGAGCATTCTGCAGCTGGGGACAGTACAACCAACAGCCCTTTTTTCCCTGGAGGTGATGAGAAGTACCACTAAGCAGATGGACCTAAACTGGCAGCATTAAAAGGAAGTAATGACTGGATGAAGAAACTTCCACGTTCATACTCTCCAAGGTGATACAGCAGCATGAGGAAATACAGTGTCCCAACACAGGGAATCCTTTCTCATGTCCTTACTTCAAAAAGAAACCATTTTCTTGTTGCACTGACTGAACAGAGGCTCTTTGCTGTGGCCCACATTGATTGTGTTGCACTGCGGGGCTGGGAACAAGTACCATCCATGCTATGTGTTATTTGGCTTCCTTCTCTCTGAGCAGAACTTCTAGGGTGTGCTGTGCATCAGCGTATGTGAATGGGAATCAGATTTGTACTTGGTTCAGTACACTTCCATCTATAAAGCACTTCTGATTAGGACATTAAAAATGTTTTGCTTGTGTTGCACCCAAGTCTAACAAAACACTGGCACACTTTGCTGCCTGCAGAGCCAGCTCTTCAAGTTATGGGGGCCAATGCTTCATTTTTCTTCTCTTGCATCTGGTTCCTATCTTCATCTCTGAAGATAGGTATCTTCACCTCATACCTTTGCCCATCAGCAAAGGGAGACTGGTTGTCTAAGTAGGTGACCTACAAAGACGTAACAGGAGCCCGCCCACCTGAGATCCTCACTCAGGGCTGAAAAAGCACCACCTGGTTTGGCACACACTGGAGCTCAAGCAGGAGTTCAGGTTACACGGGTACAGGTGTCACCTCACCTTCCTGAGTCCTGCTACAACTCAGTTTAACAGAACCCTTAATAGAACCTCATTGTTTTCTAGTACCTCCTACATCAGAATTAACCCTCTGTTTTGCCCATGTTTTATTTTCTCTGTTAATCTACAAGCTGCACAAGGCAGGGTGCAGGGGAACAAGTACCCATGTCTTGCTCCCTTTCCAAATATATCAGCCACAGGTAAAACCCCACAACGGTGCTCACCATTAGGTGCTACCAGAACATCCCCCAGAGCAATACTGCCATGGTGGAGCAATGGGGTCACTGGGACTCTGCCTTTACAAAGAAATGCAAGTCTGAGTCACATCTAAATCAAGGCATTTTAAATAGCCATTTATTATTTTTTCATAGTGGGAATGAGTTGGCGCATTGCATGTTATTCTCCTCTTCTTCTATCTATCTTATCTTCTACCCAAAAGACATAGGCAGGATCATGGTTAGGATTTCTCCCAGGAGCTAATGCTTCCCAAAGTGACTCTACAAGTTGCCAGATCTCTGCATGGTTAGTGAAGCCAAGGACCATAAATATTGCAATAGACATAGAATGAAAGAATAACACACAAAAGCAATGGCATATTTATTACTAAGTGCTGCTTTTGTTTACAAACAGGCAAACTGTAAAAAAGGTGCAAGGGCACAGAGGAATGCACAGAGCATGACTAGCTAAGGCAGAAGAAAATATGAACTGCTGTAGCACTAGTACTGATGTCGTCCCACATTGCATTTTTATAGAAATTACTCGCTAGCTTTGATTAAAAATGAATGTTTCTTTGTCAGTGTGCAGCCTGGTATTGGCACACAGAACCTTTCTTCCTCTCATCACAGCCCAGTTCTAACAGCTGTTGGATCCCACATGAAATAAGTCGTCTCCATTTAGGTTCCAGTGCTGTGTCAATTCACACAGTGACTGACAATGCCAGGCAGGCTACCAGCCAAAACAGAGCTCCTGACAGGAGATGAGAGAATCCCAGTGAGACAGGGAGGGGGAGCAGAGCCATATTTTCCTGTGGAAAAGGGTCTGTATTCCCCCTGTTGTCTCAACAGAGAGTCTGCAATAATCCCAGGGCTGTCGTGCTTCCCAGACACTGAACTCATTCAAATACCAGAAATTAAAGTACAAACTTACTTGACACTGGAATCCAAAGTCACACTTAGGTAAAGTAGCTTAGTTTTGGTGTTTAAAAGTTAATAAATCTTTATACATCTTTATGTAACAAACGTTCATTATCACAAACACTGAGTACTAACCATGGAGCCTTCTCCATTCCATTTGTCACCCATCACTGGATCACACACTGTAACAGAACAAATTTGGGTTTAGAAATGGGGTACAGTTACAGAAGCCCTGGAGGGAGGGAAAAATTTTAGGTAACAGCACTGAGCACCTCATAGCTTATACACTCTCACAGCTCCTGCAGCACGCTCAGCCTGAATTTGTTTACTTGTGGCTGCCAATTCTGAAGGAGGAGGCCACGTCTCCAACACTTATCAAGCTGGGATCACCCTCTCCTGCCTGATTCCATGTTGTCACGTCTGAGGATGATCAGAGGGTCTGACTGCTGGGAGTGAAACACAAAGAGCCCTACCTTCACTTCCCAAAACTCTGGAATGGTATTATGATAGAAAGGAAACACGGGAGCTGTTGCTAATGCTCTGAAAAGAGTCCTATTTTTACTTCAGTGTAATAACATACATGCCAACAGTACACACCAAAATGATGTGTGTGTATGAAAAAAAATAGTGCATTTAAATGAAACAATAAGAAAATCCAAAGTACATAAACTCATATTTGGTGTAATAATATTAACAGAGATTTGGCACAGGTTTTGAATCATCAGAAGGGTTAAGAACACATTCTAAGTGTCCTCAGTTTCAAAGCGAGGATGGAAACAGTCACGTGTTGGACTTCAAAAAAGGAACATTGTTCATTGTATGAAAAAAGCCTTTGGCAAGATAAAAAAGAAATACAAATACAATCAATATTTAAGGGAGTTTCTATGAATAAAAATAGAGTAATTTGGTTTATATTTTAGAAGTATTTTACTTACAGTATATTCTATTTATTAAACATAAAGAATCTTAGAAGCCTAGCTGTGTTGTCACCATCTGATCACTTCCTTCCTGTTCTATACAGCAAGATATTTTTTTTTTGCTGATATTCCAACAGTCTTTACTTTCAGACAAGGCTCTGGAGAACCTGACAATGCAACAGTGCTAATAAAGGCTAAAAAGCACAAAAACTCAGTGAAGATCTCCCTGCCACATTTTGCTAAATGAGAACTGTGCTTTATTAACTTTAAGTCACTGAGCAGTACAACAGTCCTGCCAACCGTTCTAGATGTTTCCTGACCACAGAGTTTACTGAACCATCATACACAGCTTTTTATGCCACTAAATCCTCCCTGACTTCGCCCTGGCACTCTAAATGTTTTGCTCAGTTCATTTTGCTGGTTATGTTCAAAAGTCCTGTTTCGGGAAAGTCGGGAAGGAAAGAGGAAGAATGTTTTCTCACAGGCTGAAGCCTGACATGGCACGTTAGTGAAAAGAGCTGCCGGAGCCTGTTGCTCCTTGAGTGCTCCCAGGTTCTCTTAGGGGAAGGTCCCAGAGCTAGAAAAGCCTTGGAGTTTTAGGTAAATCATGAAGCTTATACGGCAAAATAAGATATTTATGGGCAACATGGGAGACTATCCTGCTTTTGACTGACTTGGAAGTCAAGGGGAGGCTTCAGCTGTCAGCCCATGCAGCCTCTGAACTACCAGCAGCAGCAGCTGGCTGGGATTTTTATCCTTGTCTGGACACAGACAATCATTCCTCAAGGCACATTCTCCCTTGAATGGCGTAATGCAAGAAAGGCATAAAATCAGAGAGAAAAACACAACTCCCTCAACACTTAAAGCGGAAATGAAACATCACTGGGGCCTCAAACAGCCCCCAGATCAGAGCAAAGGATGGTTGTGAAATGCAGCATAACATCCGGCCAGTGTTTTCATCTGAAATGTGAGAATGATGGGCATATGTAATGATAGAGCAGAAAGGTTTATAATGCATGCCCTTACCATACACGAGGTTAGAATTCTGTTGCTTCAACTCCTGGACAATATCCACCACCATTGCAAGAAATGATGTGTCTCTTGTATACCCTTTGGGGGAAAAAAAAAATAAAAAAAGACAACTTTGAAGTCTATTTTCATGAACATTTCAGAGATGTTTCTTAATTTATGTATTTATCTATTAACTGTACCTACATTTCTTAATTTACAATTTGATTTTAATTTATTTTAGTTCATTTAATACTATTATTTTTAGCTAGGCAGCATCTTCAAACCTTCAGCTTGGAAATGTCCACTCTACTAGAATATTTTAAAGTACACGTTGTAGATTTTTTTTTAAACTTGCAAAATTGATCAACTCTTACATGTTGCAGAGCAATGGTAAAAAGCTTCCAAGATTTCTGGATAAAATGGTTTGCTTATGTCTATGAAATGCTGATAATCAGACAAAAAAGCCAAGCAAAGATTTGTGTTTAAAATGCCCTGTGATGTTATTGACTGGCTGGAAAAAACAAATACAGAGTTTAGTTCATATTATTGTCAGTGGTGTTTAAAACAATCACACTGAAATGGAGTTTATCTCTCACCTTGAGTGTTTTTACTGTAAATGAAACAAATACATGAAGAGCTACAAGTAACCAAGAGTCACAGAAGTTAATGGAGTGTTACTTTGTATAATCGGCCTAAAGATAATAATTTCCATCTCAGCTGAGATATCTACAGTCATCAAACATACAAGTAACAGTCAAATTCTGTCTGCTGATAAATTTATTTGTTTTCAGGGTTTAAATAATCCTAACCAGGCTGTTGGAGGTACAAGGTAGTTGGGCACATTTATCATTTTTGCATACTAACATCTCCTGAAAATCTCCTGCTTTTCCTGGAAATGTCCTCTGTGTGAGTTCCTTCAAGGGAAGAAGGGGGGTTTGTTTCTCAACCACAAAGAACTCATTTGTGCCACAATTAATTTCCTAACCTTAGTTCAATCTATTTTCTATACAGACCCCTTTATTCTGGAGATATTCCTTGGAAAAAATCCGACAATAACTCTTCACAGCCTTCCAGCCAGAATTATTGCTTTGGAGTTATAATACACTTAAAAGTTTCCAATTTTCCCTGTGTAAAAAGAACTTCCCTACACGTGGAAGCCATGAAATCAATCAAATCAGCTGATGCTCTTCTGCTTACCTTTAAAAAGTGACTGTTCATCGCTATAAAGAAGTGATATTGTAATTTAAACCAGATGCACAGCTCTTACTGAGGTGAAACCTGACGAGTAACCTACTTTTCAGAAGCAGGAACTGGAGGAGGAGCAATTTTTAATAAAAACTGCACTTAGAATCTGTCTTTCCTATAAAGTATTCTACAAAAAGTTCTCTTTGCCTGTATTTATAAACACTTTGTACCTCATGCAAACCAAGGAGAACACTGCAGAACTGTATTCACTCAGATCACCTACACAGTAACAAGAGCAAAAGACCAAAAGATTTATCAGAGTCAAAACCAAAATCCACCCTGCTTATACTTTGCTCTGCTTCCAAGCTCTGCTCCTTAAAGATCAAGTGAAAAAAAATCAAGGACACAGAACTGTGTATAAAATCATGCTGGCACCACAGAGAGCCAGTGCTGCAGATTTAGGAGAAAGGGTTAAACTCACATCTTCCTAATTCATTTTAACCAAATACTCTGACATTCCTCATCCTTTTTTTTTTTTTTTTTCCCAGTAGTGGCACTCCCAAAACTTTAGGTTTGCCTGTACAAGTCTGTAAATTATACAAGGGGATCAATTTAACCACCCAGTTACAACCTTCAGGCTGGAGAGCTCTGGATGTTGACAGATTATATTGTACAGGAAATTGCAGGAGGAGCCGAAGGAAGGAAATTTTAATTCCTTGGTTTGCAATGAGGAGGGATATGGGTTATATTTGTTTACTTCTGTTTGCACCTCATGAGGGAACAAACTCCTCTTACCTGTGAGCACATAATCATAGCGGTTCACCTTGTTCAGCTTCAGTCCCTCATACAGCTCATGGAGTTCATCTGAATTCAACACCTGACCCTTCCAGTGGGCATAACCTGCAAGAGCAAACGGCAGATAATTTTCCAGGAGCTGGATTTTCTATCTCAGATCACACAGATTATACACTTGGAGGGACTATATCAAGTATCACCTCTAGAAAGCATTTCTGCCTCTCCTGTAAAAAGCTGCTGCCAGCAGGACAGTTAATGTGCTCAGCTTCTTCCTACCACCTCTGTGTCCCAAAGGAAGGGGGGTGGCTGCACTGCAGTTTGGGAATGTCCATTTACCACCAAATCAAGCTGAGCACACACAAACTCCTGCAGGATTTCCCATGGAGCCTTTGTAACTATCCCTTTCCTGTGTGGAGGGGAACAAACATATGTTTGAGACTTCACTGGAGGAGGGTGTCAGCATATTCTATTTTTTTTTTTTATATATAAAAAAAAGAAAAATATTGATAGCCAAATGACAAGCTTAGCAGGCTTATGGATCTGTCTGGACACAGGCACTGCTCCACACCATCAGACATTGTGCTCACTGGGGTCTGCATGGAGCAAATAATGACCAGAGCAGAAACTTGTCACAGATGCTCTTTAAACATGCAATGTCACCAGACAGATTCTCTTCCAGAAATAGCACAGCTTTAGTGCTGAGGATCCTGGAGGAGGGAATGAGTAGCAGAAAGACACTATAAACAGACAAACAATATCCATACACTTTCATCCTTGAGTGATCTCTAAGAATTACAAGCCCATACTCTCAGCTGAGAAGGTGAAGTTACTTGTGAGATGCTGAAATTATTACAGCACACAGTGTGCCAAGCTTCACAGAAGCCAATTTCAAGGAAAAAAAAAATTTCCCTTAACAGAGTCGATAAACATTTCTTGGAAAATGTAAAGGCACCTTGCACATTGTTATCAAAGCCTTCCCATCTAGATGGCACCAATCACTCCCTTGTATGTAAGAACGGGGCTGCCTCCAGGATATTAGATGAAGCACTCAAAATTTAACTTTTCCAACCTCCATAAATTCAGAGCCTGTTAAAAAGCTTATCTTTTTATTAATTGGAATTGGGAAAAGTGAAATGCTAAATGACATATCTTCTTCCACACCGCTCCTGTGTGATAACTTCTGCTCTAGCAATTAGAAAACTCTGTGATAAAAACTGTTGCCTCTGATTATCGCTCTAAACTGTGTTATCAGAGTAACTGCCAAGAGGTGCCACGAGCTCAGGATAAGCACATTTTTCAGCCTTCCTTCTTATGAACGCAAATGCACCCACAGTGTGGTGAGCAGATGGATCATTTTGTTCCCCTCAGCTGACAGAGGCCAAGCCTCTGAAACACGACTGGCTGCCAGCTGGCTGGGGCCTCGCTCACATCAGCCACACCACTCTGACCCGGGGAAATGCTTTTCCCAAAGTCCCTGTGAAGACATGGACAAAGTGAGACATTTCCCTAAGTTGTGGCTGTAGTTTCATGCAGAAGACAGTGATGTTCAAAACAGCAATGACTAACACCCAGGTACACATCCAGCTCTTCACACACTCCGAGGGTATGAAGAACTCCTGACTATGCCTAACCTCCAGTATTTAGTTCATTAACTCACATGCAGATGTTTGCCCTGTCACATCTGCACCAGCAGAGAGAAATCATCTGCCCTCTCCTCTCCCCCAGATCTCTGTAGCACTGCAAAGCCAGCCACACAACAGAGTGGCCATCAATGACAACGGGTTCATTTTTCACCCAGAAGCAACATCTGCTGGCCAATTTCTGTCACAGAATCACAGAATCAGTAAGGTTGGAAAAGACCTTAGAGATCATCAAGTCCAACCTATCCGCTATTACCTAATCTAATCTAGTCAAACCTGTTACCTAACCTAACCTGTTGCCATCCTACTACCAACACACCATCCTACCTATAACACACTACCCTAATATCTAGGTCATGCCCTGCACGTGGCCGTAAAATAGATTCCCCAGACAGTCTAGATACTCTCAGGAGCCACTCCTGCAAATTCACTATTTAACCAAGAGTTCACCTTTCTGTCTTAGGCCGTCTTAAATGGTCAATGCCCAGGGTCAGTGTCACACTGGCTCTCTACTGAGGGAGAGAAATAAATATGGAAACAAAACATTGGGCAGCAGCCCAGCTTAGCTCAGGGGTTGGTAACGCACCCACACAGGGCAGGGACACTGAACTCAATTACTTCCAAAGGTAACTAGAGCAGCCTTTTTACTGCCTGGCAATGTGTGGAATAAAACCTGAGGTCTAATAAACATGAAAAACAGCCAGAGGAAAACCAAAGCCATAGGGAAGTTCTTGGGGAAGCCCCAGCTATTCAGACACTACAAAAAAAAAAGGGAATGCCTTCATTGGATCTGCAGAGAACTCTGATTGCACTAGGAATTGAATTATATTCGAGTAAGAAGAAGCAAACAAAGTCAAAACTGGCAGCAAGATGGAAACCACCCTAAACCCTTGAAAGAGAAAAGGCAACAAGGAAGAAAGTTGAGTCTTCCTTGTTTTGGGTACAAACCCACAAAATAATTCCCCTCAGTGCTGGACTGAGAGAGCAGAGAGAACACTGGAAATCATGACACAGGTCTCCAAAACTCCACTTGGCTCACACTGACTGCATTAGTCTCCCAGATTTACATTAATTTTAAACACACAGATGAACATAAACATTTAAACAACTTTATACCCCTTCTGCTTATCTGTGTTACGACCTTGTATTGCAATTAGATGTTATCTATTTGCTTTTAGCAGACAAGGGAATGAAAAACAAGTAAAGTACGATGCCTCTTCCCACTTATTCAATGTATTCATTAGTCTCCAAGGAAATGTTTTGGTTCATCCATACGAAAAAGAAACAAAAATAAACAAAACTACTACCAAGATAGGCAGCTAATACTGCACCCATGATTAATTTGCACACTCTTCCTCGCTTTCTTCCACTGGTACTTTTTTTCCTCTTCTGAAATGTATTTATAATCCTCTTAAGTACTTTCAAAAACAAGGAAGAAAGAAAATGAAAACCTCAGGACTATCAGAAGAGGGAATAAAACCCAACCATCACAGCAAAACAAAAAGCAAGCTACCATTCCAGTACAGCAAGGCTTGTAAGACTTCCTTGTTTTCCAATCCAGAACATTCAGTTCTGAGTTTTGAGTTCCTCCTCTGGTGTTCCTTGCAAAACTATTCCAAGGGGCTTCAGTAACCAAGTATTTCACATGGGAAAAAGCAAGAGAAGTCTAATGTTTAAGCACATGATGGACAGACAATCTGGTTCCAGCTGTGCCACAAAATCCACACGTAAACTTCAGCAGACAACGTGCTCTAAATACACATGAACTAATCCTTAGCTACCACAAGGCTTTCAATAAAATCAGAAACACAGTACCAAATTCCCCACTAGAGTTTTTTACAGCTGGCCAGTGTGGGAGTAAAATACTACCAGTGTCAGGCACGAGTGGAGATCTTTTGTTTTCGCCCTGCACAGACACTTGTGAGTGACTGCACAGAGGGTGGCAGACTGTGAAGAATCCCATCAAGATATAATTATAATTTCTGATGTATTAGACCTACCAGCCAACCCAACCACCCACTACACACCCACGAAGTGGAAGTCAAACGTGCTTAGAAATCAAAAGGAACATTAAAAACCACCCGGGCTCTTTGTTCCAGAGCAGTTTCCAAGGTAGGATTTGGATGACAAAGTGAGCCCATTATATCCTTACCAGTAACCTACCAATGAAAAACAGGAATGAAAATCGCTGAAGAATTAAAAATGAACCCCAAAATATCAACAACACAATTTAAAAAAAAATCTAATTTTAATTTTTGCACATCAGACAATGAGATTCTTCTGCAAACATTACAATAAAATAGGATTAAAAGCACAGTCTTTTTAGGCTGTATGACAGCTTCTTTTATTTGTACATGAAGCCATTCAAGTGTGAGTCACTCTAACCACAAAAGTTCCTCACGAAGCAACACGACAAACTGTTCTCCCAGGGTGACTGATTTAAAGCACATTTTCTGAATTTCAGGATTATCAGTGACTAAAGAAAGCTGAATTTTCTGAGCAGGAGTCAGCAGAAACATGCCCGTGGTATCTTACTAATTTAAAATCAGGGCAAAAAAAGAGCAATAATGATTCACCAAAGAAAGCCTGTTAGTCATAAATTCCCTCTGTATTTTACCTTTTGCTGCCAGGACCAAGTTTAAAAACATGGAAAGTAGGAAAGAGTGGGCACTATGTCCAAAACCTCACACATTTTAATACCTGTGCCCCTCTGGTACATGGCATTCTTTCAGAAAATAACGTTCACAGACAGATTTTAAAGGAGGAATTTGTCCTCCAGCTTTAATGACCATCTCAGAAAGGGTTCTCAGAAGATTCTGTGTTCATAGGAAAATAAGTTACCCACACCCATCCATCCAGCACATGAGGCCCGTGTGTTGTGGCACCACTCCAGACACAAGTTCTGCTTCCCAAAGTCACAAGGTTGTGTGGCAATCTTGGGGACTTTTTAGCACATTTACTAAAGCAATCAAGAGTGCATTAACAAAAAAATAGTTACTCCTAAACACCAAGAGTAGTTACAGTATTTTAAACATTTGTGAAGTTTGAGACATTTTTGGGTGAGGGACATTCATTTAGGTCTTGTGAAGAGAGGAATCATTAATTTGCTGTTCCTTCTACCATCTTCATTATCTGCCACCCCTTGAATAAAACACTGGTAACCTTTCTCCAGCTGCAATATTATTAAAAAAAATATATTAAAAACCTTTTTTTTCTGTTTTAAGAACCTGGTCACCCTATTGGTAATGTAATTTTCCTACTTTCAGACACATTCAGTTTATGTCCAGGTCTTTCAACGCCCTATAAAGCTGATTTAATCTTGAAACTGAAAGCCAACAAACAATACATCCTCATGCATTTTAAGTGCCCAGTTATTTGACAAGAAAAAATTGCTTAATTTCCAGAAGATTACAACAGATTTACCCAGCTACCAAAACTGAAAACCAGAAAATCCCCAAACCCCAAAACTAAATACATTAAAGAAACAGAAGTCACACCTCAGTATAACTGAAAAACATGAGAGGACCTTTGTACTGTGCCAGAGGGAACAAGCAAAATAAGCAGCTTTTGCCTGAGACAGGAAAGGCCTCCACGCCTTTGCTTAATTATTACCTCTTTTGTGCCTTTCCTCAACAAGCAGAGATGGCTCTCAAGCTACCTTTGAAATATTAATTGCTTCTTTCCAAGGTGATACTAAATTCCATCCATGACAGGCATCTTGTAAGCTTTTGAAAGCTGCATGGAGCTCAACCCAGAAAGAAAAGGAAGAGGTTTCCTTGTCTGCTCTCCATTCCCAATATTGGTTCCTGTGAGATACTAGGAAAATACCTCAACATTTGTCTTTGATTTTCTTTTTCAGAAACAAGTTTTGCTCTTTTTTGAAGATGCTGAAGGCAGAATTTGCTTCTTAAGACACCTGTAGAATTTCTTTAGAGCACATCTCCCCTCAAACAACCTGTCACCACCAAGACAGTAAATGAGCCTCTAATGATCCAAAAAGAGCAAGTCACTTGGAGAGCCTTTATGGGTGAAAGGTATTGCTAAAATGAACATAAATTTCAGCTTTCTTTTAAAAAATGAAGCCCTCTGGCACTGTGTGTACTAGGAAAGCATTATGTGAGTGCAAATGTATTAACAGGCCTCCTCCCTCCAAAATGTAATTTTAGGATATTTGCTGAACATCTGGGTGGGTGCATAGAGAGCAAACAATGAGTCTAACTCAGTGTTTTTCTGATGTTTGGGTTGATAATGTGATTATGACTGTCATAGGGCCATCACTCACAGAAAACTCCCTTATTCACAAGCCTGGCTGTAGTATTTGTGCTATTTCACTGTCTGAGTTAATTAGATTACTGACTAACAAAAGGAACTCACACTCTGAAGGGCAGACCAGGACATTAACACATCATATCATGCCCTACTCCCAAATCCAGACTTCTGGGAGACTTGGATCAAAACAGAAAATTTATATTTCCGTCCTACATTGTGAAAATGTGAGTGAAAACATGGGGCAAATCCATTCTCCACTGTCATGGGATGAGCCACTAGAGCCGAGTGACTGGAGTAGTATCTGCAAAACTTTACCTGTGTGGTTTGAAAACTGGACAGAGTTCACCGTATCGACTTCAAATCCCAAAACCTGTAATAGAACACAGAAATATTTCTTTCAGTAACACAGCTTTGTTAATACAGTGATATAATATACTCTGCATATTCATAATCCGTAACTTGAGAGACCCGAATAGTCGCGAGTGATTTTTCAGTGAGTTGTGTGACC
>WEKX01028703.1:0-12774 GCA_013390025.1 Pitta sordida | reverse complement strand
GATGCATGGGATTGTTTTGTCCAAAGTGAAGAACCTGTCATTTGAACTTGCAATATCTCTTACTATTAGAATCTGCCTATTTTTCTCTCATGTCACAGTCCCCCTGAAGAGCCCTTCTACTCTCTGGCAGTTCAACATATGCCCCCAACTTAGTGTCATCTGCAAACTTGCTAATGGTGCACTCAATTCCCCATCCATATCATCAATAAAGATCTTAAACAGAACCGGGCCTAATGCTGATCCCTGTGGGACTCCGCTAATGAGTGGCTGCCAGCTGGATGTGGCACCATTTACCAACACTCTCCTTGCCTCATCCATCCAGCCAATTCCTAACCGAACACAGAATGCTCCTATCCAATCCACACTCTGATAGTTTCTTCTGAAGCTTACCATGGGACACTGTGTCAAAGGCTTCACCAAGATCCAAATACACAACATCCACAGCTTTTCTATCATCAACTAGTTGAGTCACCAGTTCATAAAAGGAGATTAGGTTGGTCAGGCAGGACTTCCCTCTCCTAAATCCGTTCTGACTGGACATAATTTTGTAATTATTTTCCATGTGCTGCGTAATAACACACAGGATTGTCTGTTCCATGACTTTACTCAGGACCAAGATCACATTGACAGGTCTATAATTACCCAGATCATCTTTCCGGTCCTTCTTGTGGATGGGTGTCATATTATCCAATTTCCAGTCTTCTGGCATGTCACCGCTAAGCCAGGACTCCTGGTAAATTATGGAGACCAGCTTCATCTGTCAGCTCTTTAATCACACTAGGCTGGATCCCATCTGGTCCCATGGACTTGTGAGGATCCAAGCAGCTCAAGAAGTCTCTGAGCCTGCCTCCTGCCTCCTCTTGTATTACAGGGGGTTATACTGCCCCTGTACCCCTTCCTCCAGTTCAAAAGTCCAGTTGTCTTGTAGGCAATCTGTGTTAAAAACAGTGGCAAAAAAGTCATTAAGTATCTCTGTCTTTTCCTCATCTCTAGTTACTATATTCTCCTCTGGATCCAGTAAGGAGTGAAGGTTGTTGCAGCCTCTCTTTTTACTGCTGATGTATTTATAGAAACATTTCTTGTTATCCTTTACAGAAATGACTAGTCTGAGTTCCATCTGGGATTTTGCCTCTCTAATTTCCTCCTACACGACTTAACGACTCTGACTTGCCTCCCCTTATTTCCAAAGGTCGTACATCCTTTTTTTCCCATAGTTATTTCAGGAACTCCTTTCCCATCCAGGCTAGTCTTCTACCCCTCCAACTTGTCTTTTGGCACATAGACATCGCCTGCTCCTGTGCCTTCATGAACTCATTCTGAAAGTATGTCCAGCCTTCCTGGACCCCCTTGCTAATAGAGGTAGTTTAAGAAGTTGTGTTGACCTCAAGTGTGTGTAACATCTTGATAATACCCAGGTGAGTAATGTTAGTAGAGATGCCTAATATATTACATTTTGAGCATAATTTATTTTCTGAATCTCTCTATTGTTTACTAGGTAGATGCAAGCTGGAACAATACTCAGACCTAAAACCACACTTTGATATCTGACATCAACAAATTATCTGGTTAGATAGAATTTTAATTGGTTGCAAGACAATGAGAAGGCAAGATGTAGTGCAGTAAACCATTTTAAGTGTTTTAAGATATGTCACCAGTTCTCATTGAAGGTCAGAACAGAGACGTAAAAATATCAGTTTTATGTTAAAGGACAATTGTTTTAACTCTGTAAGGTGACCATTGTACCTAATAATCTTTCTCTTATTATCTGCTAAATTGACACTATATCCCCATGGGATCTATTCATACGTATATATTATAAGAATATGAAAATAGAATGAGACATTTTAAATAGATGAGTGGTCATCAATCCCTTAATGAAACCTTCATGAACTTTTAATTCATGAACTGCCAGAAATAAATATATGGTTTTAACAAGCTGAAAAATAATCATGAATATTTAAGAAGGGTATCTGAACATCTATTTATTCATGATTTATTGAATGTATAGTGAAAAAATTAATGTCCTAACATCACGAATCAGTGAGGGGATTTTTTTTAGCAAAACCCCAGACCGAAATAGAATATGAGTGAAGTTTTTTATGATTTGATTTCATGTCATGTGTAATTAAAATTGAAAAATGTATCACAATTATAAATATTTTTCCTACATAAATTCCATAAGAATATAAGATAATCATTTTCTAAACAGATGCAGCATATTAATTTTTTAAAATCCAAAAGTAAAAAATGTGGAGGTTTTACTTCCTATAGATGTAGTAAAAAAAAAAAAATAAAAAAAATTGTAGGATATTCAAGTTGCAGAGCAATAGCTTTAATTCCTACACAAATCCTCAGAAGTTCCTCTGCAACACTTTTCAGAAGAGTAGTACTTCAGTTGATGTAAAATGTTTCACAGGTTCACAGGTTTACAGGTTATTCTGAGTTGGAAAGTATCCACAGGATCATCTAGTACAGCGGTAGTGTCCCCATCTTTCATGTGGAAGACTGGGGTTCAATTCCTGCCAGGGAGGTAGTGGTGCTGTTTAAGAGTTGGACTCGATGATCCTTGTGGGTCCCTTCCAACTCAGAATATTCTGTGAATCTGTGAATCTAGTCCAACTCCCAAGCGAACCCCCACCCAGGGATCAGGCCCACAAGCGTGGAACTACGGGCACCATGCTCCATCCATCCAAGCGTCCCACCATCTCAATGCCCAGAAACAATAAGTTTTTCTCAAAAGCCTTTTTTTCCGTTCAGTCATGGTTATGACATAGCAGCACATTTAGGGAATAAGAAAATGACCCCTTTTGCAAAATATGTGGATATAAAGTCAAATGCACTTGTCTTTTTACAGGCATCACTTCAATAAATGTACAGGGGAGGAAAAAGAATGAAGATAGAAATACTTCTAATCTCCTAAAACTTGCAGCATGAATTCAAGCTGTTGTCTTGCTGATTGAAATTTTATCTGAAGTTTTTTCAGCCTTTGCTGAAGCTTTGATCAGTCAGCAGTGTTGGAATTCTAATTCTTTATAAGTAAATGCTCTGAATTTTTATGCATTTAAGGACAGCATTTATTTTTTCAGAGCCCTTTTAAACCCTCTTTTGCATTTATATACCTAGTAAATTTTCTGTTCCTGTTGTAACTTGAAGGTTTTCCTTTCTTTTAAAGGACCATTGTAATACAGTCAAATTATAATTTAGCTGGTTTATTTCTTCCACCTGCTGCTGATGATCAGACAGTTGCATACTTCAAACTAATGTGCAGCTGCTCTACGGAAAACATAGATTACCTGAAACTCTGGGTTTTCATCAGCATTTAAAATAAGCAGTGTTTCAATCCTGTGCACAGGAAGCCTTGGAGAAGACATTCTATCCAAGCAGTTAGTGAACCTGGGCAAGACATGTCAGATCTATTGGGACTAAAAGTCTCATGTTGGCATGGGCAGCTGCAGCAAGGAAATGGTACTGAGGCGCCTTGTTTCAGCCTGCACTACATCCCACTGGATTTTATGACAGAGATAGTATTCAGGCCTGTTAAGAGATGATAAATAATTTTGGGTTTTATACAAGATGAAAAGCATCATGGAATGGGAAGGAGTCTGAACATCTGCATGGATGAAATCCATGCAGCATGACATGGTAAAATCCATCATGTCTTTCCCATGTCACAAAAAAGCTGGGTTTGTATCGTCCACAGAGCCTCGATTTACTCCCTGTCTATATTCCTTTTTATTCTACCTTTACACCATTTGTTGTGAGGTCTTTCGAGCCTTACTCCTTCTCCTTTCTTTGTGTCCCCTTGCAAAATACCATGTGCCTGACAGGAAGATGCAGTCATAACCATTTTCTGCAAACTACAAGACAGAGCATTATGCAGCACTTTCTGGTTTAAAATGATCCCAAAGGCCTTATTTATAAGTTAGTTCTTTCATTGATGTCATGTTCAATTATTGTTCTCAAAGAGTAATTGAGAGGCTTAAATGAAATTCTCCCTTGGCTTCAAATGCTAATACTTGAAGAAAACTCACAAAGCCTTAAAAACCAAACAGAGAAAAACAGAAAACCCCCCCAAGCCCCTCTAGTAGGGAACTATTTCTGGTTTAGTTTGATCTACTTATTTTTGCACTATCTTTTCAGAACTTTTTTTTCCCTATTCTTTTATTTATATCGCTCTTCTTCTTCCTTTATTTGTAGCAGGAAGAAATGAAAATGAGTCTATCTTTTCTAGGACATTGTTATGTACATATGGAAAGATTAAAAAACACAAAGGACATTTATTTGGTTACATTATTTTAGCCATAATGAGCAGAGTTTGAGTTGAAATTTGAATAGAAAATCTTCAGGGCCTTTTTAAAGGTTATTCAGAGTTCTTTCAACAAAGTGTTTAAGTAGAAACTCTCAGGGAATACAACATGTACAATTTTTTGTGAATTTGTTTGTGGTTTTCTATGTCTTTGAATTTGGGAAATCCCTAGAGTACTTAAAAATGTACCCAGTCATGTATTAGAATTGAGGGGAAAGGTGCTGGAAATCAGTGAACTTCTGAAAAATTTTTTTCTTCTCCAAGGCTTCCTCCATCAAGTCTACAAGGCAGCTATAACATTTCAGTTTTCATATAATCATTGTGTTAGAATAAATATTTATCTTCCCTTAAAAAAACAAAAATGTAACACAGAAAACAATCTACTTTTCAGATAACAACACAAAATCTTTTTTAAAAGTAATGAAGACCGAAAGACTGCTAAGTCTGTAGTACCAGCCTATGTAACATTTCAAAAATGTCCATGTGTAAAGTATTTAAAAATATTAGAAAAGGTACTGTCAAGAGAGGGAAGAGAGGAAAAGAACGTATTCTAGTATTCATTGCATGTTCTTATGCATGTGTGTGTAAAAACTAAGGATTTTTAGGGATACTTAGAGATGTGTGCACGTTCTCTTCCTCTTCCGTTGTACTTCAGTAAATGTTCCTTTCAGCATAGAATTTCAGCTGGATGAACTGAGATGACTTACAACACTGAGTCCCCAGGTTTTGTGGTTCTACAGGTCTGCGTTTGAGCCATGAAGCCCATGAACTGTGAAGATAATGAACTCATGAATATACAATTAAGCTCAGCCGTCACCTCAACTCCTCAGCTCTGGAGCTCTGGAGGGCATTCCAAGGACCACCTCGCATCCAGTTCTGGCTCAGGAAAGTGAAGGAAATGCCTTTTGCCCCTTCCCGACAGGGAAGCCCAGGGGAACCGGTGGGAGGGGTTCACTGTAGCCCCACTGCTGCCACAAGAAGTCCTGGGTTTCCACTGTTGCAGTAGTGGCAGCAGCACCAGGCTTCCAACTGAGCCTGGGTTTCTGCCAAACCTCCACACAGTGGCAGAAGGCCGAGGACCCACTGTGAGGCTGTTTGTCCCTCTGGGCAGAACACAGGGACCTCGTAGCCCATTTTCACATTGTATCAGGCAGATTTGCAGATTCCACTACCCCCCACCCCCCTCCCCCCCAGTATGGAGGCTGATGGGGGAATTGACAAAAAAGGCAAAGTGTATTTGAACCTGAAGGATGCACGGTTCAGAGTGCTCGGGGCTTGAGGCACTCAGGGCTTACAGGGAGAGTCCAGTCGTCCATTCCATCCCCCCAGACACAAGCAGCAGGAGCTCAAGCTGTGGGCTATGACAGGGAGGAGAGGCATTCTGCCCCAGGAGCTTGGCTGGGCTACACCTCAGCAGCCCTGGCCCAGCCGCTCCAAGGATGGTGCAAGCATGAGTGGCAGCTGTGGCAGCCAATGACACAGTGCGGGCTTCCCCCCTTGTGGCAGATGGGAGATGGTGGGAGGCAGGACTGCACCAGCGCCAACAAGGTTTCAGCCCCACCACTCCCAGAACAGGCAGAGCTCATTTACATATTCATGAGCTCATTCAGCTGTCTTTCATTGTGATATTATCTGCGCATGCACAGACCCTCAGTTTTCGCTAAAAAATGACTCACAAAGGATTGAAACTGCAAAGATGTGAGCTGTGAATAACCAGGGGTTACTGTAGTTGTCTACAGTAAAAAAAAGGGGTGTCGTGCTATATAAACACGTTTATAAAAAGCAATACTTCATCATCCATTTTGACAATATCCATTTCATACACATATAAAACAAAAATAAGCATCTCTTCCACCCTGTAACTGTATGTTATTTTTCTTTGATGCAGATTCCTGCCTCAGGTTGTCATGATATAGTATGATATGTGAGGTAAATACATCTTAGTATTTTATTTTTATTTTTATGGGTTTTTTTGTATTTCATATTGTTGTTTTAAAACAGCACTGTCTGTAGCACTTTTTCCCCCTCCGGATAAGAAGGTAAACTCCCGGAAGGAATTTGAGGCATTCGGCCCGAAAGCAAGAGGAATTCCGGGGGCAGCTTGGAGGCAGCTCAGGAGATCGAGAGGTCTTCGGCTTCTTCTTCTTCTGGTTTTTTTTCCTTCGCAGTTTTTTTTTTTCCCTCGGAGCTCTGAGGAACTCTGTTTGTCTTTGAACTGTGTTTGTCTTCTAGAACTGAGCCAGGAGAGCTTGACTGACTGGATTGATGGATTGCTGGCTTTCCCCCTCCCTGCCCCCCCAGCCACCGCAGGAGGGGAACAGAGACTCAGAAGGACTGGACTGCTGGACTGCTGACGTTTTAGCAACACCAGATTTTCCCTTCCTTGTTATTCCTTGGCTTGCTGGAGGAAGATTGGGGTGTTTTTGTTCTAATCTGTGTAGCTCAGTTAATAATTTTTTTTCTTTCCCTCACTTGCCTTTGAGGAGAAGGATCAATTTAATTGGAATTGGTGGGAGGGTAGAAAAATCTCACTCTAAACCACAACAATTCCTTACTTGACTCCACAATTTGTTAATTTACCTAGCTGCTTTCTCCAGTAAGCTGATTTAAACCAATACAACTGATTTAAGGTGTCGTGGTTTGACCCTGGCTGGATGCCAGAGATTCACCCACAACCTCTCCCAGAGAAAAAAACTGGGGAAAAAAAAGTTTATCACAGGCAAAACAAGGCAACGTACAAGTAAGGAATATAAAGGATTTATTTTACTAACTAACAAGATCAGAGCTTAATGTGAGAAGCATCATTTTAAAGGTAATTTTTCCCCCCACCCTTCCTCCTTACAACAGATCTTATATTCCCTTTTCCCTCGAGAAGGCAAAGGAGGGAACAGGGGTAGGGGAAAAGCCAGGCAAGTTGGTATTTCTGACCCGTTTTAGGGTAGGAAACCCTCTCTCTGCCCTTTCATAAAGTCCTCTCTCTCTCTCTCTCACAAGAGGAAAAGTCTTTCATGACCCTTTCCCAAGTGAGATCTCGACCCAGGGATGACAGCTCTTCCATTCTCTGTTGCCTGAGAGTAAGACAGGATGCAGTCTTTTAAGCACTGCTTCATATATGAGCCCATCCCAAAGTACATAGATCAGATCCTACCATAATGCAATTCTGTCACAAAGCATCTGTCCAAAGGATCTCTGCTGAGTTCTCAGCTCCGGCTCCGTGTTTCTGGGCTCTTAAGACATCTGCGGCTTTCCAGGTTGATCCTCTATCTTCAGCGTGGCCTCAGGTGGATTCTTCATCGCTGGTTTCTCTCTCTCTATTCCATAGGTTTACAGGCAGACAGTCTGCTTCACTATGGTCCATTCTACAAGCAGCAGTGAGACACCTGGAACCCTTTTTACCCCTCCTCCGTCTGGCCAGGCTGTGCCTTCATAGCTCTCATCTTCTCCCAGGCTCTGGTCTGGCCATCTACTTTTGTTACTACCTTTTTTTTTTCCGTTCTTAAATATGCTATTCACAGAGATGTCTCTATCTGCTGATGACCTTGGTATCCTCGGCAGCAACAGAGGCCCAGGCAGGAGCTGTTAACCCCCCTCACTGCCAGAGGAAAAACTCAAACCAGGACACAAGGAAAATCAGTAAGGACTCAAGGGAGTTGCTAGCATGCTACATGAAAGGTTTATTTTTGGCCCGAGAAACAAGGAAAGAGGAACATTGTCCAGCAGTGTCCCCAGCCTTGTCAGCTGCCAAAAGCCCCCAGCCAGATTTGCCATCTATTTTTATACCATTGCCTCATACATAAGGAAATTATTCCATGAATATGCATCCCTTCAACATTATGTTATAAATTTCAACTTTGCTTTAAGACCTTCAACCAATCAGCTCAAATATTACACATTCTTGCCCCGTATTTTGACTCGAATCCCCTTTTGTTTACCTTTCAGGACTGGGAAACAAGACTTTCTTCCCTTTAATATTGCATGTTTAATTTTCAGGGCAAGTGAATGATTTTAAAATCTAGAAATCCTTCTAAAATTCGCTAAAATGTCACTATTTCACCAAAATCCCTAAATCTTTAAGCTTCTACCTAAATAACTAAAATCTATAATTTTCTGAATCCTCAAATCACAATGAACACTGGAAATTAATTGAAGAAATCACAATTATTTGTATTATTAGGCCTTCAGAATACTTTGGAAGCTGCAGCTTTGTAGCATTTTCAGATTGTCCAATATTTGTGTCTTGATTTACAGTTAGGATTTTTTCCCCAGATCTGGTTATGTTATATAACTTAAGTGTTGAAGTGTATGGGTTAGAGTATAGGATAGCAAAGTTTCAAATAAAACCATTTCAGTTCTGATTCTTCTGTTGTAGGATTTTCTTATATTTAATTTTTATATATCTATTTTTCTCTATTTACCAAATATTTAAAGTTTTTTTCTCTTTCTCTCTTCAAATTGCCTATTTGTGCTCATCGTGTTCAAATGCTTGCATATAACATATGTTTACCTTGCTTGCTTGCCTATGGGAAGATGGGAAATTAACAGATTTACCTTTTCTTTTATTTCCTTTTTCCTCTCTTTCTACAGAAGCCTAAATGAATTATTAACATTAATTATTAAGCAGAATTGAAAATAATCTAAACTTAATGTCTGCCAGTGTTTCAGCTCAGGAAGTTCACAAATTCACAGGTTATTCTGAGTTGGAAGGGACCCACAGGATCATCTAGTCCAACTCCCAAGCAAACGCCCACCCAGGGACTAGTTAGTAAAGGACAAGTAAAGTTCAGATGCAAATAAACCATATTGAAAGGTTATTTCAACGTATTTAAAACCCACTTCTCAACCTAATTAACAACACTGTTTTCCAGTACAAGCGTTAGAAAGATTAAGTGTCATGGATTGGCGTTTGAGATATTTGTAATATGTACCTGTTTGAATTTTTTCCATTTTTATTCCTTGGGTGGGCTCAGGCAGCCGTTTCTTTCATTGGATTATACCAGGGTGGGCCAACGTGGCTGTGGGCTTGTCAGCTCCTGCCGTTCTCCTGCTGCCCCACTGCTGGGTGCTGCTAGATGGCCCAGCCCATGGGACAGCCACAGATGACCAGGGGTGTGTGTCCTGGAGCCCCTCAACTTGGCTAACACACACGGTCCAGGAGGGGTCAATCCCCTCTGGCCCTGCGGGGGCTTGTGCTGCTTGTAGCGGGGAAGGGGGGTTGCTGCTGCCATTGGGGGTGGACAAGGGCCAGTCCCCATCTGGCTAGTGGTGGCACATGGAATGCAGTGAGGACTGTCATGATGTGACGTGGAGCAACATCTCTTCCAGAGTTAGCAGAGGACAGACAAGACTGACGTCCCGGAACTACTCCCCATTGGGCAGAGACGGAACAATGGTGGGAAGGGATAGAGAGGTTTTTAAAAAGTTGCTGCTTCTGAGGTGTCTCCCTCTCTTTCCTTTGGAGTGCTCCAGAGAGGTGATGAGCCAGATCCAGCTGCTCTGTGGAACTCTTTACCTTCCCAGTATTTTGGCTGACGTCTGTTCCTACGTCAAAATACTGCATTTTTTCCTGTCCCAGTGACAAGCAGCAGACTCTGGACTCTGTTTATCCCTTTTGAGGGTTTGGGGTGTTGGTGGCTGGTCTGAGTCTGGGTCCTGGAGTGTTGGGGTTGCTTGGGGGTGAGGGGAGCTTGGTTTGCACCATATTCATGCACATACATTTCTATTTACATTTTTTAATAAATGTTCTTNACTTTATGGAAGGGCAGAGAGATGGTTCCTACCCTGGATCTGGTCAGAAATACCAACTTGCCTGGTTTACCCCTACCCTATGTTCCCCCTTTTTCTCCTGGTGGAAAAGGGAATATTACATCTATTGTAAGAGAAGGAGGGGTGGGGGGGAGAAAGGTTGCCTTCTAAATGATGCTTCCCTTGCAGTTCTGATCTTGTTAGTTAGAAAATAAACCCTTTATGTTCTTTACTTATAGTTTTGCCTTGTTTTTGCCTGTAATCAGGTTTATTCTCCAGTTTCTCTCCTTCAGGAGAAGCTGGGGTGGGTCTCTGGCATCCAGTCAGGGTCTAAACCACGACATATGTCTAATCATCTCTTGTCCAAGAAGTGATAAGTAACCCCCCACCGTCTCAAACTGAGACATCTGGAAAAAAGAGAGAAACACAGTAGATCTTCTGATAGGTGCCTAGTGCTTAGCTGGAAAGTGAAAACCACCTGCTTTGAGTGACCACATTAACATTTCTGGGTCCTCCATTTTAGGTAACTTAAGCTAATACATTCAGTTTTATTTTCAGACTAGAACTGCTCAGCCAGTCAAACAGTATTTCTCAGCTGAAAGCCTTTACTGAAAGGCTGAGGGGAAATAAGGATGAGTTTCCTGCAGTTCCTGAATCTTCTCTGCAGTTCCTGAAACTTCTCTACGGTTCCTGAGTCTTCTCTGCAGTTCTCTGACAGCCTATGGACCTACTCTGTAAATAAGTACATGGTAAGATTGATGTGTTCAGAAATTACAAAGTGGCTGTACAAAAACACAAATCCCTTAAAAGTTTATTTATGCTATACCCAAACTCAGTACAGTCTTCACCTCCATGTTCATGAATTACGGGTCTCCTGTGGGTCCCGCAAATCACCCAATCTGTGAATTAGGTTTGTGGCCAAAAACACCCCACAAATACGGGAAACCCAGAAGTGTGAATCACAGCAAAAACCATAAATACGCAAACGTGAATTAGCAAAACCCGCAAATTGTGGCAAAAGGCGTGAATACGAAAATATGCAAACTCAGAAGCACGAATACATGAGTACTGCTCATGCATCGACCGGGAAACTCCATGAATCTGTGAATACTATCCACGAATTAAGAAACTACGAATCAGTGAAACTGCAAATCAGAAGCCATGAATGAGTGAGGTATTACTGTATTACCTTGAATTTAAATATTTTCTGTATGCATTTTCAAACCCATACATTTCAGTTCCAGAAAGGGCTAAGGAAACAGAGTTCTACACAGTTCAGATTTAATTTCAACTTAGCAAATGTGTTTACTGGAGACTTTGCAATACATTGACAAAAAAAAATTCTTCTGAACTTCTTCATAATCCCTTGTTAGTCCTTCCCTGATACTCAGAAAATAAAATAATAATTCATGGATCATTAAAAAGAGGATAATATTGCACCTGAAGAACTTGAAAGATTTGAAAACTAGATCTGCACACACAGTGCAAACAAAAGGCTTGACTTCTTTAAATCTGTGTCTACGCTCCAATAATCAGGAAGTGCGGTTGACTAAGCAGTCTTACATGAGGTTATTATTTACTGATACACCATCAGTAAAACTTCTCTGGCTTCTGTGGAGAGCTTGATAACTCCTGAATAATAATGATTCTTGTTATCTAATGCTGGAATTAGTCATATTCTGCTGCAGGGTACTGATAAAGCTACTTCCCTATCAGTGAACAGAGCTCCAATAATGACATTATAAGAAAACAGAGACCCCTTACATTTCCCTGACCCAGAAAACACATAGAAGGAAAGTTTGTTCCCCTCTACCTTTCTTATTCAATAATTTAAATTTTATGCTTCATTTTTTCCCTCTTTGGGGGAGGGGGAAGGCTTTTATGTATGTTATTTTTAAACTTGTGTGTTACAATATAATTCTGTTGTCTGTCACCATTTCCCAACTGAAATTCAAGCCCTAAATAATTTTCTTATATTTCCCTGTAAGCAAGTCCATTCCTTGGCATGGGAACCATGAATCTTTATTTCTTCAGAAATCTGAGACTTCAAAGACGCTTCTTCAGTATTCTTGCTACCAAGGACTAAAATCTCATGTAAATATTTGATACATGATTGCTTTGGAATGTAGTATGTACTCTGTAAGTTTTCCTAATCTTCCTTTTATGAAGACCATATTCCGGCTTTTGAAGAAACCTTTTATTTATTCTTATTTTCTTCAGGTTAAACCTCAATTATAATAACATCAATGACAAAGCACACATCAGTTTTACAGCAGCCATAGTTTTATCTTGATGATATACCATCTAGATTATCTGGAAAAAAATATTGCTGTTAACTTATCTATCCTGCAAAATACTTCCTTTTTCTTCTTTAAAATTTCCCTTTCTACATATAATAATATAAACAGAGAAGATATATTTCTACAAAAAATAATTACTGAGTTATTTTATTGTCATTTATTTCACAACTTAAAACCTTTAAAAAAAATCCTTGCATTTTTTTCTTGTTATGTAAGATTCAACAGTATGAATCCACATTTCAAGGTAAATAATATGCATTAGGCAAATTACACTTTTCTATAAATTACTTACTGACAGGCACCAAGGAATATATTAAAGATCATCTAACTGAATCAGTTTTTTGGACAAGTTTGATGTCAGCATTGAATGAACTATACTAGGCTATGTACATATATATATATAAATATCACAGAATCACAGAATCA
>WEKX01028702.1:27101-44044 GCA_013390025.1 Pitta sordida | reverse complement strand
TCCTTACCCTCCGGGAGGTGCAACATCATTTTCCTTAAGATGATTTGCTCCATAATTTTGCCTGGCACCGAGGTCAGGCTAACAGGTCTATAATTTCCTGGGTCCTCCCTCCTACCCTTCTTATGGATAGGTATCACATTGGCCAACTTGCAATCTTTTGGGACCTCCCCTGTAAGCCAAGACCTCTGATAGATGATTGAGAGAGGCTTAGCTTCTTTATAGTTGCAGCTTCTTTATAGCTGCAGTTCTAACATAATTTTTGCTTTTTGTTTTTAGCATTACGGTTGGGAAAAAATGCATCATTAAAAGGCCTACTAATTCTTTCAACAAATACAGTGATCCTCCGCGTAGTCGCGATCCATAATGTACAGGATCCGAATAGTCGCTGTTGATTCTCCAGCGAGTCATGGGACCTGGCGTGTGCGCAGGACGCACAGAACCTACTGGGAACCCAGTCTGCTCATGAATATGTAAATTGGTCCCAGCCGGGAGCCACTGCAGCACGGCTGAGATGTGTTTAGTGTAAATGTGTGGTTTTGCATGGCTGGAATTGTCCTCCGCCAGGCTACAAGACGGGGCGACGGGGCTGCCATTGTGTGTGTCTGTACATGAGAGCGGGAGGCACCCTCCCCCGTCCGGTGGGGGCTGGCAGGCAAGTGCCTGGCCGTGCTGAGCCGGGGCGGGGGGCAGGCACCTGCGCCATGCCAGGGTGGGTGGGAAGGAATTGGAGAAGCTGCTGGAGCGGAGGCAACGGGGGCCCTTGGAGTGCCTGCATGGTTGGCATTGTTCTCTGCCAGGCTGCAGGAGAATTGTGTGTGTCTGTGCAGGAGCGGGAGGCACCTTCCCACACCACCCCTGTGGTGCCCTTTGTGTGCCCACAGTCAGGCAGCTCCCATGGCTGCGGCCTGGCAGAGCCAAACGCAGCAGCCACCTGCCTCCCTCGCCAGAGCACAAATATGTCGAGCAGCCCCCAGGTGACTGAGACAAGCCCTGCTCTCAGGACCGTCCTCCAGAACTTATTAGGGGAGGGGGCATGGCTACAGGCATGGTGTACTTGAATACTTAGTGGGTTTGCTATCTTCACGGATTCCAAGACTCGTGTGAAGAGGGCCAGCCCCAACAGCCCGCGAATAACGGGGGATCACTGTATAAAAAACATTATGTGCTGATAGGTTGAAAAATATTCAACAGAGAACAAACAGGTATCTGGTACTTCCAGGGGAAAAAAGAAAAAAATGAAAACAAAGCAAACTTTCAGCTGAGGATTGCTAAGCAATATCTGAAAACTTAGAAAAATATCAGTGCCATTTCAATAGACAGCTGACATTTGGTAGATGAGGTCACTGTCTGCACTGATTTGGTCCCAAAACTCATGCAACATGTCAGAGATGCCCACACTCCAACCTGTTATCACTATTTTCACTTCAGTGGCACTATATCCAGATGAAAAATTAATTTAATTTTCTTAAGTAACCTTGTACTCTTGAATGCAACCATCCCTGGAGGTGTTTAAGAATAGACTGGATGAGGAACTCATTGGCATGGTCTAGATAACGGGATGCTGGGATGGGGAGTTAGATTATTCAAAAAAAAAGATGACATGACGCTGAGATTAGCTCAGATGGATAAAACATGGTGCTCATGGCACCAAGGTTATGAGTTCAATCCCTGTACGAGCATTCACTTGGGAGTTGGACTTGATGATCCTTGTGGGTCCCTTCCATTCAGAATATTACGTGGACTCGATGATCCTTGTGGGTCCCTTCCATTCAGAATATTATGTGATTCTGTGATTCAAAATATTTTAAAAGCCTGGGACCTGAAACTGTCACAAACTCTAGGTTTTTTTTGGCAAAGCTTTTGAATATTATTGATGTTATGTTATAGACTAATTTAACATAGGTTCATTAGGTCTGGACTGACAACTAATTTAATTTTTATTGAATCGAGATGGTGGGCTTTTTTCATGTAGACATTGTTCATAATAATCACAAGGGATAAAACAGCTGTAGAAGGTGAAACATCATCTTGCAACAGCAAAGACAATGCACACACTCCTTCGTGAGACATCAGGTGCAAAGGAAATGTTCCTGGCAGGTACCTGAATACATGAAGTGGAGGATGTCTGGGAGGCAAGAGCAGAAGACAGAATCCTTCACCACCACCCTGACTGGTGGGACGCAGGGTGGGACCCCACTAGGGTCTGGGGGCAAGGTAGCCCCTGTCTGCACCGCAAAGAGATTCTGTGCCATCTGCACGATGGAGGCGTCAGCGATGTCGGCAGGGCTCTTCACCTCGAAAAGCAGCATGAAGAGGGGGCTGACAGAGCAGAGGATGACCTTGTGAGCCTCCACCACGGTGCTAAGGTCTTCGGGGTAGAAGGCCACGTCCGCACACTGGCAGCAGCAGAGCAGGTTGTGCAGGTCCGTGTCATAGTGCGAGGCCTCCCCCTTCAGGATCGGCATCTTCTCTGCGAAACATAACGAGTCAGTCTGTGAAACTGAAACAAGTGCTAGCCGACCTGGACAAGTCAAGGACAATTTCTGGAAATAGTATTCAGTAAGAAAATTTCTTACATAATGCCTAGATGTCTTTAGTAAAATACTCTAAAAATTGAAATGTTTGGCAGTAAAATAAAAAAGTTAAGAAATACTACTCAGTTTAATAGTAAGTGTCTGTCCTTTTAGGAACCCTCTCTAGGCAATTACATTATGAAGAAACCTTGACTGTGTATCTCAAATCTAAGGGGTCTGAGTAAATTTCTATCACCTGTTAAGAAGAGTCAACTACAAATTCAGAGGTAATTACTTGCTAGTAGTTATTTCCACTGAATAAATGCATCAGATGTCAAAAAAAAATCACATGCACAGGCATACATCTCTCCCTTGCTTTACCTATGGCAAATAAAAACATTACTAGATGATACTGTAGAGAAATAATTAGTGATCTAGTAATTTCTTTGTAATTTGCCTGTAAAGCTTTTATGTAAAGCTTCTATGAATTCATATTTTCATTATTTCATCAAGTCCACCAGAAAACCATTCCTATTAGTTTAAGCTAAAATAAACTAGAAGTCCATTGCAATGCTGCACATTGTCGTACAATTCTGCCCAAATTAATGAAACCATCACTAAAAGATGATGCAGCTAGAGCAACACAAGTAGAATAGCTGATGACAGGTAGCACAGCTCACAGTAATGATTACAACAGGTTAACTCTGCAAAGAGTATGGCACACACAACGAATGATAACAGAGATAAGACATCAGTGAGCACCTGGCTGTTCAAGCTGAGGTGGTTGGACTCGATGGCACTTCTGTGTCCTTTTCCTTTTCTTCATTTTTTTTGATGACTTCTGATTCAAATTTTGGATCATAAAATATTCCAGCTAAGACAAGAAATATATTTTTTAAAAAGAACCCTTAGTTATTTAAGAAAAACCTAGACAACAAACTAAGGAGCACAAGCAGGTACTGCCCGCAGGATTGAAGATACTGACACTATGATCAGTCATCCAGCAGACTCCCAACACTGCTTTACCAGAAGCTACCATGTTTAAGTAGAATTAGCACTATTTAGAAGACTATGTACTCAAAAGACAGTGGTTAATTCTTGTGTACTTAATCTTCCTAGAAATAACAGATGCAAAGATATTCAAGTTACCAACCCCTGCAGATGCTAACTGTATCTTGTCAAGTGGAAGTGGGAAACACTTCAGTGCATCACATGGGTTTCCTAAACCTTCCTAGTTAAAACTGAAGCAACCTTAGTACTTTCAATTCAGTTCGTAAGATAGCATCCTAGAATTCTAGAAAGGCTTGGGTTGGAAGGGACCTTAAAGACTATCCAGTTCAAATTCCCCTGCCATGGGGAGGGACACCTTCCACTAGACCAGGTTGCTCCAAGTCCCATCCAACCTGACTCAGGGATGGGACAGCCACAGCTTCCATGATCAACCTGTTCAAGTGCTCCACCACCCTCACGGTGAAGGATTTCAGCCTAAAATTTAACTTAAATCAGTGGGAATGCATGCTGGGTGGAAGGGTTTGTTGTGCGCCCCCTCTTGCTCTTCAAAGTCCTGGTATTAGTCCTGCACCTCACACCTGTGCCATGCTGGTTGCAACCCAGCAGTTTCTCACTCACCACTCCTCCAAAGTACTTCTGTATGTAGAAGTCATTAAGAGTGTGCAGTTCCAGGTAGGTGGCTCCTAGTTCCTTTGCAAGCTGAACTCCCTCAGACGTTGTGACACAGCTCCTTCTGTCCGAAGTGCATAGGGGACAAGTGCAAGGCACTCCTGGGGTAAAGAGTGACAACAACAACAAAAAGCCATTTTAGTTAAATGATCCATAATTCTTAGATCCCTAAATAACTGCAAAGATATCTTACTTAGGTAAGGACAAAGAGGGGAATCGAAACAGTAATTTTATAGTAAGATACCTATATTTACTGACACCCACCTCCAACTCCTTATTAATCAGTACAAAATACTAGCCTCTCTACAAAGGTCAGTACACGTTACATTAGTGTTACTGTTATTTTATTGGTTTTGTTAAGGTTGAAAAGTCCAGCCAGACTTTCAAAAGCCAAGTTTGGCTTTGGCTCAGTCCCTTTATATGACCAGGCCTTGTATTAGCCTGTAGGTGTTACCTGACATTATGGTCACTCTCAAACTTGTTCAACTATTGCATCCACACAAGAAGCACATACAATAACGGAAGGGGAAAATTTTCACTCCGGAACAAGATGTAATGGGTACATAAACATTGTGGAATAGGATTCAATTATATATATTTTACATACATTTTTTACAAAGACCTAAACAAGTAATTTTAAGTTTATGCCAGTTACCTGTTAAAAATCTGTTACCCACCCTGGCTCAGATTTGCTTAATGCCAGTAAGAACCTGTTAGACAGGAATGTGCTTTCAAATATGCTGTGCATGCTCCACATTAATGTCCTCTGCCTGGACCTATGGATAACAACTAATAAAAGAGCTTTTCTTTCTTTTTCCAGTTTGTTTTGGCAGCACCATTTACCACTACAGAGGATTAAGATCTCAGTAATTTGTATAAGCAAACTGCTGTGTTCACAAATACCTCCTAGAAACAAAAGTGTTCTGTGTGTGCACAGCAGTTGGCTCTGACAGGTCCCAGAGAAAACAGAGATTCAGCCTGATGTCTCCCATGTCCACATTATTTAGGAAGGAAGACAAGAAAAAATGGAAGAGAAAAAACAGTAATGGAGTCACTCAATTTGGTGGTATCCTGAGCTTGAACAAAAAGTGTAAGCAAAGGCATGGGCAAAGACAAAGAGTTTAGCCTTTAGAATAGCAGCTTTATTACTCCCATATAAATCAGAGCACAAAAACATTTGGTGATTATTGGTAAACTATTACAGGCGAGAAAATAAGTATTTAATTGTTATGGAGCTCTGTACCTTATCAGTGACTGAGCTAAAAGACCTATGAGTAGACAATGGTAAAACTGAGCATTTCATCCACAGAAGATACAGTTCATATAGCTTAATATTTCTATGTATATTATAAAATAAATTCCTAAATCTACATCCATCATGTCCCTTTCTCATTAGAAGGGGGAATGTTCAGAAATAGTTTAGTCAACTCATAAAGTAAAAGGCAAGTCAGGCTCATGTTTTGCATTCATTGGTTTAGAAGAAAAAAAGTAAAAATCAGGCCTCATGACTGAAAGCCACTAAAAACACATTTAAAAACATTTGGAAATCCAGAATGATGTTTGTAGTTTTTTCCTATGGGCACCTGTGCTACTCTATCTAAACTTTAACTGCCTGATGTAGGCAGGAGTAACTAACACCTACCCAAAAGGTGAACATCTTCTGACTGCCCACACACTGCCCTCATCAGCTGCTGAATGCTTGTCATGGCACAGATATGAGACTGATTTACGCATTGAGTAAACGGCCACAACTACAACTTTAAGTATTCTGTGTAAAATCGATTTGCATTGTTCACACAGCAGACTGGACGGGATTGTGTGAATACGCGAGATACACCACAGCTACACTACAGCTGTACTTTGCCAGAACAGGTCCACTCTGTTGATGCAGCAGCACATGACATTTTGTGGTGCCCGAAAGGCTGGTGTGTCCACTCATCTGATGACACACCAGAAAATTCCAAGGCTTTTCCCAACTGCTCTCTCCAGTATTTGCAAACTGGTGGATATAATTTTAATTTCTCTTATCTCAACTAGAGATATTTTATACCTGAGAGAAGACCAGAAATAACTCTTAACCACAGTGCTCATCTCATACACCCAAATATATGTTTCTTAGTCCAAAGTATTAGATTTAATCCCTATGTGTGATGGGTCCTCAAGAAGAGTCATTACAGAGGTCAAAGAAGGATAGGTCGACTTTCATCACTAAGGTTAATTAAGCACAAAATTCTTGCCAATACATCAGCTTACAGAGCCATAATACATGTGCATATTACTGTCAGCCTGACAGACTAATTGTTTCTGTTGGCAACCTGGAAAAACAATCAGCTTTGACTGAAATTACAGCATATCTAACTTCCAAATGAATGTTATAGGGGGTTGGATACATACCGTTTTTTCTTGCACCAATAGCAGAAATTATTACTGGAACTGAGCAGTGGTTTAATGCTTTTTTAACCACTGGGGCATAACTGTCCTTTAGCTCTTGAAATGAAGCCTTGTCATTGACAGAATACTTAATCACAATAATATCAGCTCCTCCAATTAGTCTGCAGGAGGTGTACCAGTCACTGTCAAATATATCCTGAAAAGAAAAAACACTGATCAAGAATTTACTGTCTATAAAGAAAAAGGTGAGACGTTCTTAATGCAAAAGTTTAGAGAAGTAATTTTGACTGATTAGCTCCTATGTGAAGAAATGCAACAAAAAGCAAAATTCATGCTTTGTAATTTCTTTGTTTGGAGAACAAGTTGTTAATTGTAATAAACAAGAAATGCCTTCTATGAATTCAGGAATTCTTTAAGAAATAAAAATAGGGCTCTCTAGGAATATTCTTTGCAAGAAGAAACTTTACTGGTTTAATCACTTAACTTTACAATTGTTTAATTTTGGAACTAAAAGCACCTTTAGTGGTAAAGTTTTCTGCAATTCATACAAAAACATTATTATTCACACCATTTTAGGGAAAGGGCTACAGAGAACTATGCTATATACCTATGAGCTATTAAATACAATTTAATAAATTTGGAGTGACTTTTATCTGGTTCACAAGAACTTCCGTGTATTTTTAACAAGGGTTAGTGTCTTCAGAATAAGATCTTCAATCACATACCTAAACTTTCTTTTTGATTGAATATTCAACTTTTTGTTGTTCTGTGCTGTAAGACTTAACCTCTAAAATTGTTTGATATCCTGTTAATTTACAACACATGCAATTTACATTCACATGCAATACACAGTTATTACTTCTGTATTCATCAGGGAACTACATAATTTCACAATTTCTGCTTTACCTTTGGCTCATAAATACCAGGGAAAACCATGTCTTTGCATGTAAGATCAATTGAAAACTCTTGCCAGAAATCTGGAACAGGTTGAGAGAGCTGAAAAACAACTCAAAAAACTGAACTACTGTCACCTCCTGGAACAGAAAGACCTTTTTTTGTCCTTGAAATACTGAAAGGAGGTTTATGAGAAAGATGGGGACAAACATTTTAGCAGGGCCTGTTGCAATAAGATAAGGGGCAATAGTTTTAAACTAAAAGAGAGTAGATTTAGGTTGGATATAAGGATGATGTTTTTTACGGTGAGGGTGGTGAGTCCCTGGCACAGGTTGCTCAGAGAAGCTGTTGGTGCTCCATCCCTGGCAGTGCTGAAGGTAATGCTGAGCAAGGCTTTGAGGAACCTGGTTTCGTGGAAAGTGTCCCTGTCAGAGTGTTGGAATTAAATGATCTTTAAGACCCCTTCCAACCCAAACCATGGCCTGACTCTATGATTCTATAGCAGCCCTGTTTTGTGTGAGGCAAAACTACACCAGCTTGGGATCCTGAGGAAAAACAACGACAAATGGCACTGACGAAATAAAGATGATGTGGAAAAGAGGTTTAAAAGGGCACAGGGGAAGTGATAAAAGAGCAGGACTCAAAGTTTGGTTTGGGGACAATCAATGTGAATTTTGAAGAAGTCCCAGAAATAAGTGCATTACAGATGGGAGTCAAATACAAAAACAATTAGTAATATCAACAAGTGATGTGTCTAGCATTGTCAATAAAAGCTTCAAAAGGGTCATTGTCTGAAATCTGGTGAGGTAGCTGCAGTGCTCTTAGGTGTAAGAAGTAGCATGACTTTGACAGAAATCACATTCAGCAAATACGTATTTGCCTACACTGTCAGTGCACACCATTCCCCATTCAGCTCTTGCCCTTACAAAGAAACAAGTCAGGAAATAAATGATAATAGGCATTCCACTGATTTTTTAAAGAGATATTATTGTTCTGTTATACATAAGCTGCAATTAACAATTTATCAACAATAGGTCTTGTAAGATTAACCATGTTGACAAGAGTGCACTTTCAGTACACTTCTCTTGTTTTTTTGAGACAACTCAGTTAGAAATTATAATCCCATATATAATGATAAAATATATAAATACTATAATTAGTAGTAAAGAAAACCTCAACTAGCATTTAGCAGAATAATTTAGGATCTGTTAAGAATAAAACATTTACACATAAATGTACCTTAGCACCTGTAGCAGATTACCAGCTATTGTGCTTTGAGACAGCCATCTAGATGGGCATATGCAGGACACGATCACACAGACAGGAAAAACTGTGAATTTTCAAGGGACGGTTTTCTACATTTTAGCTAACAAAAATCTCAAGAGAGAATTTTTAGTAGGGCTGTACACATTTAATAAAATGGAGGTTTAAGGCAAAAATACAATACAGATTTTAAAAACAACATGATTACAGTTGGGTCTCCTATACCACCGTACCGCGGGTCTTGATCCCCCGCCGTGAAGCCCCCCATCAGCATAGACTGGCAGCTTATTAATATGCAAATTTGGCCCCAGTCGTCCTGCCCCTCCAGCTCCGGAGCGGCTGCTCCTGGAAGTTCCTCATGTGGTTGGGGGAGTGAAGCTGGTCTCCTCATCACCACCACGGGGCAACTGCAGTGGGCGAAGGGGCACCGCGGGGCTGTGTGGACTTCTGAGCCCTCCCCACCATGTTCCCTCCCAGCAGACACACCTGGCATGGAAAAGCCAGGGCTGGGGCCAGCCCTGCACACCTCTGCCAGCACTTAAACATGGGGTGCAGGGTTCTTTAATGCTGTCTGGGACACTGGACAAGACAGAAGTGCTTGCCTGTGTCACCAGGGGATGAGAGCAGGGAGCACTGTGTATGCGTGTGTCCAGTGTGCATTGCAGTGTTTCCACAGAAAGAGGCGCTGGGTGGGTGCTGGTGTCTGTCGCAGCTAGTCCCTATGGTAACAAGGGACGCAAACCAGGGACAGCAGGGTGGGCATGTGCCAGTGCCTCTCTGCTCCATTCAGCATGGTGGGGGTGGGGGGGCAGCGGTGGCAAAAGAGAGGGTGAGGACACAGCAGGGATTACCTTTTTCTGTGCCTTTCCGGGACCTCATGAGCTCATGTTTAAACACAGCTTGTACCGCACTCGCCCCCCGCCCCGCTTGGACAAAGGAGAGTGAGAGGCTGGCTATGCCTAGCCAGCCCATCACCATGGGAACAGCACTGGCATACTCAGTGGCCAAGCCAGCCCCACTGTCTCTCTTGCGGCACTGCTGGCACAGGCGTGTGCAGCCACGACCCAGGAACTCAGACCAATGAGTCTGGGCTGGTCTGGGCTGGCGCAGCCGCCCCCAGGAGCTCTGAGCAGCAAGTCCAGGCCAGCCTGGGCAGGTGTGGCTGCCCCTGGGCGCTGTGAGCAGCGAGTCTGGCCGACCTGGGCTGGCACAGCCGCACTTGGGAGCTCTGAGCAGCGCCCCAGGCACTGTGGGCAGAGAATCCAGGCAAGCATGGGCAGGCAGACTGGTGCGCCAGGGGTTCATACAGTGGCTTGGGGGTGGGGAGGGGGAATTTGCATACTCATGACTGCCTACTTTGAATATTCATGTGTGCCAGGTCATGTATGCACAGTTACCAAACGGGCCTCTTTAATTGCTGAAAAATCACGCCGCTAAGATGTAAAACCGCTATGTGGGGGGCACGAAGTGGAAGAGGGCTGCCTATATTTGGATCTTCTTTGTTGGCAGACAGAAAGCGTGCCTGGTCCTATGCAATTCCCTTCTAGCTGACTGTCTTCAAATTCAGCCCAGGTTGGCAACTGCCCATCTCAACAAGCTTAGAAACAACCAACAGTATCATTACCAAGCAGCAGAGCAGAAATACACAACTCTGCTACAAGTTTAAGCGTGAATAATAAAAAAGGGGGTTTGGAAACTTCCCACAAAATCTAGTATATATTTTTTATATGTAGTGATATGTTTGTATGTGTATCATTTGTAGCTCCCTCTGGTTTACAATGGAGCTTTGTTTACAAACTCATGTTACAAAGCAAAGACTCTGGGAAGATTTCTAACATTTTGATCAATATGAACACAGCGATGTCTACACAAAGAACCAACTCTGAGTCTAGGATCATTGAAAACCAGCATTAATCCAGCACTACCAAGCCCTACACTAAATCATGTCCCTAAGCACCACACCTACATGTCTTTTAAATCCCTCCAGGTGACACCACGGCCCTGGACAGCTTGTTCCCGTGCTTGACAATCCTTTAGGTGATGAAATTTTCCTGATATCTAATCTAAACCTCTCCTGGCTCAAACTTAGGCTATTTCATCTCATCCTATTGCTTGTTATTTGTTGATGGGAATCTCAACGGAGTATGTTGATGTAGACTTCTGCTTGTCTGTATGGGCCTGCTCCTCTGTATAAGAAAAGCGTGGCTTAAGAGGTAAACATAACTGAAAACAGTATGAATAGGAAAAGCAGTTACAGTTATACCCCTGCATTTGTGAGGAACGGGTCATGCCAGAGGTCTTGCGAAACGTCAAACTCGCAAAGACGCACAGGTCATTAATATGCATACAGGTCATGACCATTGCTCCACTCCCCAGCAGTCTGGACCACTGCGGACACCTTTCTGCTCCTTCGCACAGGCTCTCTCACTACAGGGGAGCAAAGAGGGGGGGGGAGGGCACATCGGTATCGGAGTTTCTTTCCCTTTAACATCCACCGGTCCCGATAGAGGCAGCGCTGCCCGAGTTTTGACTGGGCTTTGAGTAACAAGGAATGGCATGTCTTGTGACAGTCTCAGCAGATCACACAGGAGACACATGGGACAGGGTCAGGGACCAGGGCACGGTGCCACAGGGCTCTAAATGCCATTGCGAGCTGGAGATACCACACGCCTTCCCTAAGGGGCCAGCCCTGTCCCGCCCCAGAGGGAGAGCCAGTACCACCCCTCGGTGAAGCAGAGGTACTGTGCATGCAGTGGCCAGGAAACCTCACAGATCCCTGAAACTGAATTGCAAGAAGTTTTCCCCGCAAATGGGTGGGGCCATAATGGAGAGGCCACAATGCAGCAGGGATAAACTGTATATTCTGGAAAACAAAACAAGAAAAAGAAAATATGGCCACTGCCTTATGGGATTCCCTCATCCTTTCTGTCCTGAGCCCAATTTGCTATATTTCTATCTGTGCAGATAGGAGAAAAGCTAGCAAAATCCTTCCTGGAAATAGCCATGCAGGTATGCAAACATACGTACCACATACGTACCTCTTCGTTTAACTATTGAGAGAGAGAAAGCCTACCGAAACACGATACAGGCTGTCAAATCTTCCCAAGTGTGCAAGGCTGAATGTCGTAGAAGCTTTGTGGAGATCTGTGCACCTTCATGTGTTGCTGTTAATCATATCAAGAAAGATCTTACCAAATTTTATGAAGTTCTAGTGGAGATGGACCCCTCTTTCCCAGGATAAGGGTCAGTCCTGGCTACATCAACTACTGAAAATTTCAGAATGTGTCAACGCAACACATCAGGACATCCAGTTCCTGCTACTGTTGTGCAGTTTCTATGTGCCCTCAAATACTTAATTTAACATTTCTGAAACACCCTTTTTGAATTCTGATGTTATATTTAAAAAGAGAAGAAAGACATGTTTCCAGAGGTCTTGGTCCAAATATTTTCATTTTGCAACAAGCATAGCATAGACTGCTCAGCTTGTTGCTTTGTGCCAGGAAAATCCTCCAAAAACCTCTCAAACAGCAATAGGTTATTTACACAATGCATCACTGAGACAGAGAATCTGAAGCCTCCTTCATTATCACTTTTAGAGAACCCTTCACACAAAAATGACAGAGGGAATTTCTTCAGATGATGACAAACAGTTCAGACTCAGGAGTAACTTTAATTTCAGCCTCCACCTATGAAATTTATGTAGCAGCTACTCCTCATCATGCTTCTTGCTCCTGGCAAAGTCCCTTTCCAAAGCCAGTCATTGGCAAAAGGAGAAAGTAACTGCACAGCTAAGGTTATTATAACATGACCTTACTAGCTACAATTACACTTCTGTTGCTATTCCTCTCAGGACTTACTAGGAAAAAGCTTCTTATTTTCCTTGCATGCCTTCATTCTATGTGTCTTGTATTCCTGCCTTTTGTAAATCATACTTCTCAAGCTTTAATGTTGCAAATAAAGTCTTCAGAGGCACTGAAGAAATTATTTGCCTACAAAATCACAATTCTTCAACATATACTTCTTTGTTAACAGTAATTTATGAATGCCCTTACGGAATGGCAGTTAAATTCCTCATACAAGTGCCCTTGCAATGCTCACACTCCTAAGAGCTGCTCACAAATGTCCTCATGTCCACCCAGCCCAGCCCCTGATCTAAGACAGCTGCAATAGCAAACACTCCTTATGGAGACAAGGCCACTTGGCCACACTGTACGAGTGCTCCCCTGGGATTTCCCTGAGATTTGCACTAGGAGCACTGGAAAGTTCATCCCTCTCTAGGATCTGTTTACAGACCCAATCTCCATTAAGAGAGCCTTGCTCCCATGGAGTTCTCGACTCCACATACCAGAGCCCTCCCCTTTTTTCAATGTTCCTCTGCAATTTATCAGGTCTGCAGCAGGACAGATTTCATGGAGGTACTCTCCATAACTTACTAGTCCCCTGAATTTACTCAGATAAGTAATCTGCAGCAGAGGTGGAAGTATCTTCTTCAGAAGAAGCCCCTCTCTGGGCTGATAGACACATGCAGCAGCAGATTGGAGTTGAAGAAAACACTCCCTGTACTACCGCAATCTGCTATATGAAAGGGTCATCCCATGCACTAAGGAGCTACCCTTGGTAAACTCGTATCCATGCTGCCTTTCCAGACTCATGGCTGGGGAGGAAAAGAGCAGCTGAGCACCCTGGAGTTTTCAGCCTCACAGATATATATCAGGATACTGAGTAGCCACATTTGTGTCTAGAAGGATTTAATCTGGACGAGACGCTAATCTCAGGTAAAATGCAAATCTGCCTTTGTGTTATACTCAGATGATGAACATGGAAATATTGCAAGGCCCACCACACCACCACCTCTATGTTTTGGGGACATGCAGCAACGATCCTTTTACACGAAGAATATGACTTGAGGCAACATCTGTTAGCATTTTGGGTAGTCCTGTATTGTTTCCATAGGCTACCAGAGAACAGCCCTGAAAGAGTCACTGTGATGTAGCAAACCTCAAGCATCCAGACTACAGAAAGTAAGTCCTGTTCTGCAGGACACTGCTCCATGCATAACTCCTGCAGAGTCCAGTCACAGAACCACACAGAATGACAGAATTAACAAGGTTGGAAAAGACCACTGAGCTCAAGGAGTCCAACCTATTACCTAACACCATCTCATCATCTAAATCATGGTATTAAGTCCCTCAATCAATCTCTTCTTAAACACATCCAGGGATGGTGGTTCAACTACCTCCCTGGGCAGCCCGTTCCAATGGGAAATCACCCTCTGTGAAAAAGTTCTTCCTAACATCCAGTCTGAACCTCCCCTGACGCAGCTTAAGACTATGTCCTCTCCTTCTGTTCCTGGTTGCCTGGGAGAAGAGACCAACTCCCATTTGGCTACACCCTCCTTCCACGTAGTTGTAGAGAGCAGCAAGGTCTCCCCTAAGCCTCCTCTTCTCCAGGCTAAACAAGGCCAGTCCTGTTGCCTGAGATGTCTTCTACTGCAAGAAAAATGGCAATTTGTCCTCAACATTTGTAGTAATATATGTCCTGCCTCCTTAGGTGATAAAGGGAAAAAAACCGAGGCCTCAGAAATGCAATGACTCAGACAATAACAAGCCAGCTTTTGAAGGGCAAAATTATAAGGAGCAGAAGATCCTTGTTTTGCAGAAGAGCAAATACAAAAAAACCCAACCTAAAAACTCATCAACTGCATCTCCAGTCTAAGTCCTTTCTCCCCCCTTGTCCAGGTATCCCCATGTGCGTTCCCACCTCCCTTACCATCCTCCATTCCTCTGAAACATCTTTTGAAGTCCTACAGCCTTAATTTATATTCAATAGATTTAACTCATTGCTGTGCCCCAGTGTCTCCAGCAAATTGCACATGCAGGTCGCATGCAGTCTCACAGATTAGAAACAGGATCCTCCAGTCCAGCTGAACTGGAGTCAGGAAGTGCGGCTGGCAAAGAGAACAACTAAACTGTATTGTGTAGTTTCAAGATTGCCAGTTTCCGATCATGTACAGTTGGGTCTTCTATACTGTGGACCCGCGGTCTTAACTGGGTTCCGCAAAGCCCTACTTCAGTGTTGAATGGTAGTTCATTAATATGCAAATTTGCCCTGCACCCTCAGACAGCTCCCCGGCGCTGTTTCGGCACTGTGTTGCCATGTATTGGTTGTCACAGCAGCCATGCCGGGGGTGAGGGGGATTGGCCAGGGCAAGCGGAACGGCGGAGCCGCCACCGGGGGCCGGGACGGGGCGAGCGGAGCGGCAGGGCCACCGTGACGGCTGTGAGGGTTGCTTTGCATATTCATGACTGCCTAACTGAATATTCACGCGTGCCAGGTTGTGCATGAGACATTGCAAAAAGGGGCTTCCTTCATCGCTGAAGAATCATGCTGCTAAGATGTGAAGCTGCAATATGGGGGGGCGTGAAGTGCAAGAGGGCCAACTGTATTTCATTTCACAGAATCACAGAATCACAGAATATTTTGAGTTGGAAGGGACCCACAAGGATCATCTAGTCCAACTCTTAAATGGCACCACTGTCATCCTGGCAGGAATCGAACCCCTGGTCTCTCGCATGGAACTGTTATGATTCCTGCAGATCCCAAAAAAGTTTTCGCTTTACAGGAGTACAAAAATCACCCTAAGGATAGAATTATGGAGCTGAAACTGATTAATTTCTAAAAGCTGCTAAACTGAATTTTTTTTAAGACTACTAAGTAGTCATTAAACATGTTTTAATTTAGATTATCAGTATCATTTCTTACACAATCATTGATCTGCTCATACTCATAGCTAAGTTGTATCACTTACTAACAAAAGTGCTAACAATTTGCAACAGTGCCATACTCTTTTTTATGATCAGATAAGAGTAATAATGTTAAGAAGTGATTATTCTTTGTAAAAGAAGTTAAATTTTTCCCTACATTGTATTTTGCAAGATATCAAATCTTTGACTCTGTCATTTTTCAGAGCTGGAAAACATACTGCTTGTTCATTTTTACGGAAAAAAAAAAAAATTATTGTTTACAAACACTGGGAGAGAGACTTTATGATTTAGAGTCCAAAAAAAGGCATTCTTATTTACTTCTGGATTACCTTTAATAAAACTGTCACTAAACATTGTTGAAACTATTGCCTTCCTACATGGGAAACAGGTAGGGTCTTGTTAATGGGAAGCTTTCTATACCACCTCTGAAATTTCACAAGATTTGCCTTTTATATTTTACATTGCAATAATTAAAATATAAATGAAATCCCACAGTGACGAAAGTTATTTAAAATTAGGATGTATTTTAATTTTATTAAAATAAATTAAAGCTTTAAAGCGCAGTTAGAAAAGACTTGAGACCGAGCTCTTACCCAGGCAGGACAATCGTGCACCACCAGCTTGACATTTCCAAACACGCAGGCTTGATACTCGGTAAAAACTGGGTTTCCAACGTGACTGGCAGACAAACTGCTGTCGATCTGGGAAATGAGAGCACTTCTCCCGAGATAGCTCCAGATTAGACTGGGTTGCTGACTGTCCTCAGAAAAACCATCTCTTTCATTCCCCAAAGCTACAATATTAACCGACCTAAAATAAAAATCATAAAGACAAATGTGTGTTAGCAAAAATGAAACGCAGGGGCACGGCGAAAGAAAATAATAATCCCCTTAAAACGAACATACTAATCCTTCCGAATCCTCTTCCCCCTCCCCTCCCCCAAGATTTTAACACCCTCCTGGTAATCAACAACAAAACACATACATGATCTCAAATCCAACCGCAGGGCGAGAGCAAAGTGGAAAAGAAACCTGGAAAGGCTGCTTGCATTACAAATCCCCGGCGGGCTCGGCTGGTTATTTGTTGGGTGTCCACGCACAGCCTCGCTGCGGTGACCTCTGGAGCTCCTGCCGCATTCCCTCGGCTGCGGCCAGCCTGGATAACTCGGCGCTGGATAACAGCAGCAGCAGCAGCAGCAGAGATGAGCAGGAACACAGCGCCCAGCAGCGCAAGGGCGGCCAGGTGAGCAGAGCAGGAAAAGACTCTGGAGCACAGCTGGGTCCCACCCTGAACGGGGTGGGGGCATTGGCAGGACACGCTGCTGCTGCCGCCCTCCAGGACAAGGACTGACACCCCCACGCCAGGTTGCTGCCACTACGCCTCCACAGAGGAGAGACCTTGGACGGTTGCAACCAGAGGAGAAAGAGCAGTGTGAAGA
>WEKX01028702.1:14904-26676 GCA_013390025.1 Pitta sordida | reverse complement strand
ACACATGCTGCTGTTAATCCCACAGGCAAGAACTCATTCAAAACAGCACTTGATACGATTATCAACAGAATAATTAATAGAGCTTTGCATGAAAGAGTCCCTAGTTTGAGAAAACTATTGGCACATGGAGATGCCGTTTGGTGTCATTGCCGAGGTTTTATGCTAATAGTATGACTGATCGGCAGGACTGTTTTAAAAAATCATAAGTATTAATATGTACTAATTAATACTGATGAAGTATTTGCATTTTCATTTTTAATACAAATTCTGCAGGACCTACTGGGAAAAAAAACCCCATACAAACCATACACCAAAGCAACAGATAATTCTTCTTTTCACACATTTTATTCCATTCTAGCTTCTGCTTTTCTAGCTTATGGTTATGTTTTTGTTTCCCTCTGCATAAAGTCTGAATCCATGCTTCTGAAGTGAGTTAAAGAAGTAGGCAATCAAAGCAAACCTCTGCTTTTTTTCCCTAGATGGTGCTCCGGCTCCTCTGACTGTGATGTATTATGCTCCACAACCAAAGCCTTAGTAGTGTCCAGACACTGGGTGTGTGATGTTCATTTTGTGAGTCCGCTTAGTCTGAGCACTCAAAATTTTGCAACTCTATCAATTTGAATACTTCTTGAAGGTAATTGAAGATCACTTGGAATCCTTAAATTTGAACTTGTGGTATTCTACCTATTAAAAATGAGGAAACCTTCTAGAGAAAAAGTCTTTACAGAGCTAATGTGCATAACTGGGTATAGCTAAATATATGTCCACATACATGCACATACAGAAATATGTATACACAAACATTTTTTTATATACATATATATACATATACACACATATATATATATATACACATACATCTCTTTTGTGTATGTATCCATACATATTATATATGCATTTACACATGTATCCATACATATTATATATACATTTACATATGCACACAATGAGATGCTCACACATAGAGAATTTTAACACCAAGAAAAACTGGACTGGTAAATACGGCAGTCCTAATAAGGAGTGACCTAATTAACCCAAACTCCAATTAACAGAGCTTAGTCATTGCTGTGGACCCAGTCCTGCCCAAGGCTGCCAAGGGCAAGGGTAGCAACCGATGTGAAGGGTCACAGAAAACGCTTGTTTTTCTCTCACTTCTTCCTTCAACCACCTTGGAAAAAATTTGGGAAGTCTATCAGTTTTGGCAAAGTATGCAGATGGCGGATGTGGGCTTCATCTCAGCTTACGAACAGCACTTAAAGCTCACAGACTAAAATGCTGAACTGTTTCAGTAATGCTCCAGCAATCAGAAGATTGAAAATGACATTTAAAAAGCCAGCATTAAAATTGGATGAGAATTCTGCCTGCTGTCCTGTGAAAGTAGGTCCATAACCGTGTTTTTGCCTGCCCTGATGAGAGACTGTGTAATACATTTCAAATGAAAAAAACAAAACAGGAAAGGAAACGAGTTCAGTTTGTCAGGAAAATAAATACCACAAACAGAGAAGTTGCTTGGCACCTTCTCTTACCCCGGATGCATCGTGCAAGTTACATGGGCACCACCAGGGAAAGCCGTATAAGATTGTTTAACTGAGAGGATTATGGAGGATTTCTTGACTATTCCCTGTTTGGCAATCTGGAAGTTGAGTACCCTGTGAACAGGAAAACGTTCCAGCCAGCAGGCATTTGCCATTGCTACTGACAAGCAACGACTAAACTGCAGATAAGGTAGTCTTTGACAGGGTTTAGGACAAAATCTCATATTCGGTCTTGGGCAGTTTGCACTGGCGCATTATTGTTTTGTTTCAAACCATTTCCATTCTAGCTCTCCAGTGAGTACCTCGTATAAAGCAGTGAAAATAAATATGCAGTCCTTGACAACAAAGGGTAATGGTATTTTCCAGAGCAAAGAGTTAAATGCAGGCAAGTCAAGGAGGAGGATTTTTCCCTTGTGGAAGATGTAGCCTTAGTTAAACTGATCCACACAGTTATATCTTGACCTGTTTTTTCTGGACAGTGAAGGGGTTTAATGCGTTTGAAGTCAAAGTTGTTGCCAAGCCTGCTCATTATCTGAGTGCACACTGAACACTGCAGCTGGGATCAGCTTTAGGTGCACAAGAAACCAAGTTGTTCTAGGAGAAGTAAACTTCTAGTTTACCGGACGATTGGTTGTTTTTTTCCCAAAGGTAGAAGATAATTCCAAATAACAAAAATACACTTTGCTCTATAGAGCTGTTTCCTCCTAATATTACAAAATATAATGTGTAGTAGTCATGGCTTTCTTGCTGCTTGGCCAGGCTAGGTATAGCTGCTAAAGCATTTGCCAGCCAAGAACCCTGCTCGGACAAAGCACTGGCAAACAAAAAGGAGGTTTTCTATTGTAGCCATCTGCTACATCCCAACCAACGAAAGCTGTCTGCGTGTGGGAAAGCAAGAGATGAATGGGGGAATCGTGTTAAAGACCACTAGTTTATTTTCAGCGTAACCACATCAGAAAAAGTGTGTAGGAAGCAACTGGAAGCACTTTTTTTTCTAATTTCCTTACCTGAGTCATAGAATAGTTTGGGTTGGAAAGGGCATTAAAGGTCACCAAATTCAATGCTAGCTGTGTATCAAAGCCTGTTTCATGGCTGGCACAAGATCTCCCAGGCAGAGTCTGCTGTCCCTCCAGCCCAAAAGATTTCACTGTTATCTGCTTTCTAGACATCACAGGTAGAGGCATCAAGAAAAAAACAGGACAAATTCCAAGGCTTTCGTATCAAGTTGTGTAATGGCTATCCTTGGATGTATTCAAGGCTTCACTGCAGAAGTCCTTCCATGGCCTAAGCCCATTTGACATGCTTGGAGTGCAGACTAGGTTTGATGACCTCCAGAGGTCTCTTCCAACCTGAGCTATTCCCTGACTGCACAAATACCTTCCCTCTTGGAGAGTGACCACTAAACCTGATCCTTCACTTCCTCTTCTTACACCAGCTTTCAGCTCCAAAACCAACCTCTCATCCAATCTTGTGGCAACTTATTTTCTTTGCAAATTTTAATAAGCTTTGCAAAAAGCTTGTCAAAGGCTTTTTGAAAATGCAAGAGGATTATTATGCCCACACAACCCCCTTTATTGGTGTACTTACCACCCTTCCTTCAAAAGCTGGACTTTACTGGAGCCTCTCCAACACCCTTCGATAGAGTGTGTTCATCCACATGTCCCTTGATCTCTTTCTCTGCCACAGACTGTGTCGCCTCAGCAGGAATGGTTCCTGTTACCACTGCTTTGGCATTTCCCAGGCCTCGCTAAAGCAGTTTTTTAGATAGTGGCAGCCTCCAATGATAAACAGACCCCACACCCAATTCTGTGTTTTCATGTTTCTGATGAATGTTCTCAAACATATTATCTACTCCTGACCATTTATTAACACCTCCTTTAACTACTTCTCTTTTTCTAGTCTTAGTGTATCAGGTCAAATAATATCAGCACAATATTGAAACAAAAATATGAAGGGGGTGGGAAATGATTTGACAGGAGGAAAAGGAGAAAGAAAAATGTCACTTTTAAAATTCAAACAGACTCAGTTTGTGGTAGAACAGAGCTGTGCAAGCTATAGAAAACTGCTAACCAAGGGTGAGACACGGATTACCAGGTCAAACTCCAGATATCCCCACACAAGGAGCGCCCTACAAGCTTGCTGCCATCAGCAGTGAAGGGAATAAGGTCCTGTACCACGAGTAAGGCACCCATCTGGTGCCTACATACAGGCCCAAAACTGCTGCAGAGGTGAGGGACTGAAAGCACTGCGTGCTGCAGCAGAAGTGAGAATCCCCAAATAGAGATGGAGAGCAGCTTTTTCATGTCACAGTTTCACAAGAGTTACTAATTGCATTAGAATGCAGGTCAAAGGATGAAAAAAAAAAAAAAGGTAGTTTATATGTTGTTTCTGCTGTTTTAGAAATGGAAGCCATTGCCACAAGGTGGATGCAGACTACGACATCACGCAGAGGAGCATCACTGCCTCCCAGCCTGCTCTGGTTGCCTTTGCCAAGACTTGTTGGCTTGGATTTGTGCTGAGACTGAGCTGCAGGGAGAGGTAGACGTGAAGGAAGCACCACAGGGAGCCAAGAAGAGGTAGAAAGGTCTCCTCTGCAACAGCCTGTCTGCATATACTGACCAAACTGCTCCGTGAGTCTGTGCTGCCTGGGTGTCCTCTTCTGCGGGTTGCTCAGAGGGGTGCGGGACCACCCTAGCCAGAGATGCTGCTGGTATTTGGCGACAGGGAAGGGATGGCATATACTCAGCACTTTTTGAAGCTTCCAGGCTATTTTAATCCATTTTATGATCTGTTAAATAAGTGCTTAAGATTGAATGACCCAGCACGTGAATTCTACAGAGAGAAGTGCCTCAAACTATTTAACATGCTCCTGCAAAAGCTCTGCCCTTTTGCCTGTCCACACTTTTGTTCAGTAACATCTAAGTTTCTAGTTTTTCTTACTGAAAACATTTTTCTGCTTTTTCTTACTAAGAACATGTAGCAGCGGTGCAGATAGCATTCCTTACCTAAGGTAAATAAAAATGATCCTTGTCAGCAGAACATGTGAGTTGATGTCCATTTTAGGAAGAGAAAATAAAAGAAAAAAGACTATACCTAGATATACAAATATCTGCCATAGACTATATGCATAACAAAACCAGCTAGTCACCTATCAAAGTTGCAAGGTCTCAACAAGCCATAAATAGAACTTCATCAGGAGTAAATTCCCTGTTTTAAGTTACCTTCTAACCCTTTTTATATAATGCAGTTTCCCAGAATTAAAAGACAGCACATACTTAATTAACTTTCCTTATATAGATATTAAATGTCTGCCAAGTTGCCATTGGATGGATATTTCATATTTAAAAACATAATTTTGGTTTACAAAAATTCATGTATCCAGTTTAAAGCTAGGCTTTGAATTATCTGGTTTTTTTTTTTCTTTGTTTTCTCAATTTCTATTTTTCGTTTTCCTTTCTGTTATGATTTCGCTGCTATTTTCTCAGCTTCTTCTGCTGTCTGCATACCTTTAACTACAGAGCCAAGTATCAAGGCCGCAAGAGAGGATGACCTGTGTGTGGTAACTGAATGTTTTTAATGGATTTGAATGTTGTCCTTACTGCGTTCAATGTAACAGAAAAATCACTTAATTTTAGCCTTGTATCCTTTTCTGCTACCCCACATATTATCTATTTATGAAGGGCAGTCCTCTCTCAAGAGGTGTTTGGATGCTTAGGAGCCTTTGCTGGATGGTAATTCCAGGTATGATGTGAGACATGGCATGTGATAAAGGGACATAAATGGAAGTGTCCTTATAAATAGGTCATTTTTGAGAACAGAAATCAGTGAATGACTGTTTCCTTGACTCAGTCCCTGGATTCTGGTTATGATTGTCATCTCTGAAGAAGTTAATTGAGGTCCCACTACTGATCAACCTGTTTTTACCAAAATCTGAAGAATTTGGTATCTTCAAAAATTTTCCACTGTCAGTCCACTGTAGTCAGAATTTACCACTATGGTCTAATGGAGAGATGGTATGGACAACATGACTCTCTAAGCACCAATTCTGCTGGAATTCAGGCTGGTGATTGCTCCTTCTGTANTCCTGATGCAGGCCAGGATGCCATTGGCCCTCTGAGCCACCTGGGCACACTGCTGGCTCATATTGAGTTTCCTATCAATCATTACTCCTAAATCCCTCTCCATTTCACAACTCTCCAGCCACTCATTCCCCAGCTGATAGAGATGCATGGGGTTGTTGTGTCCAAAGTGGTGCCCATGGTTCCACGCTTATAGGCCTGATCCCTGGGTGGGCGTTCACTTGGGAGTTGGACTAGATGATCCCGAGGGTCCCTTCCAACTCAGAATAACCTGTGAACCTGTGAGGAGAGATGGAAATTCACAGCACTGTGTCTTTTTTTTAATTTATTTTCACAGTAAGTTTTGGAATATTTATTGTTGTTGTTTGGGGTTTTTTCTTTAATTTTTTATTTCAGATTTGTGCTCAATACATCACCTCTGAAACCACTGAGAAGGACCAGGATAACTTTGATACATTTTTTAATATAGAAATTATTCAATAAGAAGCTGACATTTCTGAATGTCTGCTCGCCAAATGAAAATAAACCTTTGATTTAATCCATAAATAATAATGTGGTTTTATGCTTTACTTTTTCTAAATGGACATAAATAACAGTAAGCACAATTTTTCTTTTATTGGCCTAAACTTAGCACAGATATAAACTGACTGATTAATGTTAGGTAATTTTTGGTAACTAGCTTTAGTGTTTCTTTCCTTATTAAAAGTATTGCAGTTGCAAGGAAAAAAGTGCTGCCAAAAGGCCAGACTTGTCAGCATAAAAGATGGTCTGTTCAGAAACTACCGAATTAGCATTAAGGGCCTACATTTTTTCACATTGCCAAAAAAAAAAAAAAATCACTGACAGACAAGAACAAGATTGTTTCTGTCTTATAACAATATGGTAGTTTTGATACTGCAGAAAAACTGAAATAATTCCCAAACACTTTGAAATAGGAGTTTGCAAGCAATTATAAAGTGAGCTAGTAGAGCTATATAGTATCATGTTTGATCTCCAGTTAGTGTCTACAAAGTTAGTCACTGTCTAGCAGACATTGTCATTTCCTATACTTCCTATTTTATTTGTTATATTTTCTTTTTCATGGCAAACGTTTTACTTTTGTGATGGTAGCATATGCACTATACATTTCCATCTGATTCTCTTACATTAGCGTAGTAAAATGTCTTACTTTGTTAGTAGTAAATAATGCAATTTATTTTGAATTTCAATAATCTTTTCCCCTCTCTTTTGAGAGTTAACTTTTTCTTAAGAAAGTAAGAAATATGATATTATTGTAAGAAAATGTTCATGCTAAGGAAAATATGTCGCTTCTCAGCTGAAAACTGAGGGCAGAAACAGTATATGAAAAATAATATCAATTTTATTATGGCAAAGGCCCTATTTGTGTCTTGTACTTCACAGGTGCTGGAGGTCTCAAAATAATTAAGATGCTCTAATATTCTTACAATGTAAACATTACTACATTCATAGAATCATACAATGGCTTAGGTTGGAAAGGGCAGGGCAGGGGTGCCACACACTGCATGCGTCTCTTAGAGCCCCATCCAGTCTGGCCTTGAACATTTCCCGGGGTGGGGCATCCACAGCTTCTCTGTGCAACCTGTATCAGTGCCTCACCACTCTCATAGTTAAAAAATTCTTCCCAATGTCTAATCTGACCTTGCCCTCTGTGATTTTAAAACCATTCCCCCTTGTCCTGACACTCCAGGCTCTTGTTAAAAGTTCCTCTCCAGCTATCTTGGAACACTTCTAGGTACTAGACGGGGCTCTAAGGTCTCCTTGAAGCCTTCTCTTCTCCAGTCTGAACAACCCCAACTCTCTCAGCTTGTATCCGTAGCAGAGGTGATCCAACCCACTCTAGACCACTCTAACAGGCCCACCTTCTTATTTTGGGGACTCCAGAGTTGGATGCAGCACTCCAGGGGTGGTATCACTAGAGGAGAACTGAGAGGCAGAATCCCCTCCCTTGATCTTCTGCCCACGCTGCTTTTCATGCAGCCCAGGACATGGGTGGTTTTATGGGCTGCCCACACAAAGTCGTGTCTACTGCACTGCCCAGCTTCATGTCACCTGCAAACATAGTGAGAGTGCACTTGATCCCACTGCCCATGTCTTTGATAAAGGTAGTAAAGAGCACCAGTTCCAAGATGGAGCCCAGTCAGCCACCAGACTCCATCTGGATCTTTCTGGCTGGATCCACCCAGCCAATTCATTATGAACCTTTCAAATGAATATTCCTCTAATTGGGACATAAGGATGTCATGTGGGAGCCTGTCAAAGACCTTACAAAAGTTTAGGTGGATGACCCTCATCAGTCTTCCCTTGTTGACTGTTTTAGTCGCTCCACCACAGAAGGCCACCATATGAGACACAATCTGCCCCTAGTGAAGCCATGCTGGCAGTCTTGGATCCCCCCTTTGTCTTGCATGTCCCTGGACATTGCTTCCATGAGGATATGCTGTATGATCTTTCCAGACACAGAGGCACGGCTCATCAGTCTGTAGCTCTCTAGGTCTCCTTTTCTCTCCTTTTTAAAAATGGGAGCAATGGTTCCCATTTCCAGTCACTCAGGACTTTACCTGATTGCTATGACTTTTCAAATAGGATGAAGAGTGTTCTGGGAACAACATCATTCAATCCCCTCAGGACTTTGAGGTTCATCTCATTGGGTCATGCAAACTCATTCCATCTGTGCCTTGGCGTTCCTGATCCTATCCCTATATACATCCAAACGTTATCTCTATTCTCTCCCTGGGCTATATAGCCTTGCTCCCTCTGGCATTTCTTTTTACTCCTCAGTTTGAGGAGCAAATCTTTGCTTGTCTCTGATGGTTTCCTGGCTGCCTTGCTTGATTCCTTACATATCAGAATGAAGAGCCCTAAGAAAATGTGCTCTAAGAAAAATGGCCTTAAAGATTTGTCAGCTCTAATCAGCTCCTCTGACCCTAAGGACAAATCCCAGGGGGTCTCACCCACTAATTCTATAAACAGCTGGAGGTTCATTCTGCTGAAGCTCAGTGTCCTGACCCAGCTCCTTGCCAGGCCCACATTCCTTGAGATCAGGATCTCACCGAGGACATGGTGACTACAGCACAGGCTGCCTCCACTCTCAAGCTCCACAATGACCATGTTGGTGAGCACCAGGTCCTGATATCCACTGAATTCAGTTCTTGTATTTAACCAAAGAGATTTCATTTTACCTCATTTCCTCTGGAAGTCTCATCTGCTGTTCCACATGTACCAAGGACCCTGCCACACTCTTGGGGGTGGTTGGAAGCAAAGCTGGAGGTGCCTAAGTCAAACAGTTTGGAGTTAACAGGTGGCAAGAGGTAGCCTGGAGGAGTAAGGGGTTGCCAAATCACCACCTCAGCTCTACAGAGAAGATGCTGGTTTGCATCGTCCATGAGCTGCATAGTAGACCCACCCCAAAATAGACTGCATGAGACTAAGGTGAAGTAGGAGCTGAGCAAAAGCCTTCCAAAGTTGTCAGCTACTCCCCTCTTGTTTTCCCAGAGGTATTTTTGAGTTTTATTAGGCACATGCCTAATGCATTTGAGAAACAAGCTTCCATTTTGGATTATGATGTGTTACTGCAGGGGCAGGAGGACCCTGTAACCATAAGAGAGGAACTGTCAGCAGGAGGCACAGCAGGAGGTACCTCTTTCCCTGAGATACGATGTCCTGTTTATGGTGTTTGTTTAGCTGACATTTATGCACATCTTTGAGGATGTCTGGCAGAGATCCAGATGCATGCTGACAGTTTTTTGCTTGGTAGTTCCATCTGTTCTGCCTGCAGGGCCACTTTGCTCTTCCAAATGCACATCTAGAAAGCGTAAGTGTGTGCAGCAAAGCAACTTTTTGGGAGTCAAGAAGACCTGAAGGAAAACCCACCCAAAGCCCTGCCCCGGTTGTCTTCCTGATGTTGAGGTTTCTAGTACCTCAAGCCTCAGGCCGTGACAATCCTCTAGTTCCATCTTGTACCTATGACTGGGCATGGGGGACTCTTCAGCTGGTGGACAGGAGAGGCCAACCATCTCCTTCTCTAAGATATCAACAAAATTTGCAGTTATAAACTCCACCAGCACCTTCACTTGCAACAAGCAAAGCCTTTATGTCAATCTAAATGCCTGAAAAACTGTGAAGCAGCCTTTAGTGTGGGACTGGTCTGCCAGGCAGCCACCACACCAGCACTTTTTGGAGAGAGGAGGGTGCCAGGGACTTCTGAGCACCCAAGCTTTGGTGGGCCAGGGAAGCTGCAGCTGACTGGTCCAAACAGTGTTACCTTCTCTGTCAGCTCCATGGTAGCCCCCAAAAGGAGCCTCCTTCTACTGACTGGGCTCAGCAGGTCTGGCCCCAGGCGGATGTCCAGGTTGCTGATGTTTATTGTACTGGTGGCTACATTGTACCCAATGTGATGGAGAAGGGCCAGCAGCCACTTCAGAGGAGGGAATTGGCCTGGAGAAACTTCTCAGCCCCAGTGAGGGAACAGGACACGAGGTCAATAAAGCAGAAGTTGCCCATGGTTCCCTTGAGGCCGGCACAAGGGAGGGGGAAGGCAGTGTCTGTGTCACCCCACTGACATTCAGGTTCTACAATGCCCCTATTTTGTAAGGCTTCTGCTTGTCTGTTGGAATTTGGATTATCAAACTCTGAAAAGGATGAACATCTGAACAAAGTCATGATCTTGCAGTTACCTCATTTGTGATTCGTGAAGTGGCACAATGTGGTATCTAAGAGACTTATTTACGGAGATAGTTTGTCTAATATGCATATATGCATGATCATGTACCTCTTAATCCTAATTAAACTAAGCCTGTAACTAGGCCCCATTCCCAAATACCACAGAGTGTCATGACAAATTCCCATCTCAGCAGCAAGTATCATGCATGCCACACGCTCAGCAGGACAGGACACAGCTGCAGTCAGCTCAGACAGTGCAGGCTGTCAAGTGCTGCTGGGATACAAAGCATCTTGCTAAGACTGAGGGTGCCTTGTTTTGGAAACTTGGTTCCTCCTCTTTGAAATAAAGACGTGAATTTTGCTGGTTGTTGAGCACCTCACCCTCCATTGTTCCATTTCCCTGGCTGCAAGGAAACTAGAAGATGAAAGACTTAGACAACGATTTTCTTAGACGTACATAATCATCCTTTATTAATGTTTGTGTTGCTCCTGAGGTACAGAGATGATGTTGCAGAAGCCTGTTTAATGCTAAACACCAGGTGTTTGTCAACGTGAAGTTGCAATTTTTATTGTATTGTGTTATATATATATGCTGTATTATATTGCTATGAATGTTCTTGGAAATGATTCTCACATGTGGCACAGCAAAGAAAAATTTTGTCAAAAATGTCCATAGAAATGAGCAGATAATTACTGTTAAAGCTTGTATTGTCCAGTGCTGGCTCATGTGGAGCTTCTCGTCCAACATCCCCAAGTCCTCCTTGGAGCTGCTCTCCATCCATTCGCTGCTCAGCCCATATTTGTGCTTGCCATTGCCCTGACACAGGTACAGGACCTTGCACACTGATTTAGTTAACATCAGTTGTCCTTACTGCTTAGCACAAACAAATAATGAAAATTGGTGTGAACACCTGCAATCTCCAAGCTAATTGTGAGCTTCGGGTATTCTTTCAGCACTGAGTCTCATGAAAAATATCATGAGCACTGCAAGGTGACACAGCCTCCTGGGAGGTGCTGCTGATCCTGAACATCTCTTGTTCTTTGAATGCAGATGATGTTGCTGGTCTCTTGGGTGCTGAGGCAGTACCAGGTGCTGAGGCAGTACCAGGTGCCAGGAACATGTAATGAGTATAGGAGGAGGCCATGACTGTGTTCCTGTGCTTTCCTTGGCCAAAATGCAGCTACACAACTATTTATTTTTTTCTGGAGTAATCTGTGCTAAATATACATGCAGTCATTTTTTTTTTCCAGGGGGCTTTGGAGGGGCGGAGGTTCAGCACATGCTGTAATAAAAAATTTTACAGAATAGTTTTTCCTTGACTGTGAATCTTGCATGTTAATTGAAATCAAGGCAGGGCATTTCTATTAAACAACTCACATATACAGTCAGCCTTCTTGCACTTTGCGCCCCCCATCTTAGATCTTAGCGGCATGATTTTTTAGTGATGAAGGAGACTACTTTTCACAACTGTGCATGC
>WEKX01028700.1:0-86070 GCA_013390025.1 Pitta sordida | reverse complement strand
CAAGACATACTGAAAAGAGCAAAGATACCTGCTTTTCTTCTCCAAAACAAAGTATAATAAGCTTGAGGGGTCAACAAGCTCTTTCCACTATTTGCCTATGCTGGTTGTCATTCCAGAAATCCAGTTAAAAGCCCCTTTCCAAAGTTGCCTTTTCAGAGATGGTCCAAACACTCCTAATCTAATCTCACCCAGCAGGAGCTGCACTGCCATCTATGGACAAGGTCAGGAAAAGCCTTTACCATCTGTTGATACTAAGAACCAACCAAAAGCAGGAGAGAAATTTTAAAAAAAGGTAAATTACACACTAAACATGACCCATTACTCACCATCCAGTTCCCAGATATATTGCTTTTACTCCCCCAAACCTGACACCACAGAAATTCCAGAACCAACTATCGGCTTTGGCGATTGTCCTGGAAATACTAAATCCAGGGGCAGCCCAACTGGCATTAGCTCCAGCACTCCAAATTGTTAAATCTGACTCCCATCAATTGGATTTTGACACACAGATATGAACTGCTCTTACCTCACCACACTAGAGGATAGAAACTGCATCATTTGATCACGTATCTCCCAGAAATCAAAACATCTGATGTTTTGACTAATCACAATAATTATTCTCCATGCCTTCCCTTTTTTTCCTAACCTGTCTTTATACTCCTTGCCTGCAGAGAAAAGGAAAAGCATGGGGAAAAAAGCTTACTGAAACCTACCCAAGAACATCATTCTTCAGAAATACAGATTAACTGCAATAAAAATTCATCTGCATGTCCAGATTACAAAAGGTCATTGTTTAATCTTTAAGGTAAAGAAATAAAATATGACATGATTTCTACCAAAACCAACAAACATAGGGGGGAAAAAAAAATCAGTGAAGGATATTCAACAGTTTAGCACTACATCCTCCCCCTCAAAATCCAAGCTGACTGAAAATACATTTCTGCTTCGTAAAAATAAAACATCTATTATTGACATTTTTCTCATTTAGATAAAAATTCACAGTAAAGTAAGCACTGAAATTCTGGAAAAGCACTAACAGGATAAAAATCAAAATGGGCAGAAACAACATGTGACTTTCTAGATTAAACATCAAGCCTTACAACCTCCTCCTTCCTCTACTTCCTCAAAACCTACTAAATATAGTCTTCCACTTTTAAGCCCTCTCAAAGATATTTACTTTGAATAAAGAAAGAAAAATCCCAAAATAGTGAACAAGAATATAAAAGGCTTCTAATGTACCTCTGCTCTGCTTCTAACAGCTTCTGTCAATCAGAAGACTGATTCAATATCAATTCATACACACACACAAATTATGCATTGAGGTCACTTGTATCAAAACCTGGACACACAGTCCAAAAGCCTGGTAAAATAATTGTCTTCTATTTGTTTGTTACATTACACAGTGTGTGTCCAAACATCTACACTTAAAACTTACCAAGAACAAAGTTTTTTTCCTGGCATGTGCCTGGGGATGGCGGTGTTTGTTTTCACAGTGGCCTGCATTAAACTTGTTTTCTTCCCCTACAAACATCAATGAAGCTACAAAACTCCTATCACAAACGTCTCAAACTGCTTTTCCAAGATGGTCACAAGCGCCAAAAAAAGATAACAACCATTTCTATACTCTTTCAACATCTTGACACCATCATTCAAGACAGAGAGCAAACATATGCATTTCCAATTTTCAGGAGCAGTCTCTGCAGTTCTGCTCTTGGGTTAAGGCAAAGGAGTTTCAAAAACAAGAAGTTTCAAAAACCTATCAACTAAACAAGACAGAGAAAAAGATTATCACAAAAAAATGCATAAATATTTTCAAAATATACTTCAAAAGCGATAAACTCAACCCACTATAATTATGCAGTTTATGCAGATAAATACATACAATGCTGTTCATTTCCGAAGAGTCGTAACTTCCACACGGATGGACACTCCCTATAGGTTCCAAGCCTTCTTCATCCCACATGTATGTGCCATCAGAGCTGTCAGATGGAGAAAGCTCAAAAGAAGAGCCAGCTCTATAGTTCATCTCTGAAGAAATGGCATTCTCGGACGTGTGTTTTGTGCTTTCACTGTTGTCATCCACTGCTTGAAGGAAACAAGATCAGTTAAGGTTCCAAAACCAATCCAATATCCAACAAACAGATGTTAAAACATGTATTACTGGTTTGTTACTTTTCTGAAACTGTACTGTAACAGAAATATTTGAAATCATTCTACAGCATTCTTATCCTAGAGGGGAAAAAAGCTCAAGCTGGTTTGGTAGCTACAACCAAGTCATCTTCCAACCTACACCTCTGCAAACCTTTTCCACTGTCCTAACTGAACCACAGTGAAAGCTGCTTTCTAGAATTCTGTATCTCTCACACATTGGGAGGTGGGTCCAAAAATACACGCTTTGGATGTAGTCTGTCAATGGAAATACTTCTCAAAACAAGCTTTTATCATGAGAAGTCCATCAAAGACTTGGAAAATGTGGCTTTTTAAAAGCATCCTCTCTCTTCTCTACTAATTTTTCAAGACGTAATATAGCATGCATCAGGAAAACCAAAAAGCCAGCAACATTCCTATTTAAAATGTACCTTATTTAATTAGACACCCTACATTTATTTCCAGCACCTGGATGCAGTTACAGCTGTTCTCTGCCTACAGAGATGGAGGCAGCAGGAGGGGAAATTTTCTTAAAATACCATCAGCCCAGAATAATGAATGGTAAAACAAGAATAGGAAGAAACCCACAACCATATCACACATGGGGCTAAAGGAGGTAACCTTCATTCTTATTGCAATGAAATAGAGCTAGTGAAAGAACTACTACAGAGAAAAGGCACAAGAAAACAAATATACCAGCACAGAGCCAAGTTCTATTTGAAAACAATTCACAAGCAATGGGAAATTACACTAAATACACTAAATACTGTTACAGAATTTTGATTTAGTACCTAAAACTTCCAACAGAACACAAAAAAAAGTATTTACCAGACACATTTATATCAAGCCAGTCATCAGCATTACAGCGAGATCCTCCACTTTCCTTGAGAGACGTGAACGGCTCGATAGACGTTACACTCCCGTGCTCTAATTCCTGAAGGCAGCTCTCCTTCTGTTGGATTTGTATAGTTCTATTTGAATCTTCTATATCTATAAAATCATCACTGAAGTCTTCACTCAAATCATTCTTTTCAGAGGATGACAAAGAAGATATAGAGATTTCATCTCCATCATCGCTCATACACATGACTTTTGACCCATGTTTTCCCAGACTTTCATGCAGGCCCTCATCAGATCCTGTTCTTTGAGCACTGCTCTCTGTAACACTGCTTTTCTCAACTGCCCTGTTAATGTTTGTGGAAATGTCAGAGTTCTCCACGATGTGTGTGCCGGGAGTGGTACTTCTGCTGCCATCCACAACAGCATTCCCAGCAAATCGCTGTCTGGTTGGCTTCAGCAGAGAAGGACGACTTAATCTGTATCCAAAGGAAGGTGCTGACCCAGATCCATTTGACAGTGGGGATTTCTTGGAACAAGGAGCTGCCATTCCAGAGTACGGTCTGGTAAATCCATACTTCATCGGTTCATTTCCATTGGGCACATCCAACTGACATGCATTTCTTGACAGCAGAGCAGACCTTTGAGATGTCCTGGCAGCAAGATTTTGACTATGATAAGGCCTTGTAAGATCCACAGCTTTATTAAAGGAATGTGACCTGGTTAGAGATGCAGTGGGAAGGAAGGAATTCTGAATGGAATGTGAAAAACTTTGTGATCTCACCATTTTTTCACAGGAAAAAGCCTTGTTATTGTCTGTAGATTGGGCTAGGCTTTCTCCTGAACTTGTCCTTGTGGCATTGGAATTAGCTCTAGGCCTCTGCAAACCTACCACCGGCCTATTTCCATAAAATCCATTTAAATTTGATCTTGGAGCATTGAGTCCAGAATATGAGGTCCTTCCTGATAGGGTACCTTTGGTGAATTTAGCTGAATTAGAGAGTCCAGGTAAAGACTTTGGGTTTAACTCCTCAGTAGAAGACACAAACATATTGGTTTGCTTTGCTGCTTTTGACACAACCGAAGCAGTACTGTTCACACCCACCCTGAGCTCATCACTGCCCAAAGCTCCTGGAGATTGAAAACACTTCTCAGAATCAACTAGTCTTTCATTGCAGTTACGTTTAGAGCCGATCTCTCTCCCATTTTGATCATTAAGTTGATATTTATTTGATTTTTTCCAGTTGAAAGAAAAGGAAGACATGCGAACGGCGCCATTGTGTTTGCTGAAACTTTTGCCACCATTATTCCCTGCTAAGTTAACAGTTGTCCCGTTTGCCATAGGTTGCAAAACGCTCCCTAAAGATTTTGTTCCATATTTCGGTAGCCTGGAAACCAAGGATGTCCTGGTTTGATTTTTTTCTTCCATGAGCTATTGGGTGCATTGGTCCTTAAAGGGTGCTTAAATCTAGGAGGTAAAAAAAAAGCAAAAAAGGAAAACATTTAGTCTGGATCAACCACACATTAAACAACATAGTTATATATATATTGGCATCTATATGCTTTCTACATTTTTTTGACTAATTATATCACGGTGATAAAAGTAACCCACACACATTTTGGGAACTCCAGGAAAACATCTGCCCCCAGCAGTTATGTAGCAGCAACATGTTCTTCAGATCACAGCTTGCTCCCTCCCCCAGCTTTCATTCTCTACATAAACGGCTATTTTTCCCCCTTTTCTTTTGAAATCTATAAAATAAACTGAAAAAGGGCTTGGGTTCTTGGTTTGGTTGGCTGTTTGGGTTTTTTCCATTTTTGAGCAGCTAACTTAAATTTTTAAATTTAGCAGTTAAAATTAAATTTAAGTTAAAAGTTAAATTTTTGAGATTTTTTTTTTCATTTCCCCACTGTCTATGCTACAATCTCAGAAATAATCACTCATACACCATCACCACAACATTTTTTTCCCAGATCTTGACATCCCGAAATGAAGATTAACATTAACAATCCTAGCCATTCTTATTTCTTTGTATGGAAATTGTAGTCTATTTTGGAAATAATCTTATTCACGTACAGGACTTGAAGCACTGGGTAAGAATTCCATAAGGTCAGCATTAGTAAGTGAACTCAAAAGTTTTACTTCGGTGCAGCAATACATTAACACAAAACCCCAGCTGCAGAAGTATGAAACAAAAAATCATTGTAGTATTTCTGCATTCCCTTACACCTTGAATTTTGCTCCTGATTTGGAATACAAGGACTTGACTACAGTCTTTAATTGAAAATTCGTTATACGTAATATCTCAACTTGCAGTCATGTCATTTCAGCCTATTTTACACCACATTTATTTTCTGCAGCCATTTCTGCTTACAGACATATCTTTGCCTCAGGAATTCCAATCTCCTTGCTTTGAAATGTGCCACTTTTTGTTTCTTCCACACTCATGTGCATTTCCAGCCTATGATTTAGATAACTAACTACTCCTGTATCAGCCTTTCAGCCAGCACTAATCCCCAGGTTGTCTGCCTATACAATATAGTCTTGCCTAAATGCTATTCTGCAATTCAGACACCACCACCTGGAGAAATCTCCAAGTTCCACTGTTACCTCTTAAGACAAGTTTTATCCTTGTCTTACATTCTGTATTTGCAACACCAGGTTTCTGGGGGGTTTTCCGAGACAGTTGTAACAGAGTATCTTATTTTTGCCAGTCTGGATTTTATGTTTTGATCAGTTCCACCCACTGGTCTTACAATGGTATAAAGACAGAATTTCAGTCATTCATATGTTATTCCCTGAATCTATTATCCATATTCCTCTTCTCCCAGACCTGTACACATCTGGCAGACTGAAAAAACCACGAAAATTTTTAAACCATGGCAATCATGATGATAACCAAGAGACAGCAAGCAACATTACGCTAATTCAAAGTACACAGAGGATCTTGTGCAACCACAGAACACATTACCTCAAAGTGAGTCACTCCCCAAGCAGCAAGACCTCACTAAGATACATTTTAGATAAAATCAAAGCGGCATTAAATCAAATGCTCTTCGGATTTCCTCAGTGAATGGCATGCCCCAGAGCATTACTTCTGGGAGGAGATTTACATTACAAAGACAGAAAGAGAAAGGTACTGGAGACATGGCTTTTAGGGGCTCCCAACTTGTGAAAACATTCGACTCCACATTGTACAGCTGGCAGGAACATTTCCATTTTGAAATACACAAATCCTGAGTTTCCAAATACTCAGTAAATTGTTCCACACCCGAGACAAAACTCTCACCCAGGTGTACAAAGAAGCACAAGTTTTTCCTCTCCAGAAGCAACACGACATTTAATTTATCAGGTATGATCTCTGTCTATATGTGGATTTAGGTGTCTAATGTTAGACTTCTCACCTGCAGTATGCTTGCATACCTTGCAAAAGAAAATATTATGCTTTAAGAGCAAATGTCAACATCAATGATACAGTCAGACTCCCATAGTCGCAAGGAACGGGTCTCCTGGGGGGGGGGTCTCATGACCCATCTAATCCGTGAAGAGTCGTGTGTCTAATATTAATACGCACACAGGCCATGCCCATCGCTCCACCCCCAGCCAATCCTGTACGCTGGAGAGCTTTTTCTGCTCCTCCCCAAGGGCTCTCACAGCACAGGGGAGCAAAGGGAAGCGTTTCTGAGCCCTCTATGCCTGAGGACACCCCCGGAGAATCCCTGGGCTTCTCTTCAGCCACACTGCTGTTTTTGCGGCCGCCGCCAAGCTGCTGCCACCGCACATGCTTGCCCTGCAACCATGGTGGGGAAGCTCCAAGGCTATGGCAGGGAAGGGGGTCGGTGGGTGTCCCTGGGCTCGGTTCAGTGTGAGTCCATGCCACCAGTGCTCTTAGAACCTGGGAAACCTTAACTTTGCAACACCCGGGGCCTCCTATGGCAGGGGGTGGTGTCGGAGTTTCTTTCCCTGTAGCTGCGGCAGCTACAATACATATACCCGCCAGTCCCGAGTGCGGTAGCGGCATCGCCAGCCGTACGTGTGGTGATGCTGCACTGGGTCTCAGCGGCTGCCGGGGGCATTACTACTGTGTATAAACGCCATGGAATCTCAACAGCACCCACAATAAGGCAATGAAGTCCACCTTTTTTTAATAACTCCATAAACAAAAAATGGCCTTTAACATCCTGATGAATTCATTCCCAGCAAGCATCATACTACAGATCCCTGAGAAGATAACCCAACTCTAACAAAGAGGCAAGTCTTGTAAAGAAATCTCCCAAATTAAAAAAGTTAAATTGGAAAGCTGCTAATTTAACTTTCATGCTTTATGGATAATTCCCTCTTCACATCTGTCTATCATCTCTTAGGTAGCTGCAAAATTTCAGTGAGGCCATTTAATTAGATTACTTTAATCCTCCACCAAGTGCTGCAAATTAAACTTGAAAAGGAGACCTTCCAGTTCTCTAGGAAGGGTCCTTGCTCATTTATCCTTGATTAGGCAAAGACAGCACACTACCTGCACAAGAACTATAGTGACTGCTTAAAACACTTCAGATAATTAAATTGAAAAACCAACTATACTTGTCTGTATTTCATTAGCTATTTAATTGTAACTACTTTGCTACCTTTTCAAATTTGGGTTACATTTGTTTTGTTGTAATACAACACCATCAAAAGAACATCAAAACTAAACAGTATCATGTCCAGCAGATAATTCCCAGCAAATTGGAAACTTTAAGTTCTCTAAAACATCCTTAATCTTGATATATATTTACTACTAAAGATTATAGATATTATCCTAATAAAGAAACTCCCTTATCAAGCAGCACAGTACCAGCAAGCTATAGCATGATTTCTGCATCCCACAAAATTCAGGTTCAATACAACTTAAATTGTAGTGTGCCGTACTATAAAGAAATTAAAAGTATTTTTAGACTTAAGCAATCTATAGATTTTTTAAAACAGACACTTGGGCAAAGAAGTTTTACATTCTTTGCCTTGGGAAATATATTATCTAGTGCACACAAGCCTAATCAGGAATTAAGCTAATTATAAAGAGCCTAGCCTTACATAATGATCCAGGGAAAAGGAATTAAAACTCACAGACCCCCTCTAAAGTATAATCTGAATTAACTGAAAAGCTGCTACATCCTTACCTTCAAGGAGACTCAAGATCCTGGTGATAAGCAAAAGGATATTTAGTCTCGCTTTCCTTTGTACTTTCTCTATAGGATTATTTACACCTAGACAAAATCCTCTGATGTTAGTTCCAACTAGAAACAACAACTTTGAATCTTACTTCACTCACAGTATGTTTCAACATCACCAGGAAGGGGGTTTCCTATATTTCATCTTCTCAGCAAAGCTCACAAAAAAAACATTTCCAGATTACTCTGGGACTGAATTCCCCTCCTGTATTCATGGCAGTGTGGATGAAACATATGTGACAGGCCGATGGCAAGTTAGCCTAAACCCATCCTGCAGCCCTAGTGCTCTGCCACCAGTTGCAGATTTATGTTTCATTCATACAAATTTAAGTGCAAACGTATTTCAACTCTGTCCTGTGACAAAACCACCTCTCTACACCTCAGGGTTTTAACACCACAGCTTCTCTTTATTTTTTTGTTTGTTTTTCTAGTCAGGACACAGTATGCTGATCTTTTCACCACTGATTTGTGGTGAAACATGAGCATAACTTCAAAACTATTTTTTCCTAAAAGTGTAATTAAAGCCGCATGAGGGCTGTTAGGTGAAAAGACCTTATTTCCACCAGCATAGGGAGGTATTGAATATCATCGGGGAAAAATCAGGGAAGCCTCTGAACAGATGGAGCAAAAGGCTTCTTTATCATGTGCTCCAGGACTCTGCAAGATGGGCAGTATGACTGCAAGTCAGTTTTCAGCTTTAAGAGGACCAGGGGAACAGAAAAGAGATCTGGCTGGCAAACACATGCTCTGGGAAGGACAAACCCTGAGGAAATAAAGATCACGAATCCTGAGGAAATCATGTGCCTTGTATGAATTAAATTGAATCAGAATGCAACTAGAAATTCTGATGGCTCCAAGATAGACCTTCAATACATTTATTTACAACTAGCACATATTTTGTGTTGTTTACCCCGCACAGCCTGGTTTCAGTCTAACCTTTTAACCCTAAAAATATACTTCTGTGGCAATGTATGGACTGCTTCACTCACTGTCATCTTGTGCTATATTGAGTTCCACAGAGGGACTGTACATCAACCTGGGAAGATATGAGGAAAACTGCTGCTAGAAATGGGATCACTGGATTATTTGTAACATGCATAAATTATATAAAACTTCCATCTCTGAACACTGACAGTTATGGAATAGTTTGCATATATAAAGCAACAGATACGCATATATCCAGAGAGAATTTTGGTAATCTCTTCACAAGTTACTAAGATACAGCTGTCCAAGATGAATATCATTTAGTTTAAAAGCAGAGAGACTGGGCTTGGCAGATATGTCTGTATTGGCAATGAAATATGGAGCTAAAAAACTGAGTTAAGACAATACTTTTTTTCAAATGTAGGGAATTTTTTAATTTCCTAAAATTGAGTTTTTCATAAAGAATTCTAGCAAAGGAAAATTAATGGATTGTATATTTGGAACCTACAGGATAAGAGGTTTTGCTAGGCTAAGAAAGTTTCTTCAATGCACTTTTTAGTCCAGTGCTAAAAATCTCAAAAGCAAACATTACTGTACAGTATCTAGATGCCTTCTTCTCCTCCAAGCCTACCTTCTCCTGTCTTCAATTTCTCAAAAACAACTCTGTGTTTGAAACCATGCCCAATGCTTCATGAAGGCATCCACGAAATGTAGCCCCTCTTCCTTTCCTATGACCAAACTGCAGTGCTCAACCCCAGCTTCCCTGAGAGTTGCCTTTTGAAGGTACCATAGTCATGAAGCATGGCAAGGAATTAAAGGACATTTAATACTTGTTGTTCTATTTCTCTGAATTCACCTGTGTCTGAAGTTGCGAGATTTTGTTTTCAGATCTCAAGACAGCTCAGAGGCAAGATCTTTTCTATTCTTCCTCCCTGAAGCATGTGATGTTCCACCCACTTGTAAGTGTTGATCTATCAAACCCCAAGCAAACCAGTTATCCAAGCTGCTCTTGTGCTGAATTTTACTTACTGTCAGTCTGAATGCACCAGGACAAAGAACACAATAATGAAAAGATAAAGGGAGAAGAAAGCAAGAAATACATCATGAAGAGATTGGGGCATTGTATTTCTAACACTGAACAATATCTTCAGTCAATATAGCAAAAAACATGATATCCCTTGCAATCCTGAAAGGCACTGTTTTTATCCATGAGAACATGGTTTCTTAACTCTTTGTAAAGCAAGAGGACACAAGCACTTACTGGAGAGAAAGAAACAGGGAGATGCAGCTCTGTTTTGTAGAAGAAAGCTACCAAAATACTTCCAGAATCAAAAACTCCATTCAAATCCCCCAGGGCCACGCTCTCAGCTCACTGTGCCATTAATGCTCTTTACACTGAGTATCAGGCACCTCAAGGCAGCAGAAAAGGGCTGAGTGCTCTCTGCCCAGACACGTGTGCTTAGGAATGGTTTGCCCTCTCACTATACTTTGCATATTAGCAAAACAGAAACTACACATTTTAAACTCCAAATCTCTATATCAAACCTTACCAAAAGGTTGAAACAGAACAGGATATGAGTTATCATAAATCCCTTTAAGATTTTATTGAAAAAATGTCATACAAATTTTATCTACAAGAGAGCAGTTAAGGTCCAGACATTTCGTCAGCTGTAGCAAGGAGCAACTTCAGTACAAAGAAAAGGAGATGGAAGAAGATACCTGGGGGTACAGTTTTATTACTCCCAATAAAATGGAATATCAGGGTCTGTGAAAAGGAAGAAAGAGACTGAAAGTGCCCTTTCACATTCCTCATAAATGTTTCTGCAAGTTATTATAGTTTGTTCATAAATAGACATGAAATGCAATGACAGTCACTCTTTTCTGCATTAGCACTGGCAGCCTAAGTGTTCTCAGGGAGAGGTCAGCCAGCAAGTGGAACAAAGCACTGGGGAGGTCTGACTCCTCTTTGAAGCTGCTGTTCATCTGGTACATCCTCTTGGAGGAAGTCATCAATTCCTCTCTTCAAAAGACCTTGTTGAATCCAGACTAGCAAAGTCAACTCTGTACCTGCAGATACAAACACCATGTGGTTCCTGCACAACCTCCTCTTCAAACCACAAGAGCCAGAATATAGTAAGGATATCACTGGGAATCCCTAGAGCACAAGGTACAGCTGATAGAGCATTACATTAAATGTGCTGACACCAAGAACAGTCCAAAGGTGGGTGGGATACATTGCAATCCACCAGAAACAACTGACACAGCCATGACAATGTAACTGGCTCCAGTGCAGAAACGCTCCTGCTAGAAGGGATTAAATTATGTGGATTAGTTCATTTGTTATGTTACACAACAAACAGCCTTCTGTGAACTGAACCAACTCAGGAGATTCAACCCCAGTAAGCAAGTCAAGCTTCCTCAGTAGGGTTTGCTTAATAGCTCATAAACTGCAAAAGACGCATTGTGCTCAACATCTTTGCTGGAGATATACAAAGAGCCTTTATTTGCTCCAATTCTTTGATGACAATTTAAATTGCTACCAAATTTGCAAGGATAATAAACGGACAGGAGAAAAACCAAAGTAAGTACAGGCAGACAGTATCTGCCTGCCTGACAGATGTGATGCCCTGCAACCTGAAGACACTCATCTACAAAGGAGTGAAAAGCTGCTCTGTTACTGAAGCATTCCCTACTACGTACTCCCTCCCAATCCTCCCCCTACACCAAAAAAACACCCCAAGCAAACCTACTGTGACTATAAAACACATCCAGACCTACACTCCTCTCCTCCCTTGTCTTAACTCGTCCTTGTATTTAGCAAGATTTCTATCCTGGAAGATAAGCTGCAATTGTGTAAATGCCTCTGTGTTTGTGTACATACATACTGGAAAGACTCTAATCTTACCCATCAGAGTCTTTTTTCTAAGGTTTCTCAAACAGGTAAACGTGCCCTGGTTTTTGGCATTCTTACACAACTAAAGGCAGAACACTGCCTTTCAGAACAGTTTAAAAGGTGACATTGCTGTTTATACTATGAAGGCAATTTAAATTTTATGCTGTGGTTAAGATAGGCTGAAAAATCCCAAATATCAGCTGCAGTTAAGAATTAAAGCATTTCACAAGTGATATGGCGGATGTCCATCTCTCCTTTCCAAAATGTTGTGATTGTGTCAGCATCAAAGCAACTGACAGCAGGGACAGGCCACTGCTTTTGCTGATGGCATTAGTCCTTCAGCAACAGCATTTCACTTTGGTAATTTAATCTGCCTTGTAAGAATAAACCCAGAAAGATCACATCTGTCCCAACAGCAATGTCACACTGCAAACCAGCAGAATTACCCGCTGCTCTCCATCAGGTATTTCACTTCAAAACAGAGAAGCCTCGCTTTTTCCTCAGCACTATCCACTGTCAACAATGATTCAAACACACCATTCCCACACCTAAGTCTCCTAGGAAAGACTTGTTTCACCACTGATTCAGTAACAAACTCAAGAGTCAGCTTCCAGTTACCATTTCTGCTCCTTAACGCAGCAATCCATGCTACCCGGAGGAAGATTTTCTTGCTGATAAGAACAGGCTGAAACACAAGTAAAATTAGAACACAACTAATCATAAGTGGAAATATCCCTTTTAGACTCTCATCTTGTCCATCCTACCCCTCTAGTTTGTTTATTCAACTGATGCATCTTCTCCATGGAAAAACACTGAGCTGCCTTGAGCTAGAACCAACCTTCTTACAATGGTACAGATACTTTTCAATACATATTTTGTAATGACTAAATAATGACTAATGACAAACAGGAAGTATTCTTCCTGTCCAAACCACTGCTGAACAGTTTATCCATGTGGGTATTTAAAGATTAAGAATTTCCATTAGTTTAAATCTGCATCAAGGCTGTGCTTTCCACCAGTACGTCAGATCTTTTCCCTCCAGCCACACACACTCCTTCTTTCTCCTGCTGCCTGAGTAAAAATTCTAGTCATAGGTTAAGCTGAATGACAAGTGGAACAATTGGAGGAGACTGCATGTAATTCACAGACTCTCTGGTACTGAGATTATTTTCAATAAGCCTGAAGAGGTTCACAGGTCATAACTGGGCAAGATTAGACAAGATGAACCAGAAGGAAAATAGAAGAAAATACTTCATAGATTTCCTATTTCAAATACTAAACTATTTCAAAATAGTTTAGTTTCTTCTTGAAACAAGAATATGTCAACACATGGATATACATCTAAAAAAAAACCCACCATATTTTAAAATCAGCCACTGCTGGATTAAAAAAAAAAACCACCTAGAAAGAGAACCTTTAATACTACTGTCATGAAAGACAGCCAGTGAATCCTGGATTAGCTTGAAATACGTATTATATAAATCATGGTATTTCTCTACACAGTTCTGACAGTCAATTTTAATTTAAAGGTGAAGAATACAAAAATTTGTCTCCTGTGGTAGCCCTAAAACAAAAAGACTGCAGCCATAGACTGGCATATTATAGCTTTCAGTTGAAACTCACTTATTTTTGAACCACATGTTCAAAGTATCCCTTTCTTGCTCTTGAATTTCATTTTATTATGAAACGGCTACAATGTCACTGCTATGTATCAGCTCCCACTCAAAACCAAACTCCCTAAAAATATCCAAGTACCAAACAACATAACAAATGCCAGTATGTTTTTACCCACAGACCGGCAGTCTTCTGTATTTTGCATTTTCCCACCAGTTTTCCGATACACGGCTACACTGGAATGTACCTGTCAAGGTCAGTTTCCGACAGTGCAGAAAACACAGGTATTTGTTATACACTCACAGATTTGCAAGTGAAGCGGGAAAAAAAGGATTCTTCAAGGAACTGACACTTGTAACTTCAGTTAAAAGTTACAGTTTGTCCACAGAGCAGTTTCAGGGTTAGTCATCTATGCTTCCATTTTACTTAAATGTACACGAAGGTAATTTGTTTTGTTTAATCAAGATCTCAGTGTTAACCAGGGTAAAGCTTAATTTCTATTAATTACCATTTCAGAAAGCTTTCATGATTAAAAGCTTTCTTTTGTCTCTTTTTAAGTCTTTTAAGTGATGGACTCGTTGAAAGACAGCAGGAGGAGACTTGAGGAAGGGGAACACAAACAGCAGCAGCTTGGGCCTTGCCAAAGTCTGCCTTACTGAGATGAAGGTTAGTTAAAAATCATAGCACCCCCCAACTCATCAAAAATATGTATCAACATGTTTACGTAATAAGTTTAACATATAAGATCAGAAAGAAATGCATTTAAGTAAAGCCAGTATTTAACACAATCTAGAAAAAGAGCATGAGTTGGTTTTGTATCACACTAACCCACACTGTATGTATCTAGAAGAGATTCTTGAATCTCCTGGTTAAAGTACACATGGCATTGTTGAGTCAAGAGAAGCTGGGCTATTCACCTCTCCCTGGATGCCTCCCTTGTGCTGAGCCTGTGTCACAAGCCATCTGGGATGATTAGCCTAAAAACCCAGGATTTCTTTGGCTTCAGGGAATAAATTATTTGCAAATTAACGTTCAACCACCTCATCAGAGTAAACCCTTATCAGCCAGTTCCTCTGGCGAAGAAGCCAAGCCTCCCTGCAGGGAGAACCCTGCCAACACTGCCCATCCTTCTCCAGTCGAGGCCATTAAAATGCATTTCGCAGGGCAGAACCTCAGCTCAGCACAAAGTGTTCAGAAAAAAACCCAACAATCTGCAGTGAAACAGGCATTTTACCGAGACCTTGAAACACCTATTCCCCACGTGAGCAGGGACAAGCACCCCCACCCTGTTACTACAGGACATTATCAGCAGAACTGCTGCAGCTGAATCCTCCTTGGAGGACAGAGAAGAGGCAGAGAGCAAAGTCCAGGTCTCTGCAAATCCAGCTACAAGGAGAAAACAACATTCCCAGAATGTCTTCCAAAATGCACCTACTTGTCCCAGAGCTACGAAGAAATGCAAAGACCCATCCTGACTAGCTAAACTTCAACTTTGGGATAAATATTTTAATGCTGCTGGGACTTTACTGTAACATACATATGTTCAGGTATCTAGAGATTTACATAAGTTTTTTTTTTTTATTGCTCCAATTGAAATACAATACAGGATTTTAAACCTAATTATCAAAAGCACCATTAGTATTTTGATCTCCTTAGTATCCCTCTTGGCATGGAACTTAACTGCCTGAAAGCTTCTAATTAAGAAGATGGTGCTGCTGGTTGCACATCCAGCTAAAAGGGAAACCCGTAACCACTGCTCTAACTGGCTCCCTTTTATTTCTTCACCCCTTCTCCACACTTTCTAACAACTTCAGGCAAGCAATGCTCACCTGAAGATTGATGGCATGATGGCTTTTTATCTACAGAACCTGTGCCAACACTTCTTAGTAACTGGTTTATTCCAAATAACCAATCCCTCTTAAAGGATGATCAGATCCAAAAGTAATGGATTTTACTCCAATGAGCTTTTACATGAACAGTTCCATTAAACAGGATTACTCATTAGTATAACAATACATTAAATGAGATCATGTTAATTGAGACATTACCATTCATTTTTTCCTATATTCATAAACATGAAATGATTACTTTGGTAAGAGGTGCTGTTTTAACATCCTTACAGTTAGAAAACAACACTGGGCAGTTTCTGGAGCCCAAACATTGATATTTCCATAACGAAAATTACTCCCACAAGCAGAAATTAAACTTCAACTTCAAAAACCATTTTTCTACCACTTTTCCTCTGTTGACATTTAAGTAGCTGGTTATTACTAATGTTCTATTTGTTAGGCAAGAACCTCTTCAGCTTAGAGTCATTTAATTCAAAATGGGCCCACAGAACTCAGAGTTATGTGACCATTACACACATGAGAAAACACTTAGCAAATTCCACTATCGCCAAACAATGTAAATATTTAGTGCCTCACACTAACTTGATGAGTGTTGTTCTTTTGATTTCTCCAAAAGAGAGATTTTTAAAGTTTCAGAGAACATGTAAACTGGTTCTCAATCATAAAAACGTTGCAAGATGAGACCTTAAATCCTATTTCATTCCACTTTTAATACCTCTGTAACAAAAAATTTTGTTCTGCATCCAACTCAGGGTCAAAGTCCGCAGACACCAAGAACAAACCTGCCGTGACCACGAAGTCCAGACCCTGCGGGGTCTGAGCAGGGGTCACACCCTCACACCAGATGGACAATCCTTACCTTAATCTGCTGTCTGGCCTGGACACTAACGCTGTGCTACAGCACAAAGTTCCCATGCAGGTTTGCTTTCTTTAACCGGAGACAAACAGCTCGACCTCCTCCAGCTCAAAGTTAACAGCTGAGGTTGCCTACGTCTCATTGTGAGCCAAAGTACATTTGACAGAACGCGACGTGAACAGCAGCTCTGGGTGACGAAAGCAAAGTCTCAGTGTCATTGAAGTGAAATCACCACAACGCGCACGGCACCCCCGGGATAAATCTGAGCACACCACAGCTACAGCAGACACTCCACCGTTATTAGTTTTTCCCCACCATTACTATGTTTTTATTTTTAGCTGTTGTCTTTGAATCCCCACAGCCCGGGTACTTGTGCTTCCTGCCCTTCTCGTTCACAGCAGCTGCTCCCGGCGCGGCCGCAGGTGCGTGTCGTGTGCCCGGGCACCGAACCAACGGACNCGCCCCGCCCCGCCCGGGGACCGCGGCCAGGGAGCTCCGGACAGACACACCCGGGGCCCCGGCACCCCAGCCATCCCTGGGCGATCCCCAAGCATCCCCGATCCCGCTGGCACGGCCAGGCGTGATGGACGGGCCTGCGGGTGTCCCGGCCCCGTGGCACAGAGTCATGGAATTGTAGGATGGTGGAATCATCATGTCCAACCATCAGCCCAGAACTGCCGCTGTAAGCCCTAAACCACGTCACCCAGCGCCAGGTCGAGATGCTTCTGGAACAGCTCCAGGGATGGTGCCTCCACAACATCCCTGGGCAACTATTCCACTGGAACAGTGACAAATATTTTCCAGTATCTATTCTGAATCTTCCCTGACTCCACTTAAGCCCATTTGCTCCAGTCCTCTCACTAAAGGCAGAGCAGGAGGGACAGGTCCCCACCTCACCACAACCTCCTTTTGGGTGGTTGTGGAGGGTGATGAGGTGCTTCCTGAGCCTCCTCTTTGTTGTTAAATTTTAGCTTTCACCAAAAATGGAACAAACTTCATTATAAAGCAATAACGAAGTTTGTTGGGATGTAAATTAAATGTTTTGGTACCTCTGCAAATGTTTCTTGTGTAGTCAGGGCCTTTGGGAGAATTGGCTGTTTCTAAAGATTTAATGGGACTTTAAAAGGTTGACTTTGAACTGTTGGGGGGGTTGTACCAAATAAGAACAGTAAGTCGAGGTTTGTAAAGTTGATAAAATTTTGCTTTCGCTAATTGTTATTAGTAGAGTTCAAGCAGATTAAGAGTGATTTAAAATAAGAGGGTTTGCTTTGGAACGTGTGGCTGTTCCGCTGTTTGTGATCAGGTGGACAGTGCATAGAAGCGGAGCTGAACATTTGCAGGAGCTGGACTTTTGCAGGAGACTTCGCAGGAGACCCGTGGATGGATGGAGCGCCCTGCAGTGTGGTTGGATAATCAAGACCAAGCTGAGACAACATGTAACAGGATGAAACTGCAGCCAGTCCTGACTGGCTCTGAGGCAAAGGTGAAGAGTTCATGCCGAAGAGGGGGAAGTTACTTCATCCCCAAGACCCTCAGACACCCCCAAAGAGCTACCCAAAAAGTAACTGAGCTTGCCCAGAAGGGAGGAAAAAGAGGCGGACTTATGGAAATGATTTCTTGGAACTACTCTTAATATCCCCTCCTATTCCTGGAATCCTCTAAAAACCCTGACTTTTTAATTAATGTGTGTCTGGCTTAGCCCCACACATCCAGCGCTGTGTTCTTATTGGTCTTTGACTTTTATTTGACTTTTACTGTTTCTCTCTAATAAACTTTTTTGAAATTTTATATTTTGTGGGCTGCATTTCTCACACTCTTCTTGAGGCTAAACAAACCCAGCTACCCACAGCCGTTCCTCACAAGACTCTTTTTAAACCTTTCACAAGCTGCCTTGCTCTTCTCTGGACACACTCCAGCATATCAATGGCCTTTTTAAAGTGAATTTCCAGAACCAAACAGCACCAGGGGTGCAGCCTCACAAATATCAAGAACAGGGGGATGATCACTCCCCTAGTCCTGCTGGCCACACTGCAATACAGAGCCCTCGCCAGGGAAAGGTGTCACAGATCACTCAGCTGCATGAATACCCCAACAGACTCTTGCAGTCAACCAGAGACCAGGCTTTCTCCATCCTGGTGCTCACAGAACGAACGGAGAGTTTAATTTCCTCGAATTTTCTGCCTGTACCAGGAACGAGAAGGCACTGACAGAAGGTTCTGGAGGTTTCTTGATGGTGGTTACATGAGATGGATCAGGATCGTTTCACTGATTCACTATTTACACCCCAATGCTCCGCCTGGGAGCTCGTGTTTCTGTATCTCCCCTGGTTTGGGACCTTTGTGTTGTCACAGCATTTCAGCATTTGTATTCCTGCGCTTCAGCTTCAGGTGTTCAAAGTTTCTTTTCTCTCAAAAAATTGTGCTAAGTTTCTACCTGCCTGCTTCTCCAGGCCTCCCAGAGGGAGGAAGTTGAGCAGTAACTTCAAGTTACGTTTGTGTAGGAAAAAAACACCACCTTGTAGTTGATAAGCATCATTCACCACAGCCTCTTCATTAGAGGTTGGGCGTGCACAGATGTGAGCCCAGGCACTGCAACTGCCTCCTCATCTTTCTACAGACAAGGCATAAAGGCACCAGTCCATTTGCCTCATAGGCAGCAGAAAGGCCTTTTTAAAAAGATAAGGAACAAGAACTGAAGCTTTTATGTGTCCTTTTGCCTAAACTTAAATGTACCAGCCACATTAATGCATTTATTCTTGGAACAATCTGAAGCATAATGACTCCCTTGTGGTACAGGAAGGGGAAAAAAAGAGTAAACAGAAAGATTAAATCTCTTGCTTAAAGCTGAAGAGGTACCAAAGGCAGGAAATGAACTCAGATCTTCTCAGTCAGGCATCAGTGCTTTAACAACACAATCATCCTTTCTTGCAGTCATTTTCAGATTCTGAGCATCAACTGCATTAGCAGAGAGTTCATTTCTCCACTTTGTTCATCAAAACGACTTCACCATTCCCACTCAAATTTCCTCCAACTAACTTTCTTCTTAATTTCCTTCCCCAAAGCAAAAAAACTATTACAGACCCACTGCAAGGGTGAAATGATATTACAGACCCACTAGGAGAGTTGTGCATTTCCCACTGCTTTTCTGTAGGCACTGGTAGGTGTTTCTGCAACATTAACACTTGAAGCATCAGCTCACAAAGCAATTGAGGAGCTTCTGTGGTGCATCTCTGAGGCAGGTACCCAAAGGCACAGTGGACAAGATACAGGAACGAAGATCAGAGAGCTGGCAAGACCTTTAATCAGCACAAAGGAAACGCATAAGCTGTGTGTGCTGAGCTGGAAGTGGTGGTATAACACCTTTTAAACCCCAGCTCGTACTCTTATTATCTGGAAATTATTATGAAACAGAACTCTGAAAGAAAAGTATATATAGTATAAAAGAAAAAAGCAACCTAGAGATATTTTAGGACACTTTCGAGAACTTCCACTGTCTGTTTACACATTTAACAGATTTTCACGTGCTTATATAGGCTCTTAAGATGCACTCTTGAAGCAGAATGTGTAGTTTCTGAAAAATAACTTTAAAAAAGGGAAGCACTAAATACACAACCTTGCTCAAAAGATGGTGGTAACCCTCCTATGACAGATTGCAGACTGAGATCTAGCTATGACCAAATGCACTCTCTTTTCTTCCCAGTTTAATATTTGATGTCTTCAGCTCGAGGTCTTCACCTTGCATTGATTTTATATTAAGTCGATTTAAATGGACCTTATATTACACTGGGAGATGAACTAGAAGCTTGTTATGATCCCCTTCGCTCACTGACCTGACTCTGTGCTGCCTCCAAAACCCAGAGACAGAGCACTGGGCGACACCAACCACCCAGAGAAGGGCTGGATGTGCAGTTAGTGATTCACACACAAGTATTCTTCCAGCCCTCGTCATTCACAGGCCAGGGACTCCACTCTAGTGGAAAAGGAAAGGATTGCTCAAATTTGACCATGTAACAGAGTTCTACACTGCATAAAATCTGAATATGATTTTTCTCATCCTGTGCATCACAATGAAGCTGAGTTAGTCTGCTGGAGTTAAAATCATCTGCAAAGCAAGGACAGTCTACTTCTTTGCCTCATGTCATAAAAATAATTTTTCTCATGGTGTCCAGGGGAAAAATTCCTCACTCAGTAGCTCATATTTTGTGACTGCTGCAAACTAATATGCTCACAATAATTGCATTTTTACTTTGTGCATCCACTTTCTGTTACTGCATTCAAACATGTTTTACTTATACTCTGATTTTATGTTATCTGACACATGAACTCTGTTTTCTCTGTTTGCATTCTTTCTAGTTCAAGAGGGCTAAGCAGCCAGGTGATACTGTTTTTCTCACATATAATTAATAATTTATTCTTTGTAGGCATTTTACTTTTACAAAATACTGTAACATGGATCATTACTAACTCACAAACATAAAAAGAGAAAGAAAATTGGAATGAGAGAATATATGGTTCTTGGGCCTAGGTGCCTAGGTGGACTTTTGATTAAATATATTAAATATATGCATGCAGTTGGATGGTGAGGGCTTGAAATTGCTCATTTTAAAATGCCTCATCATTTTGTAAAATCTATTCCTCAACAGGTATCAAAAAATTAACTGCCAACTGGCTTCTTAATCTGTGTCTCTACAAATAATTTTTCATTAAGGAATACATCCTTGGTATTTTCCAAGTTTTATTTTGACACTAAGGAGTCGTTGTCTCCAGAATTACTTACCTAGTTTTCAACTTCTTGTACTTTTTACACTAAAAGCTAACTTCATTTTTGTACTACCTTAAAATTATGTACTCAAATTAATTTTTCAAGTTGATGAAATTTTTTGCTGCGATAATAAAAAAGGAAAACAATGGGCTAATGTCACATGCAGAAACACTTACATGAGCATGCTCATGTGTGTGTACGTATGGTATTTGTACCATTCTGCAAAAAAATTATAAGAATAAAATAATCAATTCTGCTTGGTGCAAGTTGAGGTCTTTATAGTGGTTCCCCATCATTGTATTTCCTTTTGTGGACATATGGGAAAACACAGAGGTGAGCTCAAACTCATTCTGCTGAAATACACATGTACCTTGTCACATTTAAGACCAAGTCTTTTAGTTTTTCTTAGCATTGAAAAAGAATCCAGATTAAGTACTTGAACACGGGTTGTCTTTTCAGGCCTTAGTTCTATCTACCACTTTCTGTATAATATTCAGATAATATTTAAAGAGGGTGCTAATTAAATGAAGAATTGTTCATTGCCAGTTGACAGCATCTTTGTTGTTTGAATATTTGGCTCAGATACCTACCTTGGATGTGCCAAGACAGTGTTGCTGTATTTATAGTTTTGGTGACTGATGAACTAACTCTCCTTGCTCTTCTCCTTTCAGAGAAGTTGGTTTGGGTCTTGTTTAAGTCAGTGCTGGAGTAAAAGTAGCCTGGACCACTTCAGTAAAATCTGCCACTGCAACCTCAGGCAATCTTTACACCTTGCTGCTGCTGTGCCCTTTCTTCTAAGAGCTGACCATGCATGATGGTTCCAAAGACATTAGTCTAAATAATTTAGGCCTACTTAGAACTAAATTATTTAAACAAACTAGTTAAACTATTTAAGCAGTCCAGTTAGAGCAGTTTTTAAAATACAATAATTTTTTTTTCTGCATGTGTTCAACAGCTACATTCCAGCCATAGACACCACCTGCACAAACACAGGAAAGCATTTCTAGGCAGCAAATAAAATCATGTTGCACGTTTCTAAAATCCAAATGTGCTGTCTTTCATTTTTTAAAGAAGGTAATGCTTCGTGCTCTCTAACTGTTAAAACAAATTAGTTGCTATATGTTTAATTTAAGTCTTTTAAAGTTTCTCCTTTATTTTTCATTGCAATTTAATTTGTATTCACATAGGCTAAAGGGCCAAAGGAATACAGATACCTAATGTTTCCATTATTCAATAGGATTTTTGAGGCTTCTGAAACACAAGTAAAACATCTTCTTTCAGCTTTATTTACAACTATAGAAATTACTTTTGTATAGTTAGAAATTATTCTAAATCAGGCCTGATAAAAATTTTTGTTTCATTTTATAGTTGAAAGGCTTATGGATAATCTCAGAAGTCAAAAAAATAGCCTTTTACTAATAACGGTGTTAAGGGAATTTATCTACTGTGATTTTGATTTCTTTTCTTTATTTGTGAAATCCTTCTGTTACACAACATAAAAAATATTGTTACTAATAATGGCCTCAAAATTTAATAGAATGAAAAAATTGACTAGAATTCATTAAAATCTCAGTAGAATTCAGTAAAAAACATAAAAATATATTTGGGGTTGTATGGTTTATCTTGATGTAAACACAAAGGATCCTGTTTTAAATGAATGCTAATCTTAAACTGACTGATGTGGATGATTTATGGGTTTGCTAATTTTGTAATTGAATAAAATTTTAAATACTACAATCCTTAAAATGTTTAATGAAGATAAAATGAAACCTTTTTTTGCTTGTATAGCCACTGTCCTCCATTTTACAATATCATTACAGTTTTTAATCCTGAGATTTGCAGATATCATAATCTACTTACAATCAGCACACACCACGGTGGATAATGGAGCACTAGAGCTGTGCATAGAAAGAAATAAAATTTAAAAGGAAAGAAAGCCTCTAGGACAAGTATGTGTACAGCAAGAGCATCATATCTACATGTTTGTTTTCATTTGATTTCTGAAAGGACAGAATTCTGTTCTTGGCAAACTCAGTGTCACCTTTTCTGCTACGACTGCTGATCATTTCACCATCTCTAACAACAGTTTAATCATAATGATGTTCCCTCAATTTTCTTTAAAAATAAAATTCCTGTATTGTCTCCTCATCTGCTTCATTGTAATATTTGCTGTTTTGCTTTTGAGGTTTTAGGAGTTACCTTTATGAGCTATGGTTTTGTTTCTTTAGATGCATGACAGGTATCCTGTAATGTGACAAGAGACTATACAAGAATCATAGGGTGATATCACAGAATGGTTTGGGTTGGAAGGGACCTTAAAGATCACATTGTTCCAACCTCCCTGATGTGGGAGGGACACCTCACACTAGACCAGAGTGCTCCAAGCCCTGTCCATCCTGGCCTTGAGCACTTCCAGGGATAGAGCATTCTCTGGGCAGCCTGTTCCAGTGCCTCACCACGCTCACAGTAGAGAATTTCTTTCTTACATCTAATCTAAACCTTCTCTCTTTCAGTTTAAGAAACTAAGACAGATCATAGATTAATCCCACCTTCCTTTCTTAGGGAAAATTCCCACTAATTAGGGAGTTACATGACAAAGCATTTAGAAGTTTTAAACGAGATGCTTTTGCATATAATAAGGGAGCATTTGTTATTAAAATATGTCCTTGGATCAATTTAATTATCTGTTTATCAGTGCAGATGGATGACAGAGATCACAGGAAAGAAACACAGAGCCTGGCACTGTAGCAGGACTTCACAGGGATTTTGGCCACAGCACCCTGAAATGATGAGGCTACAAATCCTCCTGGAGAGACACAGTAACAGCTCAGTCTCTTGTCTGATAGATGCAGACTATGTTCCACCTCCCTGAGCTTGGCTCTTCCCTCATCCCACACAGGAATCCCTGCTGGCTGTCCACCACAGGACAGTCCTTGGCTGAGTGGTTGGTTTATGGAGCAGTTGTACCTCGTGCAAGATTCTGGCTTAGCAGAAGCTGGCACAGGGAACGCTTCCCACATAGACAAAATGAGACAGTATTTTAAGAGGAATCATACATTTTCCAAGTCTTGATACGAAGCTGAATTCCTACAGAAAAGAATTGACTCAAAGTGAAATTATTTCCATGAATACTCCTTCAATCATGCTATTTTTTTTATATGCAACTAATTAATTTCAATTAACTTAAAGACTTAAAGAAAAATACAATCAGACTGTTCTAGTAACAAACAGCAATTTCAAAACACAGGTCAGGACTTTAAAAATAGTTTTATTCCGTGTATGTATTTGACCCTAATCTTTCTTGTCTGGACATGTCAAAGCATCAGAAGATAAAAAATGAAAGCTAAAATTCCATTACATTTTCAGTATTAAATGGCAATGAAAAATTGCTCCAAGATGAAGATTCAAAGATGCAATTGCTTTTCCTCTGGGCGCATGGCAGTAACATGTGCACTGAGAAATTATTCACAGGGAACCCGCTCCCCTGTCCTTTCACAGGGCATAGGGAGGTGTCAGGAATTCCCCCTGGCACTCCAGGGCTGGGGGGGAGGAGGAGGGGTGTCGATGGGTGTGGCTTATTTGCACATGTGTGATCCACTACTCTTTGCAGAATCCTGCTTTTGCGGCACTCCTGAGATCCCTAACCCCCGCGAAATTTGAGGGATAACTGTACAAACAGAATTGTTCTAAGTATTGGGAGTCATCTGGAGAATGGTAGCCATTAATTAGATGATTAATTGTTAAATAGCAACCCTGGGCTGTTGGAGACACAGTTCACCGGGGGCACTATTGACTGCTCCTCCTCATGGCGTTGGGCAGCCCAGTTCAGCATGGGCTGCAGGATAAGCCATCAGTCTGTCTCCAGGGCCCTTCCTTAACACTGAATCTTCCTGGAAACTGCTTTCAAAGTCAGACATAATTCAGTTGCAAGGAGTGCCAAGCACTTGCTTTCCTGTCAAGTACGAAAGCTGGATTCTCACAAAGGCAAAATAGAAATTTTATTATTACAAGCCAGCGCCTGCCTCTGATACATAGACTTCTGAAGACATTATCCCAAGAGATTCTGACGCTTTCCTGAAATACTGGCACCACAGATTCCATCACTGCTTTGTCTAATAAGGGTTCTGCTGTGCTTTTAAACCAGGAGGTGTGGAAGGTGTTTTCCTGTGATTTAGTAATTGCTATCTGTAGATAGAAGCAAGTTGGAAAGAGACAGAACTATTTGAAAAATGTGTGCAATAAATAATAATGCTTTCCAAGCTTGTCACAAGGCTCAAGGACAAACTCTAAACAGCATGACTCTGACATTTTAATGGCTAAAAATATGTTTTCAGTCTACATTAGGAGGTAGAAAATGCTCACAGACAAAAAGTGACATGCAAAATTGTGAGAAAAACGGCTGCTCTTTCAGTCTCACTATCAAGATAGTTACGAGAAATGTTTTGTGTTCTACATCCTTTGGAATCAAGGAACTCCTGGTGCTCTACAAACATGAATGTGTCCTCAGAATTTGCTTTAATATACAGTAAGGGCTATTTGTAATTAATTTTCAATAAAGTGAAGTACAGAAAGGTGCCAAGATCAAGCTGGCAAGCTTCTGGCAGAGACAAAGCTGGAATCCACCATTCCTCCCTGTCAGACCCATATGTTTAGGACTGAACCATGCAGTTCACTTAAGGAACTATCCCATACCAAACTGGTATAGGGAAAGAAAATAAAATCTGATACACTGAGTGAAGGAAAACTTTAACAGTAACAATGAAAGTAAATTAAGAAATACTTGTAGGTATATGCCTAAACCTTCATGGCTAACCTCAGGGTCCCAGAGATGCAGGAGAGGCCAACACAAAGAAGCTGAAGGATATCTCCTTGCTAGAATGCAGCTGAAGTGCAGAACTAACTAAGACTGCAATGATGGACATAATGAATTATTAGATAAGTACATAGAAAATTATAATCGTACACAGAATACACAGATAAATGTAGAGTGGATGAACTTTCAGGGAATGGCTTTCTTCCATTTAATATAATTCTGAACTCTTTGTTAGCAAACATATTTTAGATGTCTGTCAGAGATTTTTTTATGCTACATTTTTGTTATCCATCACCATCCTTTTTCAAGACAGGATGGTACTCTGTCAAGAAAGAGTGGGGGGACAATATTTTAGAGAATAAACACAGTAATATAATGACAGCTGCTGGGTTTGAGAACAGTATCTATGGGGAAGGAAGGATCTTGGTGGAAGGGGAATGTCTGAATAATTCACTTATCAAAGTGAGAATGCTGCTACCTGAACTAAGCCTTTTTCAGTGCATGCAGTGACATGCATTCTTTATAGTATTTAGGTCCTACTCACGATTTCACTACTCTGTGAGTGACACATGATGTTACACACCTTTTCATAGAACATAATCTTCTTGTGCTCATCAGAAAGCACTTTAGGGGAAAAAGTCCTCCTTTTGGAGCCAGAACTTTTAAATCATAATTAACTCAAGGTGCACTGTGGGGTTTGGAGAAATGGGAAATGGAGAAATGGGGTTTGGAACCATTTTTATTATAAAAGAAATACCTTATTAATCCTGTGAAAATCTGCCAAGATGACAACTCTCACTGATGTGAAAATTCAGCAACTGAAATTCTCTTTTTGACTCCAATATACCTCACAAGAGAGAGATTAGATGGGAAATAAAAGTTTTAATGTTAATTTTCTTCAGGAGAGAATACTTTACAGGTATAATCACCTAAATAAATAACTGCACCCTTCATCCTGGCAAAGGCAGTGTGAGAGTGTGCATTTAAAGAGAAGTATTTCAATACTAAGGAAACAGTAATGTGCTGCTGCTGCCTCTAAATCATGAGCAGTATTGCAGGCTCTAGCTAAGAGAAATGAGCCTTATTTTTCCCTGGAGCTCTGCTTCTCTTGTAGTCCCAGTGAAAGGCATTTGTTTGTGGAAAGCGTAGAAGCAGCTGCAGATAAGACTATGAAGTAGACCCAGAACATGAAGGGGACCCAGGGTGGTCCAAAGATGGAAGAAAACAGAGGGGAATAAGAAATCAGGAAGAACAGGGATCAGAAAATTACAAGATGAGACAGAAAATAGTGTTCTAAATCAGAAGGAGAAGGTGACCCTGTTAGGAAGAGATCAGGCTCATGAAATAGTGAAGAGAGAAGTTAAAAAACACAGGCCTGTCATTTTTCCCTGGAGTGGTGAAGCCCCCACTTTGCACTTGCTCCATGATGCTTTTAATTCCTCATGTAAGATTCCCCTACCAAGAGAGATAAACAAGGGTATCTCTGGGGAAACACAAGTACAACCTATAAACATTTACACTTAAGGCAAATTTTCAGTACTTAGCTAAATATACAGTTTGCACATTCTGGGAGTGAATTAAAATGTATGTCTTGGATAGAGCCATGATGGTCCTTAGATCTGCTTTCTAAATCAGTGATTATATGACTCTGCCTTTGTCACTGAATGAATAGGTTCCATTTCATGAGTCCTAGAAGTCAACTCTAGTTTTAAATGGAGAAATGCTTACCTGGCAATGTTAATACATCAGTAACCAAGGTTACTGGCTTTTTAAGAAAGCTTGAGAACAGATCTGCAGTCCCGTGACACTTCCAGTTCTGTCCTCCTCCTCCAGGTACAAATTGCAGATTCAATATTTGCTTGGGTAATATTTTATCACAAACATTTCATTTTCAAATATCATTTAAATGAATTCATCCTGAACACATATTTCTATACAGGTATTTCCTTACAAGCTTTTTGCTTAGACACAACAAATGTACAGAATTATTGTTTAAAATAACGTTCTTTCATAAATAAATTTTAAACATTAAGATTCTAGTTAAGGGCATATAGGAAGATACAATCATTTTTTCTGCATCTTCAACAGGTCTTTATTTAAATATATATGTATGTGTACCTAGTCTCTCACTGCTGTTAGGAGTCATAAAAATCACTGAGCTGCCTGCTATCTTCACAATGATCTTGCCACAAAGTATGTTGATTCCAGTTTACATGCACCAAGACTTATTAAAGAGGTCCACAGCTGATGACAAATGCCAGTTCTTACAATAAAAGTTAATCTGGAAGAAAAACAACCCACACATATATTGATGGATCTTTCCAGATATTTCCATGATTAATAATTCAACAGAGGATGATTTGGACTTCTTACAAATTTGGAAAGCTATGATGATAGAGGTATCAGATTTAGAAACCTGAAAGCCATAATCCTGTATTTCTACATGACTTTGAAACAGCTTTAGGGAATATGTATTGCACTGCCAGCATATCTCTCTTCTAAGCCAAGAAATCATCTTCAGAGGAAAAGATACTCGAGGATCCATATCTAACTAGTGTATGGCCTTTTGGCCAAAATAATAATATAACATTCAACTTTATGAAATAAAGTAAAATGCTGATAACCACTGAGAATAGCAGTTTTCACTGGCAATTTGATCTCTGAGGACTAGGCTAGGACTAAAACTTACTCTGTTGCTCTTTTAATAGCCGACAGACCATATTGTCTGTCAGAAATAATCCATTGCCTGCACTGAGATGTGACCCAGTGGCTGACTGCGAATTAAACCTCACTGTGTTCCCTTTACAGCTCCTTTGAGATAAAGGTCCTATTATCCATTACCTCTGTCTTTGTGGACCATGTAATTCCATATGAAATTTACTCATTCAGAAGCTAATAACATGTTTAAAACTCTCTATTAGATGGTCTTTGGTCGCTGCCAGGAGGGAATGAAGCTAGCAGTAAAAGTTCATCCATGTGTATAGCAAGCAGAAAGAATAAAACCAGATTATATTTGCTTTGGAGCACTAAGTTCTGTAAAATAATATATACAAGCCAGAATACGTTTCCATATCAAAATGCAGTCAACAGAAGGAGACTGTATTTTAAATAGCATAACAAATTCTGTATTGTTTAGCTTACAAATAAACTGGGGGAAAGAATAAGAAGGAAGGAATATACTGGAGATCTTCTGTCTACAAAGATGTTTCTTTACTTACTGAGAGGACAAAAATCATCATTATTACAGGTCTGGTGCTTTCCCACTTAACCTTAAGATCCATATTTTAGTTTTATGCTTATTTTCATCATTCTTTTTTTGGTTTCTATTTTTTTAACATCTATTTATAGCTATAAGTATCATATATATTTATATATATGATAACCTTGGCAGCTTCTTTGTAGAGGAATGAATTCAAGCACTCAGTCCCATTGGGATTTGGCAAATATACACCATCACTGAGCCATTTCAAGCATTGCTTTTAGCCGCTTCTCAGGCAGCTTACGGAAATACTGTCTTGCTAATGCCCAGTTTCTTAAAGTAAGAGATGGGAGAAGTTAAAAAAAGAAAGCAAAGAAGAAAAAAGAGGTCTTCACAGGTTTTGTTTGCTGGTGAACATGAGATTGCAAACTCAATATTCCTTATTTCTGGCTTATCTAATCAATGTATATCCCTGGATCAGGCCCAGGAATGAAGCAGTTTTGAGGAGGGTGTGGGGGAAGCAGGTTTGCTTCTCCAAATCCCAGGGATACTAAAGATGGCAGAGATGACAGGAAAATTCTTTCCATCCTCCCAGCCTTTCTCCGTAGCCAATTCCCACACTTTTTAATCACTTCAAAAACGTAAGGAGCGCAGTTACTCCCCCATTGCCCTGCCTGCCAGTTAGTTCTAATTGCCAGCACATCAATTATGATCCATTAATTTCTGGTTCCATTCCTCCCTTGTTTACCAGACATGATGTCAGCCCAGTGCTTGGGTTGTGTGAGTAACTGGTTTTGTTTCCCTTCCTTCAGTAAGCACCATCTCTCTCACCAACCATTGTTACAGGCAAGTAGTACATTTTATGAAATATCTCTCACTTAAAAATCCAGCTTACAGTTTAGTTCTAGTATGTGTCTCCCAAGAACTGACCATCTCTATTTAAATGTTAAAGCTAATACCATTACAAATTCAAATTACCCTGCCCTCTAGACCTGCAATAACATTTAAGTATGAAAAGTATTATGCTCAGTGTTCACTCTGACAGCTGGGTCATTCCTGAGTGCTCCTGGTACTGAGTATTTCCACAAGGGCAGTATTGGTTTTACTCACCCACTCCGTGCAGCATGTCAAGCCATTCTTTTCACATTATGCACTAATTAAAAAATGAACATGTACTATGACAAGTTAGGTTCAAAAAGCTCTGAAGGACAGACCTGCATGCAGCAAACCAGCTGATACTTTGTGCTCTCAACTATGCCTTACTCCAATTCTCTTAAATTACATTCTACTGGCTGATCAGTTCATAAAGTAAATGGACAGCTGCAGCAGAGAGCAGACATTTTAATAGCAGAGTGCTGTAGATATGGCTGCCTGCCAAAGAACACATTGTTAAAGCAAGTAGCATAAAATGAAAAATTAAGATATTGGCACCAAGACCTACTGGTAAGAGCTGAGGGTCAGTAAAGGACACAGCTATAATCTAAAAGATTTTTTCCACTAGATTAAGTTTAGGACAGGCAAAGCATCCTGCTCTGGAGAAGTGTTCTGCAGTGCTGGGAAGTGAGACGAGTCTCCAAACAGATATAAAAGGTCCTGTTGCTCTCCTGGCCACCACGGCTTCTCTGCTCAGCAACTGGCAATTTGGTACAATCCTTCTCTATAGCACAGCTGTGACAGCTGGGCATAACATCACTCAGAGCACTTCTGAAGTGCACAGTAATCAATACATATTTTAAAGTGTGTGTTCCATTTACTACTCTGTTCTGTTTACTGTTTATTTTGTTTATTTGAAAAACATGAGCAATTTATTGAAATTGCCTTTTGCCTCAAACAGATGCAGAATAACAGCAGCAAGGAAAAGGAATATATTCAGGTACTCCCTCCTTGGTGGCTGCCACAGCTATCTCCAGTTCACACACGTTGCATATGAAAATGTTTTGGAGAAATTCCCTAGTTAAATGGCTGAGCATTCATTATTCAGAAAACTCTAAGCCTGTGAGTGCACATCCCTTCCTCTGGGTTCATACATTGTGCTCCAGTCTTTAGTTACTTGTCATTATGTACTGTTAATAGAATCATGATTTTTTTATTGCTGTCCTATACAATGCCTACAGTATAGCCTGATGTGCCTTTATTCCCCGTAGTCATTCTACTGTCACAATGACCTACTGCCTCTTCTTTGACTCTGATTTCTTTACATAACTTGTATTTTACTCCAAAGACACATTTAAATACTTTGTCAGGATCTATATGCCATCCCATTTATTTCTGTCCCTGAGAGTACTCTTTCCTTTGAAGCAATTTAGAGCTGAAGCAATTAAGCAAACAGCTAAAACTGAGAGGGTGAGACACTTCAAGAAAGTCTTATAGGACCTGTGATAGTATTACAGTATAAACTGAAACATACTTTTGCTTGTTTGCTTATATGGAACCTGTCTAGGAGTATTCCCAGTGGTCCCTGGAGAGCACAGCTAAGAACTGGAAGTCTTCTCAACCTGTGGCTGTTCACATGCAACAGGCAATCCTAACTCTATATTTCATTAGCTGCAATCCAAACCAAAGGTATGAAATACAGCCCTCGTGTGTGCCAGGAAAACTTGTCAGCTCAATGCAGGAAGAGTTTCTCTCACAAAGCAGAGCAGCTCTGAAATTTCTAAGGTAAATCATCAAGAGTGAATCTTTGGTGAATTTTTTATTATAAGGCAGCAGCATTAGTAACTCTTTCAATGATTTACATAGAGCCTGAACATCTCCAGCGCAGTATCCATTATTCATTCGTGTTAGTCAAGCATAGCTCAGCCTTCCCTGTGTTGCACTGGGCAAGAAAGCAGAGTGTCTGTGATTGTCCTCAAAGCCAGAGCCACGTCAGCCACAGGAGGTGATGAGAAGAGGGGGAGAGAAGGGGAAATCTGCTCAACCCCGTGATGGCAAACATGTCGTAGGATGTGGGAGGTTTTGTGCCACATCCACTGTGCTCACATGGGAGAAGGGGAGTTGTATACCTCCCCTGGACTGTTTTTTCTTTCCTCTTCACCTCATCTAAATCCACAACAGTCTGTTGGTTCAGACTATGTCATTGCAATTCTTACAGTCTTAAGGTTAGTGTTTTAATGTAAGGTGTTTGTCTGACCGTGCTCCAGATTATTTTTACACATCAGGAATTAATTACTCCTATGAATAATGGTGTTTTCAGACATTGTGGACAAGGAAGTTATACAGAAGATCTTGGGAAATGTATGTCTTTTCAGCAGCTTAATAAAAAACAGATGAAAACAGAAAAAAAATAGCCTTTTGTACGTGACACATTTTAACAGGAAAGCGCGTGGCATTTGTACCATTATCCAATGTTTCTGACATGAATCATCTCATCTGGGCATGAAATGAGGAGTTGTATATTCATTCTTCTAAGCCTCCTCTATGAAAGTTGCAGCTTGGATGACCCAGTGTCTGACACCCTCATCAAAAGGTGTTTAAAAATATAAGCCTCTAAGATACATAACCAGATATAGATGTTTTATAACTGCATCCACATGGATTTTTTGGTCTTATCCACACTGGCCCTAATTGACTGTGACTGTCCACTCACTTTGTTTTAGAGTAGTCAGGTAGGATGGTTCAATTACTCATTAGAAAACTGAATTACATGTTTGCATTATGTTAATAGAAGATGATGAAACAAGCTGAATATAAGTTTAAAATCTGGCACAGAGAAATCAGCCTGACTCTGCTTATGCACAACTTCCTTGTCCTGGGCTGTAACAGTCAGGGTTGCTACACAGACAAATATTAAGCTTCCTTCCATTTTAAGCAGCATTATAAAGAAGACTTGAAAAAGTGGGACAGTTTAGCAGCTTAATATCACTCTCACCCCATGTGGATACTAATCTCTCATATCTTTATCCAGGACGCTCCCTCTCTGGGTTCTCTGCCAACACCCTTTCCCTCAGCCCTGTCTCAGCAAGGGAAGATCTGGGTCCTGCAGTGATTGAGGTCACTGGGGCAGCCCAGTCCCCGTGATATAATCACGAGGCTGCAAAGCACAGTCAGAGCTGCTGGCTGACCCACATGGGGCACGGAGGGGACCCAGACAGGCTGATGCCCCGAGGCCTGCAAACAGAATTTCTACACTGACTCAGTCTCTGTGAGAGCAGGAGGAATTTTAAGCATCATTTGTCACTAGGATCTCTGAATAAACACCACTACTGGTAATTAAGTGGCTACATTAAAAAATGCTACAACAACAGATTCCTTTCTGAAGGCTGCGTGGAACAGGCTAAGTCTTATCAGGGGCTGAGGACTGAAGGCTGATATGAATAATCTTTATCTGTATGCCTCCTACACATATTATTGCTGATAAATTTGAGCTATAAATATGAAAGGCAATTTTAAGGAGAAAAAATTAAACACAGGCATAAATTAGTGAAGCTGGAGTCAAATGTAACAGTAATGAGTGCAATAAAAAATGGCAATTTGTTGCATATTCTAGAGATGAGAATCTCAAAGTAATAAAAGTAATGTACATGCTAAGTATGTTCAAGGTTAAAGTAACTCCAAGGCTCATGTGTTTCAGTTCCTCTGCCTTCTGAAATCTTCTCTTAAATCTTAAGTCTTCAGTGACATCTGCTGTTGAAGACCTATTTAACTAATTAGTTGTAATTTAGCAGATATTCCCTCTAATCAAATTCTTCTGTCTCTCAGTTTCTACTCTTCTATTCTGTTTGCAAAAATCCCTATCACAACCTTTTGATCTGATCAGAAAACCTCTGAAACAGGGCTTTTTTGTTGTTCTGTTCATCCCAGAAAGTGTTAAATCACTCTTGCTTTCTAAAGCAACAGAATCTTTCTCCCTGCCTTGCTCCTGCCCTCCCTTCCAATTCGAATACACGAAATTTGTGTGGGCACATGTTTAACTGCCAATAAAGCTACACCCAATGTCTTTGAATCCATTGGTAGAATACCAAGATGGAGTTTATGACCAAAAAGCAACCATGACAAAAGGTTCTGTGAAACATGATCCAGAGACTTTGTAAATTAATGCTTCTGTGCTCTCACAGTAGCCTTTAATGAGAGCTTGCAGAAAACAGTAATTAATCTGTGGCTCCCTTTCTTGTGTGACTTAATGCTCCCAAGAGCAGAACAGAAAGACCAACAGACTCCTGTCAAGCCCCAAGTTCAAGAAAGAAGAAAAGTAAGGCTAGAAGTCTGATTCTTCACCTCCGAGCAGAGACAGTGTGCAGAATAAAACTCCCTGCACTGCAGGTCACACCTCTACTTATGGGATACGGTGATTTCTATCCTGAATAAAAGGCATTGTGTCAACATAATACTCCATTAACAAGATATGGCCCAGCATTTCATAGGATGCTGCTGTTCAGTTGCATTTCTTTCTTCTCACTCTGAAAAAACCCTTTTTCACAGTAAAATTAATGGCTCTCTTTTCTGTGGAGCTTTGGAATTAAGGCCACAGAGAGTTGGGGTCCAGAATAATTTTGCATCCTGTTTCTGCTATAAAATTGCTGTATGAACTTGAGTAAGCCACAAAGTCAAATCTTCAAGAGCATTCTACATTTATGGGTGATCAACTTTACACAGCAGATTTGTCTTGCAGGTGTGCCCAGTATCCCCAGAACAACAATGGAAGTGACTGGAACATGCATGTCATTCTCATGCAAGAAGACCTTAGAAAAAGATCTGCCAAGCTGCTCACCCAGAAATGGAAGCATTCAGCATTAAAGTGTCTCTTGGAAATACAGATCTCCTGTCTCATTTCACAGGGCTTGTGTCATTGATACGCTAATTCCCCCATGTTTAGGCCCTGTTTATTAGTATTACTGAGCTGTCAATGAATAAAAGGTAAAATGTGATGTAAAACCTAAACTACCATAGTCCATAGCAGATAGTGACTTTTTAATTTTATTTCATCAGAGCACTAAGGCAGAAGTGAAGGAGAGAAGTAAAGCAGCCAAGGGGAATCCTACCACTGCCCCATCAAACTCTGTAATCCCCACATCATTGTAAGCCAGTGGAACCTAAACAGTTCCCAAGCATGGATTGTATTATTTATTTCTAATCTTTTTTAAACTGCAGCTGTGACTGAAATATCCCTTTCCTTGAGCATTTTGACCTTGGGTACAGATGTCAGAAATAGAACTATTTCATTTAATGGTTTTTGCCTCACTGGAAAGGATCCAGGTCCAACTTTAGCACCATTTGCAGATGCTTAAGAGTTCCTGTACAGCTGCCTAGGCAGGGCAGGGTCCAAGGATGTGAAAAATAATTGACTGAGGAAGAGAGACCTTTGTACCAAGAAGAGATAAGCATCAGCAATCCATGAATTTAAAGAACTGAACTAAGTGGGCTAAGAAATCTAAATTCCACTTTAGCTAATCCCTTTAGGAATAAATTGATGAATAGCATAGGATTACATAGGAGAAAAAAAATGGGGAAAAATGGGGAATTCTCTGTCTTCCCACACTGTTTTTGGAAGCTGGCTGCGTCATGCATTGCTATATATTATTACATTTTAAAGCTGTGTTTGTCATAAGACTTTTTGCCAATATTTATCAACTGAAGAAAGCTGCTTTAATATGGAAAGCTTACTCCAAGGTTATTTCCCTATTTTTGGAATCAAAACCACACAAGTGTTGTACCAGTGAGAGGTTTCTCTTGCACAGAATAAGCAAACACTGCTCAGTTTACATTTTTGTCCTTGAATTGGTTGCATTTTTGCTTATTTCTTTAATAAAGTATTGGTTGCATTTTTACTAATTTCTATTTCTGTTAGATTTCATGAGCTATAAAACCCCAAGAATTACAAAGTTACAGAATCAGAGAATCACAGAATTTGCCCAGGTGCAAGGGATTCACAAGGATCATTGAGTCAAACTCCTGGCCCTGCACAGACCCATCTCCAAGAGTCACATCATGTGCCTAAGGGTATCATCCAAATGCTTCTTAAATTCACTCAGGCTTGGTGCTGTGACCACTGCCATGGGGATTTGTTCTCATATTTTTAAAAATTAAAAATTATATTCTTATTATTAAATATTTGTTCTTTTTATTATTCTATTATTTTACTAACACATAAGGTCTAATTAGTAATATTCTATTTGCAATACAATGTTATGTGGAATTTAGTGCTTATATTTTGCATAAGTCTTCGCTGTGCTTCGAGGGAGCATGAGAGCACCCATTGGGGAACAGAAAATCTTCTGAAATACCTAAGGAAAACACTAATAGGGTATCTTAGAAACCATAAAAACAACAGCCAGTAAGCTGATTGCTTGTTATGTCATTGTACTGTGATTTGCAAATCCATGGATGTCCCTAAAGAAAGGCTGACAGGAAAATAGAGTTCATATTTTAATTTGCAATCTACACCTCTCAGGCTCGACACAGGCAGTAGATAGGCATTACCTTGGCACCAACGCTGCCAGCATGCTAAAATCATTGTAATGACCTAAATAAGAATTAAAGTGATTGCCCTCCAGAACCCCAGCTCACTCCCATTTTTGTGCATAGACTGAAGTTTGAAACACCAGAGTCCTAGAAACACCCTTGAACACATTTCCCTGAAAGGCTGGAAGGAACAGATGGCTTTTGAACCCTGATGCTATTGGTACTGTCGGCATGATGGAGCACTGTATCCTCATTTGTACTGATTGGGGTCAAATCAGCTCTAACCTTTAATTTACCCTAACCACTGAGTCTTTTTTCTAATTAGAATATGTGTCATTACCTATTCCTACAGTAATGATAACCTACTGAACTCTGATGGATCAACCCCATCTGCCTTGCTGTGCATATACTCAGCCATTTCACTGCTCAGAATCAAAAGAATTCACCATGGCACACAAGCCAGGAATCAGAAGTGCTGCTCCTTGTATTGGAATGTAAATGGAGCAGTTATTCTGGGTTGCGCTGTGATTTTCTGCAGAACTTTATTACTGAAGGGTTTGTAAGGTCATTCCCACCAGACCCTTTGACAGCCTGCAAAGGTAAACACGAAATACAAAAGCACAGGCATTGTTCTTCAGCTGAGAATTAATTGGCTCATGTGAAGAAGAAAAGTAAAGGGCACCAGACAGAAGCAGTCCATCTAACAACCAAATTTTAAGCTCTTGTCAGAGGTTATTCAGTATAGATTGAATTATGCTGACTGTGGCACCTGGTTTAGATCAGAGGCATTTGAGCATCACCCCAACAGGTAATAGATGTGATCCTGGGAGACACTACAAAGTGATGTTCGAAGCCCTCACAGAGCAGTTGATGTCCTGGAACGCTGGTCCAATAGTTCATTTTATCCTAGCAAAGGTGCCTTCCAGGCAGGAGAGCCGTGGAAGGCCCACATGCCATGTGTTAAGCTCAAAAACAATTTAGAAACTGCTGCTTATTTAAAGAGGATTTAACTACTGATTCCAGCTCATTCTGCCATAGACAGGAGCATTTTGCAGGATAAAGAGGATAACAGCAGCTAGATGACTAACAATGCATCCAGTTAAAAAACAGTTTTCACAGTTCTACACTTTGGGAGAGAGTAGATTTGCTGTACTTTTCCTCCTCTAATTGTGCATGTTCAATATATTTTATTGTCTGACATTTCTTTTCTTCATGCTTCTCTTCCTGCCTTCATGCTCAGCTTGCTGTTACTTAAGAAAACGTGGGAAAAGGTTCAGGAGGCAACTAAATAGGTTCAAAATTGCTAGAAGTGGTTGTATTTGACAAACGAACTGACTACAGTGCAGGAGGCTGCATTCACCTGAGAGGTCAGACTGGTCTGCTCATCTCCCTTATTTTGAGCTAGGACATTATCAGCAGCCAGAAGTAGGAGAATTTTAGGGAATATGGAGACCATGTCCATGTTTCTTGGATCCAGGCCGCTGGCCATGCACTTTGCTGCTGGAAGGATGGCAAAGAAAGCACACATCCTCTTCTAAATGATGCTTTTAAAATTTTTACCCCTAAGTTTACTTTTACTGTTAAACTGTACAGCAGCTGTGGTGGAGCAGAGACAACTTGAACTGGGAAAGAAATTGCTAGATTGGGAAAATTTAGGCTGGCAAATACAAATCCTTATCCATTAACCCACAACAGAATCCAGGTGTCGGAGTAAGTTATGATGGAGCAGCAGAGCTGCACAGAATTTGCTTATTTCACAGAATCACAGAATCAGTAAGGTTGGAAAAGACCATAGAGATCATCAAGTCCAACCTATCACCTATCACCCGTTACCTAATCTAATCTAGTCAAACCTGTTACCTAACCTGACCTGTTGCCATCCTACTACCAACACCTCATCCTACCCTAATATCTAGGTCATGTCACCAAGAACTTCATCCAACCTTTTCTTAAACACCTCTAGGGACGACGACTCCACCACCTCCTTGGGCAGCCCATTCCACTGAGAGATCACCCTCTCTGTGAAAAAGTTCCGCCTAATGTCAAGTCTAAATCTCCCCTGACGCAGTTTAAGACTGTGTCCTCTTGTTCTATCACTGGTAGCCAGAGAGAAGAGACTGACACCCAGCTGACTACAACTTCCCTTCATGTAGTTGTAGAGAGCGATAAGGTCTCCCCTCAGCCTCCTCTTCTCCAGACTGAACAATCCCAGCTCTCTCAGTCGCTCCTCATAGGGCTTGTGTTCCAGCCCCTTCACCATCCTTGTCGCCCTTCTCTGGACACGCTCAAGGATCTCAACATCCCTCTTAAACTGAGGAGCCCAGAACTGAACACAGTACTCAAGATGAGGTCTAACCAGTGCTGAGTACAGGGGGAGAATAACTTCCCTAGTCCTACTGACAACACTATTCCTGATGCAGGCCAGGATACCATTAGCTTTTTTATTTTTTTTATTTGTGCGTAGCAGCAGTGGCAGAAAAAATCTGCTTTCATCAGCCCCACAAGACCTTTATGGGAATATTATCTTTCCTCATGAGAGTGTTCTGTGACACACAGCCTGGTTATGCTGGCAGAAAGATTTGAACTCTCAAGACTGGCTGCTCTCAACCAGTCATTGAGAGGAAAGATTGATTAAATTGTTACATTCTTTTGGCTAAAACCCAGTTGTGCTTACTTTATATGCAGCTCAAGAGCAAAAATAGATGCTTCCAGCTTTTCAAGTTCAGCAAACTTTACCCAAGACAAATCACTTCTACCATTTCCCAAAGAAAAAGCTTACGAAAAATTGGCTTGACATGTGAGACATACTCTGATCAAATCTATATTGTTGGATTTTGGCAAGAAACTAAAATTGCATTTCCAGGTCTGGATATTTGCTTCTGGAGCATGAAAAACGTAAAGGTTGTTTCTGGATTTCTTCACTGACAGTCAGTGATCTGGCAATGAAATACAGATGCAGCAACAAACCTCAGAGATTTTGCCAGGAGTCAACTGATGAACCACTAGAAATCTGTCATGACAGTTTCCATACTAACTCCTAACAGAAGGGATGCACCAGGGATGGATTTTTATAGGGAAGGATATTAGGTCAGTGTTGTACGGCTATCCACCGTCAGCTGGCCTGAGGGTCTTCTGAGTCCAATAAGCCAGTGTCCCATTAGTATTAATTATCAAAATAACGAGTTGCAGCTTGGAATACATTCTTATTACTACATGCAGTAACATGCAGTATTTTATTTCTACTCTTTCTTTCTAATCTGGAAGTAGCACAAAGAGCAGACAAGTGGCAGCCTGGACAGGAAGGCAAGGTTATGTGTTGTGTGTCTGAACAGCTGTATGGGGTCAGGAGAACGATCCAACGTGGTCGCCTGCAATGCCAGGGCAGGGACAGAATGGCAGCATAAGCAGAGCTCTGTAACTTCACAGAGCCTGAGCCTTCAGGAGACTGGTCTAGAAAGGATTTTTGAGGCCATTTAGGATACAACAGGTGGTACAGTAGTTAGGATAACCTTACTCTATCTAAGATGATGGATCCCTGGAGCCAGTGCTCATGTACAGTGTGAGCCTGACAAATGCAAAAGTGCAATGTGACATCTGATTACAACATTACATCCCATGATGCAACTTCAGGACAGGGTTTGGTGATGTCTGTTTGCTTTTTACACAACAGCACCGAGTCTGCCAGACTTTCAGGAGCATTTGGACAATGCTCTCAGGCACCTGGTGGGATTCTTGGGGCTTCTGTGGTGGGTTGACCCAGGCTGGACACCAGGTGCCCACCAAAGCCCTCCTCTCCTCAGCTGGACAGGGGAGAGAAAATGTCACAAAAGGTTTCTTGGTTGAGCTCAGGACAAGGAGACATCACTTACCAGCTACTGTCATAAGCAAAATGGACTTGTCTTGAGGAAATTAATTTCATTTATTGCTAATTAGAGCAGGAAAATGAGAAAAACCCCTAAATCTTAAAGCATCTTTCCCCCACCCCTCCCTTCTTCCCAGGCTCAACCTCGCTCCTGGTTTTCTCTACCTCCTCACCCTGTGGCACAGGGGGATGGGGAATTGGAGCTGTGTTCAGTCCACCACACATTGTCTCTGCTGCTCCTTCCTCCTCAGGGGCTGACTCCTCACATTTTGCTCCGATGCTTGGAGCACCTCCTCCCCCTCTCACTGCACTGACCTTGTTGTCTGCAGGGTTGTTTCTCTCCCATATTCTCCCTGCTCTCTCAGGCTGCAGTTGCTGCTGTGCAGACTTTTTTCCTCCTCCTTAAATCTGTTATTCCAGGGGTGCTATGACCACCGTGGATGGGCTCAGACTTGGCCAGCAGTGGGTCCATCTCGGAGCCCACTGGCTCCATCTGACATGTGGAAGCTTCCAGCAGCTTTTCACATAAACCACACTTGTAGCCCCAACCACCCGTTATCAAAACCATGACACAAAACCCCAATACCACATCAATAACTACAGTAGCAGAAGTAATATTAGAAAATAAAATAAAACGATTGTTAAGTAGAATATTTTTGTAGAATGTCTATGTTTTTTGAAGTTTTATCATTTTCCCTAGGATTAAGCAAAGTACGTGAAATCTTGAGTAAGTTTTCATTAACAATAATTAACATAAATACTTTGCAGCAAGGTGTAGTTTCTTCTCTATATTTTAGCTTTGAAAAATAATAATGAGTTACTTTCACCCTGTTATTATTATTATACATACTGTTCTCCCTTGTTTATCAATGGTAGCACACCTATGCTTATGATATAATTCTGCTTCATCTTGACAGATGCATCAATACTAACTCAATTAAATTCTTTGCATTCCTTTACTAACTTGCTGCTTGTAATCACTAAGCACTTTTCAGTCAATGGGATGCTTGACAGCAATGCCATATAGCATGGAGCAAATCCAATGCAGTCAGTTACTCTTGAGAAAAAGCTTCAGGTGGCTTTTGACAAATGTACTGGCACCAGTGACAAAACAGGCCAATTTCAATGCAGTCTGGAGGTAGGGATTTGCCCAAGCAGAACAGAAATAGCTTTGAGGGCCCATCCTCATGGTGTTAGAATGGCAATAACAGGAGTTGCTCTAATGTTTTTTCTAAAGCCACTGAGCTACAATTTTCAAAGGAGCCTGTGAAAACAAAACGTAGTGGAATAGACCTATGAGCACTTACTGAAATCCCTTGCAAAACCAAAGCTTTAGATAACAAATAAGATCAGGAAAACTTTCATGCAAAACTAAGAAATCCTATCCCATTTCTTGCCCCACTAATTTCCCGGGAGTTTTATATATAACCTTAAAAAGGAAGCACCATTAACATACTATGGAGCTCCAAGTGTTAGCAATTGCCTCCAGTACAAGCAGGGAAAAACATTTTGCAAGCAAACCCAGGGCCACAGTTATATTGCAAAAGCTTTTACCTCCCATCAGCTTTAGGAATATTCCTGATGTTTCCCACAATGTCCATTCCAGTAAGACTCTTTATTTTCACACTTTTCAATTACTATAGTCACATATTAAACTGCAAACAGAGCACAGACTTTTCTACCAACACCACAGCCATGAATGTTTACTGAAGGTCTAAACGATTATTTACAGTACTGTTTTCTTATGCATGTGAAAACATAGTCTAAGTACAACGCCAGATTCTCAATGGGTACAAAACTTAGCCCTCTCTCATGTAGACTCACCTGTGGTGAGCAGAAATCTGAGTTCAAAACTGTTCTCCCACTCTCATTGGAGTCTCCTAGCACGTCAGTCAGCTGACAGCAGTTGGTAGAGGCTATCAACAGAGGTGATGCAGCAGCCAACCTCATATTTGGCTCCTTTCTGAGGTGATGGACTTTTAACTTTCATGTGACAACAATATTTTACATGTGTGGAAAGACTGACCCCACATGCCATGTCCCACCATCCAGCTCTGCAGTGCTGCTGGCGTGTGGTTCACCATGGGGCACATCCTTTCCTTAGCAGAATTCCTCTGTACTGTCAAAAGAGCAGGAAAAGCTTCTCCATGTGCTAAAGAAGCACTTGGTGTCAGAGCCACAGGGGTTAACTGGACGGGGCAGGGAATTGATTAGTCCGCAGTGATACAGCAGAACTGCTGCATCACAGGATGACGCTGCACAACAAGGGAGTTATACCCCAAGAGATCCAAGAGGAATTTTCCTGGTATCTGAGCACCGTGGATAGGTATCTAAAATAGATTTTAATGTGCTCATGAGACTGCAATGGGCTGGTATAAGGGCATCCAGCAAATTCTGCATCAATAAACAAAATGTTTTGCCACACAAGTAATATACAAGTTTAACTTGCAAACACTACAGAATTTCCCTCATGTTTAATACAAGTAACAATAGCTACAGGACCTTGATGGAAAATTAATCAAAGCTTTCCCCCCCCACCCCCCTTCAGTCTGTAACAGCTTTCTTGGCTGGAGGCTGGAATGCATTCAGCTTAACCACTGCCTGATCCAATTTCATAAAACAGCTTCTCTTCTTCCCTCTGACTTTGGCCCATTCCACATAAATAGCTTGAAAATTCGAGAAGCTACTGAACTTGGATCAATGGGTTAATCTCCTGGGCTTTTAGCTCCTGCTGTCATCATAATTATGGCAGTAATAAGAACAACCAGAACAGTAATAACAGTCATTTCTGCAAAGCCTTTATCCTGTGGTGTCCTAAGATCTCTGTGATCTCAAATGGGAGTGCTCACAAGGCAGGTTGTGGAAAGGCAAGGACACAGGTATTCTCCAGGGACACTGCACAAGGGTCATTTATTTTTTTGTCTTAGACATTTGTCATAAGTCTGGCAGCCTCCAGGCCAGCACAGAAACAGGTTTCTTGTGCTAGAGCCTAACCTCTGCTACCTGCAGTCTGGTAAATACATTTCAGGGTTAATTATGCCTAGATGTATGGCAGTTTATGGGAGTTGCTTGAGAATATCAAAAACCAGCCTAAACGAAATAGCAGAAAAAAAATGAGGAGAAAAGGAAAACCAAGTTTCAGCAGTTAGCACATTGAACAAAGTATGCTGTGCATCTGCTCTTGAGTTACTGCAATGACATTTGTAGCTAAATTGCCAGATCTCAATGGTGATGCTGTAATTATAGTTTAGGAGCCTTTTCTCTTCAGAATAGCCATTTTCTTCCTTTTATAACTGTCTCAAGCTGTATAATAGCCTGCAGCAGGTCATGAAGGTTCTGGCCCAGAAATACTAAATGAGCAACATAACCATTTTTAATTAGGTGATTAAAAAAAGTTTTATTCTAAAGTACCCCATGCCACATGCTCCTGTTGACACATGTGTCTACCTGACCTAGCTCTGCTTCTTCCCAGCTCAAAAGCCTACTCATGGCAGTACCTAAAGATGCAAGATTAACAATTCCCATTACAGCCAGGCCCTTTCCCCTTGCACACAGGCAGTCTTTAGCGCAGTCTTAAATGACCATCTGGATTTCAACCAGCAGTAGCTGGTGTACAAAGTTTTTATGGACTGCCTTACAAACGAGGGACTACTGCCACACAGAGCTGTTGAAGAAATGCTGTTCTCTTGTTGGCTTTCTAGTGTGTTTGCTGGGGTGCTGCAGGGACGTGCAAGTTTTGGAGAATTCTGGATGACTCACTTCTTCCTATTCCAGTCACAAGCACCTCAAGGACAGAGGTTTTTTCTCAGCTATCAGATGAGCTGCATCAATAACCCAGCACTGTGGTGGCGTTTGTGTGCAGAGGAATGCCAGGATGGATAAATCCTTGGCACTCAGATGACATTAAAGTGCCAAAGCACTCTTATAAGCTGCATATCCTGAGACAGCGTGCACCTGCAGCAGTGAGGGAGCAACCTGGGCTACAATTCCTAGACAATTTACACTATAGGCATGTGGCTCACTGCAGGTGTGTGGCCAGTTTTGCCCTGCAGGAGCTGAGATAGTCCTGGGGTCAGGCCAAGGTGGCCCTGTAACACCTTAGCACTTGCCAGATCCCCTGGTTAATCCTACACTATCCTGATACTATTAAGGCCTGTAATTTATAGGAGCTCTACCTACTGGTGTTCAGACTTCCAGTCAATTTTCTTCCCACTCTGGGTGATTAACATCAGTTCCTCCAGAGCCAAACACAGCTGCCTCGTGTAGCCCCTGTGCCGGGGAACTTGTAGAGCTGGTTGTGCAGCCACCGTACGAGCAGAACGTGTGGAGACCATTCCCACATGACTCTCACAAAACCTACTCATAGAGACGTGTACACTGATGTTCTCCTTCATTGCTTGTCTTTTTTCAGTCATTCCTTACAGCTCTGCCTAAATCACAAACCTTATCTGTACCTCCTGAAGTCAGTGGAAGATTCCCATTAAAGCAGTAACTTTGAAGGGGTTTTTTCCCTATAGTTAATTTAGATATGAATTAACATTACAAATTTTCTACTGTATTAATTCCATCATTTAAGTCCTTTTATGCAGTTCAGTAATTAATTTCAATCCTCAATAAGGGCTTTCATTAAAGTGTTGCTATTGTTGAAATCGCATTTCCACAAAAGAACGGGGGGTTCTTCTCTGGAAAGATATTTAAAAGGTTCCTCAATTTTGGACAAAGTTGCAGTGTGATTGCAGTTACCCATTATATACTATTCAATTTAAGTTTTATGATGTTTCTTGGTCCATATTTAAAATAAAAACAAAAGCTAGCTTTTTTTACAAGCTCATACAGGAATGGCTTTGTTTCTGGATCTTTAGTAGCCAGTTCTTTTGACTGGAATGCACATTGCAAATAGATATCCATAATAAAATAATTTAACAAACTGATACACTGCACTTAAGTTCACATTTTAAAATAAAGGTAAAGTACAGGTGACTGCCTAATTTTTTTACTTATGCATTGCCTCAGAAGCATGAGAATTAATTATTCAATTGAGTTTTATAGAAAATTGAAATCTCTTTTGTTCCCTTTTTCTTACATGCCTATGCAGCACTGAGCAGTGCAAAAGAATTTTATGCACACAATATCCAAGACTGTAGAAAACCAGGATGTGAGATCCCAGTTCTCCAGGCTCCACCTGAGGAAAGGAGCAGGTTGCCCTGTAAAACCTTTGTGCTTTGAAGTTTTTTTAACAAACCTGGTCTTAATCCAGATTCTGCACTGCCAGTAAGAACTAGAACCAGCTTGGGATATCTCAGCATCTGCTCTTCACTGTGGGAGTGAAGAAGAGCAGCAGTTCGATGTGCTGACCTCCACCCTCCCTCCTGTCTCCCACTCTGCCTGTCCAAGCTGGGCTCAGGGCTGCTCCATCCTTTAGTTGCAGTTCCAGGCTTTCCCTACTCTTCCCAAATCCTCTACCCACTACTACATCAAGGAAAGGGAGACATAATAATAATAATAATAATAATAATAATAATAATAATAATAATAATAAAATTTTAAAAGCAGCCTTACCCTACTGTATGGAGTGGTTGTCAGCTGGTAACAGGGAAGTTACCTGTGCCTGATGGGAAAAGAGGCCCATTCCTAGTGGGCAGTGCTGGGTGCTGGATGCTGACCCCAGCTGCAGCATCCCCTCATTGACCTGAGCTGTAGGAAGTGGTATGATGGCTGAGTATTGACTCCCTCCTCTGAAGACACAGAATAGGGCTTAACCCTTCTCTGCACTCATGCTTTGTCCAGGCTCTGGAAAACCAGGATAAGCCTACATGCTTATTATTTAACTTCCTGTGTTGCTTTACAGAAGCAAGCAATTCTTTTTCTTAGAGAAACAGTGGAACAGGTATTTATTCTGTGAGAATAAACATGATTTTTCTGCTTGTGTTTTGAAAAGGAACAAAAGGGCAGCAGTAAACACAAAGCTTCAGATTCAATAAGCTACTTAAAACAGCTGTGCTGATGCCTCCAGCCAGCAATGTGCTCATTTCAGCAGCTGCATGGCATAAATAGAAGCTGCTCACTTTTATCTCTCAGCTAAATGCAGGCCTATGGGGTTTAACCCCTGTAAAAATACTGTACTGTTCCTTCAGAGGAAAGCAATTGTTTCCCAATTGAAATGTCTCTAACCACACAAACAGTACACTAAATCACAAGAGTTTCTATAGCTTCCTCTTGTGTACATAACAAGAGTCCCCAAGGTCTCTGCTGGGGTCTGAAAGAAGAGAATCCAACCTGCCTGTTTATCCCACTATGGACATTGTCCAGACAACTAAAAAATAAAGAAATAAAAGAACGAGTTATTTAATTGAACACCTGGCACATTCCCTAAGTATCCACAAAAATATTTCAAGGAAATACTGTTAGAGCCAAAACTTTCTTCTTTTTACACCTTTTTGTTGCTTTAAGAGCATTTCCAAGTCTCCCATGCACACTCTGAGGCAAACGCTTCATCCCTCAGTCACTCGTGTCTCTGTAGTTAGTGAAACTTCTGACTTGGTTGAAACAATCAATTCCACGTTCCTCAGAGCAGCCAGGCCAACACAACAGCCTCACAGCCATGTGGCTCCCTGGAAGGGAGGTTCAGCTGGCTCCCTCCCACCCCAAATCTGCACCATGAGAGCACAGAGGACACAGCCTGCCCGGGCACAGAGCCCTGTGACACATCTAAGCAGGGTGTGATCCCTCAGCAGGATGCTGAGGACCACAGAGTAAAGAACCATTGCAAGAGAAAGTGGGGCTTTCTCTACAGCAACCAAGTCACAGAATCACAGAATATTCTGGGTTGGAAGGGACCCACAAGGATCACCGAGTCCAACTCCCAAGTGAGCGCCCACACAGGGATCAAGCCCACAACCCCAGAGCCATGGACTCTGTCCATCTGAGCCAATCTCAGAGTCATGTCATCTTTTTTTTTTCTAATAACAAACTCCCCGTCCCATCATCTCATTATCTAGACCATGTCACTGAGTTCCTCATCCAGTCTTGTCTTAAACACCTCCAGGGAGGTCGACTCCACCACCTCCCTGGGCAGATCATTCCACTGAGGGATCACTCTCTCTGTGAAAAAACTCTTCCTAACATCCTGCCTAAACCTCCCCTGGCGCGGCTTAAGACCATGTCCTCTTGTTCTGGTGCTGGCAGCACCCCCCCAGCTGCTGCCTCACATCAACAGTGCTACATTTAGGTTTTGATGCAAAAGTACCTTGGCTTGATAATTCAAAAGCAACTAGAACTCCAGCATAAATTCTTACAGAATCTTTATCATTACACCAACAAAGTAAAAGTAATAAGCAAAATATTCCAGCTGCAAAAACAAGGGCAGATAGTACCTAGAACTGTTTACATTCCTTTAACAAAAATATTTTAGACATAAGAAAAATATTTCCTAAATACAATTTAGACAGTTGTCTCCTGTGTCTCTCATAAATTGGTTTTCAGTTTTTGCTAAATGAAACTCAAAACATTTCACTGGATACTCAAATTTGTCTGAATTGTTTCTGAGGGTTTCCTAGTGAGGTGTACAGAAAAGAAGTAAAATATACAAGTGACTGTTACAGAATAATTGCAATTTCTTCCTAATGAAAGTTTAACAGCATGCACTGGATTTTATCGCACGTACAAACAGGGGTGTTAAGTACTGCTTTAAGAGGACGGAGTCTGCAATGCACCTGACACTTCATCTTCAACACAGGAATAAGGTTACCCTAATTGTACAAAAAATATATTCCAAGATGAGGAATTTTATGTGAGAAAAATTAAAATATGGTTGGAGGGAGTTTTCTAACTGCTAACTGCTGAATTAATGTTATTTGAGAGTCTTTAATAGTGCCTTGCAATCAAAAGTTGAGGCATGAACTATGAAAGTTTCTTTTAATAGAAAAATCCCAGGAGGCTGTTCATACATTCTCTTCTCTATGGTGAAATGTATTGCTTTAAAATCTGATACTGTTTTTCAAATTGAAAAATCATAGCAAAAATAGATGTTACAAGTATTTCCAGATGCAGCCTTGTAATTAACATCAACAGCTACTTAGACTATTTTGCTAAGTATGTTACCCAAATGCATGCAAATAATATGAAAAATGAGGGGGACACACACATTCTTAGCTGCCTTTACAGCACTGGGCAATTATCCAATTAGGACTAAAAGATGCCTCTAGGGTAATCCCAGCATGGATGTTCAAGACAGCCAGGCATTTCTAGAAGCATCATTGATGGAACTGGAACTGTAATTTAATTGTAAAGCTGCCTGAATTTTAAGGCCTGAGCTGTGAGCCCCCCCAATCCAGCTGGTATATGAGGGCACCACTACAGAGAAAGCTTTACCAGTCCGGAGAGCGGACAAAACAGGAGTTTCAGAGGATTTGTAACAGGAAAGCAAGCTTTTTACCCTTATGTCACTCGTTCAAATCCTGTCCAGATGGGAATTGAAAGTAACCAGAGGTCTTGACAGCTGGCTAAATGGGTTTGTATTCTCAAACCAGTCTTAATGGGTGAAGTCTCTCCTTTAGACTCCCGGCACTCCTGCGGGTGCGAGCACCTGCTCAGAGCAGTTCTTCCTCGACACAATGCAGTTATGATCTTTAATTACCAGTGCAAAGCCCTTTAAGAGGCTGAAAAATGTTTTGCAGTCCATGGAATTGATGCTTTATGGACCTCGCCACACCAAGCAGCTCCATTTGTTTTTTACACAGGAGGATTTGAAATCACAACTGAGGCAAAACTCACTAATGCCTTTGTCACTGTTCTGATTGATTCTAATGGAGACAGGACAGGGCTGCTTCATGCATCAGCTCCTCCTCCTCAGACAGCAGACTAGCTGTAAAGTCTAGCCCAAACTGAAAAAACAAGACTGGAGCAGCAGTATCAGTTACAGGGCTGTCTGTTATTATGTGACACTATACAATATCACTCCCTTCTCCTCCTGTGCCCCTGGCACATGAAAGCTCCCAGTGTTGTGAGCTGAACTTTGCTGACCTACCAGGCATACACCATGGCCCTAGAGAGCTTTACAATGAATCTTTATTTTCGATGTAGCTGTGTTACACTGCAGATGAGAATAAATGGCACAGCTGTTAAGATTTATGGCAGACTGTATGCATGGCTTTATTGCTGTGTCCTGAATGTACAGACACACAAGCAACTTCTGTTGCACTAAAGAAAGGAGTCCTTTTCACTAGCCTTATTAATCCTGAAGAAATAATGATGATAATCACCTACTGCAAGCTTAGTTTACAGTTTAATTAACCTACATCTGCTCCCAAGAATCAAAGGCAGAAAAATAGTGTTGAAGAGTTAAATACTAGTTACCGTTGTTCTTTTGGGGCATTACACAGAGCTGCAGACATACAGCTTTTACTGATTTTAGAGAGAATTGTGTGGCTTAAATGCTATGTAAGGATTTGAAACATCCAGGAATTAGAGGAATACATCTGACTTGCTCAGTATGCTGAGCATCTAAGAGCTGTAGTGAGCACTTAGCACAAATGACTGAAGGAAAACAGGTTTAGAGATTATTGAAGCTCCTAATAGGCACTTAAAGATTTGATTTGTATAGAGATCTCCATAGAGACCTCTGAAAGAGCCAAATAAAACTAGGGAATTCAAGAATTAGTCTAAAAGACAGTACAAGGAGGTAATGTTGATAAGGAGTATGTCACAGTTTAATATAAAACATCCCCCTTAGTACATGTGGGAGATCAGGGGTTCGATATCCACCAGAGAGGCAGAGAGGCAGAGGTGCCGTTTAAGAGTTGGACTCGATGATCCCTGTGGGTCTCTTCCAACTCAGATTATTCTGTGATACTACAGCAGAATTAAGTGATCCCTGAACATCACCCAGTGGCTCAAGGCCCCAACTCTGCGAGTGGGTTTACACACCAGCTGACCATCTCTGTTCCCAGAATCAGAATGGGGCATCAAGGTGCTGCTTTCTAAAGCAAACACTCCATTTTTACTTTTCACTTTGTTAACTCACCTTTGGAACAGAGGAGGACTGTTCTATCCCACGCAGAGTAGATAATCCTCCCAACTCACATCTGGATGTAGTATCTCTAGGGAGGTTGTGCTGCAAACAAGCAAAAGCAGTTATGGTTTTTGAGGTTTATATGGTAAACTCCTCTGGTTTTTGTTTAGATGCTCATTTTATAAATAACAGTGGGGTTCATTTTGTCCACTACCATTTGCGTTTTCTATCAGTTAAAAGGAGGTATAATGCAGAAAACATGAAGTTTTCTGTCTGCCAGAGGCCTGTATTTAGTACAAAACAAGACATAAGTGACAGAGGTAAGCACAGGAGTGCAAACCCAATAAAACAGCACTGGTTCATGACAGGCTGTGATCTCAGCACAACAACAGCCTGTGGGTGCTTTTAAACCTCTTTATTTGTAGTCAAGACAGTTCGGGAGAGATTTAGATGGAAATTCACATGAATTTTATTAGTAGAATTGTTACTAATTTTTGTTATGGAAATCCCAGAGGAATTTAAGAAATTTGTTGTCCAAATATAAAAAGGTCTTTGCAGCCGAAGGGGTGGTGAAAGTTGTTGTTGTTGTGGGCCAGTCAGAAGCAAGGTTTGACATGTCACTGCACAGAGGTCAGAGGCACTAGACTGTAAAAACAGTCGAAGAAGAGATCAATAACAACACGTGCTAGAACAGAGTAAGTGAAAGGTAGGAAACTCAAAACAGACATAAATCAAAGCAAAGTCCTTGCCTCAACATCATGAGGATGCAGAAAGGTTTTCTACACATGGACAGGAGCATAGTACAGTATGGGTGAGGTGAAAGGATTACAATCTGAGAGGGCTTTTTAGTGCACATGGAAAGGAAGGACTGTATCCTTCACAGCTTTTATTCAAGGTCGGCTTGTGGCATAAAGACCCCTCTGGGCATAAGGACATTTACAAGGGTCTACAAGTAGATATCACCCCGAGTCACAGCAGGACATGGTAATGCCTGGAGTAGCCAGAAAGAAAAAGCTCAAAATCTCTTCTAAGATGGACACTGAGATGGTGCCAGAAGGACTGGCCAAGGGAGGGACCACAGAAGGAGAAGGGTGCTGAAGCCTAAGCATAAAAACAGTGGTTAGCTGGGGCTTTGTGGCCAAGATTTCCTGCAGCCAAGCTGTAGTGGAGGAAGAAAATGGGATCAGAATTCCTGTGATCTTGCCAGCAGCACCATCAATCATTAGAGAAAAATTTTCCAGCACATTTTTCTGAAGAGCAAAGGACTAGAAAGTGGCAGTGTCACAGTGAGCAAAGGACACAGTTGGGGAGGAGGACCATAAGGAGGGATGTGGAAGGTGGCTGACTGGCCCACAAGGATGAAGAGGGTGTGCTCAATATGAGCACTGGGGGGTCCATGAGGCTTTAGTGTCATGGGGAGAAATACTAGAGAAAAATCAGGACCCCATGGCCAGGCTGGGAGGAAAGAGACTCCAGCCAGTGAGGACAGACAGCAGTCACATCACAGGAGCAAAGGGAGAGCAGGAAGAAAGTGTAGAAACAAGTAGAGAACATGAGGAGGTTTCTGAAGAATATCTCTCCCACTTGATGCTACCAGAGGCATGTTTCACATTGTCAATGCCAAGTTCCAGCTCTTTCACATCCTCATCACTTTTTGAAACCAATTCCTTAAGGATAGCAAATTTCCACATTTGGTTGCAGCTTAGAGGGTGAAAGGTAGAGAGTGCTGAGGCTCAGCAAATTCCTGCAACACTTTTTCGACCCCACTGTCCTAAATTTGTGTGGTTGCCTACACACATCCATGATTTAACACGCTCCATACTCTATTGATAGGATTAGTTTGACAAATAACATTATATCACAAGTCATATAAGAAGTGACAAGGTCCACCTGGGCTTTGAACCTCAATTCTTCATTTCAATAACATTTGAACATTTCAATCTGAAATGGCATTTTCTGATAAATATACTGATTTTTCTGATAAAAATACTTGGCTGTCAATTTTACTATTCATATGTTCCAGACAAAAGGATAAATACATTTATAGAAGAAATATACCTACAAAATACAAGAAAGTATTTCCCAGATGTAATGTAAAATTTTATTAGACTTCAAGCTGAAAAATACCACCATTATTTCTTGCTAGCCGGTTCTACTAACAATGTAGTCTGAAAGTCCTATTTTTTCCTGGCATCAGTTGTGCTTCATTCTTCTACATGTAGCTGCTCCCAGATGGGAAAACAAGTTTGGACTAGAGAATTTAACAAAATAGCAATAACACATTTTCCTGAAATGCAGGTCACAAATTTTTCAGTGAAATATTAAAGTATTAACCTTTGTTTTGCAGAGAGGAGGAAAAACTGATATTCACGGAGATGTCACAGAATGAGCCAAGTAGGGCGAGTTGTTGCCTATATCCTTGTGTTCAGCCTCCAGTGTCACATCCAGGCTGGCTGCTGCCTCAGCTGGAAGAAGGTGGCACAGATGGCAGCCTGCTGCAGCAAGTGACCCATATGTGTGATACTCCATGTCACAGGTGCAGGGAGAAGCTCTGCAGCCCCACGAGTTCAGAGCACAAGTCTACACATCCTCCACTGGAGCATCACGTTCAAACAGGGACTAACACAGTGAGGCCATGCCTAGGGCTCACAGAAATAAGCAGCAATAAACTGGGAAAGGCAGAGTGTGATCTTTCTATGAGCTTTTTAAAAAAGCCTGCCTGGAAAGAGGTAGAGTAAGGGCATCTAATGTCCCTCCCAATGCAGGACAGACAACATCTGGCAATGAGAGATGGATTACAGCAGCTGTGACATAAGAGGAAGAGAAGTGGCAAGAGGGTAAAAATAGTAAGTGAAAATTCCATGTTAATCTTATAGGATAAACACTTCAGATTAGTGCTTTCAAGCAGTAGCTTTAAATACATATCCTTAAAATATTTTTTAATAATGAAATCACTTCATGACTGCTTTTATGGCTTTGTTTTTACAAAAGTCTAATTATTAGCATTTATTCATTTCTTCAAAAGAAGCCATCAAGGACATGAAACATACACTGCTAACTGAATACTGAATAAAGCCAGCAGGCACTCACATGATTGACAAGTTTTAAACTCAAATGTTTTAATTACAAACCAAAGCAAATTTGCACAGAAAGACCATTTGAGGTTATCAGCATCTCTAACTGGTTTTTGTCTGTTACAGACCTCTCCATTATCGCTCTCTCTATTACCAGAAGTACAGCTTTTATCCTCAGCTTTGAGCCCAGACAAACAGAAAAAGTAACTTTTGCCTTTATTAACCTTTCATTTAGTACCCTCTGCTGGCCAAAAGAAGCACAGACAGGGAAGCCAAAACCCCAACCTCCAGAAAGGAAAAAAAATACTGGAAAACTATCAGTGACCTTCAGCAGGGATGACCTCATCTGTCACAGGGGAGAAAGCTCACAGACACAGTCAGCCCGAAGGAGAAAAATCAATACAACGCAGTGCAATGCGTCCCCCACAGCCTAAGCAGGTTTTCACAATGCAGGAAGTGACACAGGCTCTCTCAGATGTACCATCAGCTCTGTTCACTTTCCCAGCGTTAGCTTTTGTTAAAAATAAAATTGCTGCTTAGTCACCTAGAAGGAATGGTGGAAGCCTGAGGCGTTTGCCTGCTCCTTCCTCCTCCTACTCAAGGAGAAATGTATGTGAATCACATCATAACCCCATCTTCCCTTCTCTCTTTCTATAGTGAAACCTTGAAGTGAGAAATTTTTCATTAGCTATTATGTATGAAGATTTCTTGCCATGAACTGCACTGCCTTTAGCAGGAGCCACAGTTGCTCAGTGACCAGGCAGGCAGGGAGCACCTCTCCTCTCCCACAGGCTCTCGGTGCCACCCCACAAGTACTTTCCTTAGGGCAAGCTGTTGGGCACAGGGTGCCTTTGATCAGTGCCCTGCCTTGCACAGCGGTTCCCAGCCCAGGCTGCTCTCCTGGAGGTCACAGCTGTACCTTTCCTGGTGAGGGAGCCCTGCCTTGGCTGCACTCAGGCTCAGGACACAGCTGGTTGGCACATGGGGTAGTTCAACAAGGTACTTCTGATTTTGCAATCAGGTCACAGGAACAGTGACTCCGTACCTGAGTATGAGCAGATCTAATCATTATCCCTAATCCAGCAGGCTTTAATGTATCACAGAAATCACATCAAGGTAAACTCTGAGCAATTGCCCTCTATCCTAGACTTTATCTCTGCCTTCAGACTGCTAGGATGACTGGCTTGACTCATGAGAGCGCCACTGACCAAGCAGAGCAACACACTTACCAAGCTTAGCTCCTGATCCAGGGTTCCTGAACGACCTCACTGCTGGCCCTGGCAGCTGATCCTGCAGAAGCATCTGCCTTCCCATTGAAATTACCATCCCTGGCACGAGCAGGTGAAGTAAAGGCAGATCTCTCTTCTTGCTTTCCCTTTTCTGTTTCAGGGAAAAGCCATGCAGGCTCACAAAAAGCAGAAAAACTGTTGGTCACTCATGTCAAATAATGAAAGCCAAGCTCAAATCTGAAGTGTCTGTGTGCCTTCCCAAGCCTGTCCCAAGCCAGGATGTGACATGCAATCCAGACACACTGAGTAAACTGTGAAAAGAGGTTACATCACTGATGTAACACGCAAGTAATTTTCATTTTCTATGGCTGCTAAGGACCAAATGCGACACCAGGTAAGAGCCCTCCCATGCTCTGGCACACATGCAGCCCTGTTTCCTCTCCTGTGCATGCTGGTCACTTGTCTTTTTTGGCCTGTCACACAGCTTGCTAAGCAATGCACAGCAACATTCAAGCCTTTTCCTGAGCTGTTAATCAGTTAACTCCTCAGTGTTCTTGCATGGCTTAAATTAATTATTTCCATTGTCATAATATAGCACTTATTGATTCTGTATTTAATTTGCCATTCAAAAGCACTGAAATCTGAAAACTCCTTAGAGTTTCTATCATCTCCATCCCACTTAACCTCAAAAACCACTTTTCCTTACATGTTGTGTAATTTAACCCAGGTCTTAACAAAATCTTGAGGTATGTCATTGTTAATGCAGCTTTGTGGTGAAATTTAAATAAAAACCCTTTCATCACTTTGTCTTTTAACCTGTTTGTAAGCCAGGACATTGCTTTAATCCATAATGGCTTAGTGCTTTGAAAAGCTCTTTAGCTTGGTTTTGGCAATAGATTTTTTTTTCAGATCACAAGCAAAGTTTGTGTTTGTCCACTCTTTTGATGGTGTACTTGAAGCTCAGCAAATTGGAGGAACATAATTTCCTTTGAAGGAGCCGCTACACAACCAAGGTCATAGAATCATAGAATATCCTGAGCTGGAAGGAACCTTCAAGGATCACAGAGTCCAGCCCTGGCCCTGCACAGGGCTATCCCCAAGAGTCACACCATGTGCCTGAGAGCATTATCCAAACACTTCTGGAACTCTGTCAGCCTTGGTGCTCTGACCTGTTCCAGTGCCCAAACACCCTCTGAGTGAAGAACCTTTTCCTACTATCCAACCTAAATCTCCCCCGTCACAACTTCAGGCCATAACCTCAGATCCTGTCCCTAGTCCCAGTGGAGCAGAGATCAGTGTCTGCCTCTCCTCATTGTAACTGCAATAAGGTCTCCCCTCAATCTCCTCCCCAGGCTGAACAAATCAAGTGCCCTCAGTCCCTCCTCACAGGCTTCTCCTCAAGGCCTTTCACCATCTTTGTTGCCCTCCTTTGAACACTGTCTAATACCTTAATATCTTTCTTATATTGTGGTGCCCCAATCTGTCCCAATATTCCAGGTGAGGCCACCCCAGTGCAGAGCAGGATAATCCCCTCCCTGGATCAGCTGGTGATGCTTTGGCTGATGCCCCCCAGGACTGTTCAACTACTCCTGCAGCCAAAATCGGTGGTGGTTGATGTCAGACTTCCAGCTGTGAGCCTTCATATCACTCTTGCTTTGTCATGTTTTTAAAAATACATGGAGCATAATTGAATGCATTGCGTGGACTGCTGTGGACTCAGGCAAACCCAACACAAGATCACAGAGGTCTTGAAAATAACCCCTCTGCCTTGTGCCTGCAGAGGTCATTTCTTCACACAGAGCATATGCCCACAAGGAGCTTAGAGTAACAGCGGATACACTAAATACTATCAGAGAAGAGAAAGAGCTCCTTACTAGCTCTCCTTGGCCCTGACAGACCAGAACAAGCCAGCTATCTAAACCACAAAAGAATTTTGCATTTATTTAAACTCAGACCTTAAAAAGACAGGCATGCTTACCTATGCTAAACCCTTTACTCTGCTTTCTGATGTTCCAGGTTTTAGGATTTGCTCAGATCATGTTTCTCTGTAACCATATGGACTTCTCTCTTTTTTTACACAAAAGCTGTAAATAAAACACCTCCAAATTGAAAAGAAAGACAGAGTTAGCAAATCTCTAACTTTCTTTCAAAAGTAAGCATATTTTAATTGATATTTAGCTCAGAGGCATGTTGCAAACACTAGGGGCACTGCAGTGTTCCCACAATTCTTCAAAGAGAGCAAGTCTGTTATTTGCAATCCACTTTTCATCCTCTGAGTCCTGTGACACAGATGGAAACAAGAAGGTTAACCTGGATGAGTGTATCAGCTCTTTGGTAGATGGCTCAGAAACCTGGTATGAGGATTTCACATAAGTAGCAAATCCCAGAAACATGCTGATAGCATGGGAATCAAATAAATAACCCCTGCTGGGACCTCTGCGTCAACCAAGCACACACTTGGAGTTTCAGTCTGCAGGGTAGATTTGTTATACATATATACATATAATTATCTCATAGCCAGAAGGCCATAAAATTACCTGGTAGATGAGCTATTTAAAACACCGAGCAGTTCATGGGATCCCAGAAACCAGCCATTTTAAGTGCCAGCAACATAAAGTAGAGAAAAACCACATGGAACAAGAGACTTATTGAGCAACCAGGAAACAAGCAGGTTATTAAAATTGTGAAGAAGACTTTAATTACTTGCAGCAGTTGTGGGAAACATTACCAGTTGCATCTCTATCATAGATTTGGATTTTACTAGTCATCACTGGAAGGTTGTAGTTAATCTTGAATTTGTTTTGCAAGTCAGTTCAAAGAAAAGTTTAAATATGGAAAAAAATACCATGTCTTTTCTATGGAAAGAAGAGTATAGTTTGTATTTTCACCAGCTTCATGTTTCTAACAGATTATCTTTTTTAAAAAAGCTTTTAAAATACAGCTGCAATCACCAGGCTTGAGAGGTATTACAGAATATGGAACCACGCAAAGGGATTAACTCCTAATATCATCCAGCTGAGCAGCATGAGCTCATCTGGGCTTAACCTCCTGAATCCGTTCCATTTGTAGGACCCAAGCAAAACCAATAAATCATAGCTAACAAGCAGGCAGTTTTTATTTCAAACATTGAGAAGGATGGATGACTGCCTTTGCATCTCCATCAAGGAGCAACATTTTTTGTGGAGAGGGCACATTTATCCATTCATGGCTGCTATGCTCCCATAAGTGCCAGGCAAATAATTCATATGGGATCATCTGACACAGCACATCCCTTTGAGCTCACAGGTTGGCCATGAACACACCATGTTTCTCTCCAACTCATCTGTGAGCACAGGGCTGGCAGGTGGAGTGCATTGCCAGGTAGCACATGGATTTGAGGATATAGATAAGTTCAGCAAATTAGTTGCAGCATATGGTGGAGAATGAAATCCATCTCTCACTTGTACTTTGGCTTTTCTTTTTTTTCATTCATAAATGCATTGCTGGAGCTGAAACCACCATGCTGCAATGAACCCCAAGCAGAGAGGAAAAAGACCCCATAGGGATCAATCTGGGTTGGATGAGCTGCCAGGGAAGGGAGGGTGGAATAGTAATATATAGAATAGAATATAGTAGAATAGCCACAGGCAATTCCAGTGGCTCAGGTATGAGTTTCCTCAGTGAATCTCTGACTAGAAACTCTGAGGCTTTCAAAAAGACACAAACTGTTCTCTCTTTACTCTGGCTACAACCAAGTTGATAAAATGGATTTTAAAAAAAGATAAAAGTGGCAGCAGGGCTTAGGAAAGCTTTAGGTTTGGTAGAGAAACAGGATGTTGTCAGTGGAATATCTAAAAAAAGCTCTTTGCTGTCTTCCTGTGACTTCTGACCCTACCCAGTACCCATGCCTACAATGTCTCAGTCCTTTGTGTCCAACTGGAGTTAAATGAAAGCTTCACAGAAGTGAGACCTGAGATTCCAGTGAAGCAGAACATGCCAATACTCATTCCTGTGCACCGTTTGGAAGTCTTTGGCCACCGCATGGCCTGAGGCAGCTGCACTGCCACGTGGGGAGGGCACACTTGGAGACACTTCAAATTGCTGTGCTGTCCATCCATTCTGCAGGAAGACGCAGCAGAGGACTGACCCAGCAAAATGGATCTCTCCCTGCCCCTTCCCAAATCCCCACATCCCCACATCTGAGAGCAGCCTTCCCATGCCCAAGTGCCCTCCAGTAATCCCTGCCCATCCAAGCTCAGGAGCAAAAGCAAGCCCAGACCCTGTTTAACCAGCTGGCACTAACCCTGGCTGCCAAACTGTTTGTGCGAGCGCTGGGAGGGCTGGCAGAAAGCAGGTGCCCAGCTGGGCCCTCCTGGCCTTAAGAAGATTTTAACAAATGAGCATAATGCTGTCAGAAGGGAAAAGGAATTAGAGCTCAGAGCTAGGGCACCATTGCCCTGCTCTCAATAGTGGTGAGCCAGTTGGCTGCCAGGCTGTGAGGGAACAGAACTACAAGCCTTTCCTTTGAATCCTCTTCACCCTTTCAACAGGCTGAGTTTAGAAAAAGAAGTGGCCAGTGCAGTCAGGCACTGAGAGAAGGTAAGGCTGTCAGATAGACAAGAGGTACCAGGAGCAAAGCAGAAGCACCAAACCAGATACTGCCCCAAGTGTTGTTGGACAGCACTATATAGCCTGAGCTGCTTTGGCAGCCTCTGCTCAGCTTTAGCTGAGAAGGGGACTCACTGTTTGAAAAAAATCCAAAAAAAAATCCACAAAACCAAAAACCAGAGACACTGTTTCTAAACTTCACTTTCTAAGATGCCTCTTCCACACGTTGAGAGGGCTGTGAGGCAAGAGCCAGACAGGGATGCCTCACTGCATGTCTATCTTTTCAAGCTTATCTGTGGCAAGGCTGCAGCATGGTAGGGGTTTGGCATAATTACTTAAACCCTCATGATCATTTTTCTTAGTCAATCCTGAGTTATACCTCTTTTGGCACCTTTGTGCACCCTGTCTGTACTTTGTTTTGAAATGAAAGCTCCCTCAGGAGGCACCATGGCATAGCTTTATGTACAGATCCAGCCTGAGCCATCCAGGACAAGCCCAGGCCAAGTGATAATAGTTGAAGCTAATTAGTAATTTACAGCATGTCTGACTTCGTGCACAAGGCAATTAAAAAGAAGCAGAATTCCAAGTGTGATGCCCAGCAAATAAGACACTTCACAGTGGCTGAGGCTGCATTAAGGGAGGCTATGCCCTCCACCCGAAATATCCACCCTGCAGTGCCCTTCCTCTGCAGCATTCCTCACCACAGGCTTACTGAGAGCTTCTTTCAAACATTTATCCTTCATTATAAATCACAGTGAATAACTATGCAGTTTTTCACTGATTAATCCAGTGGGATTGTTGGCCATGATTTGAACAGGCCAGTGACATTAGTTCTCATGAGGGATGAATGAATAAACACTTGTAACATTAACATCCATCCCCGTGGCATTTGAACAGTAGATATTCATACGTGACTATGATATTCACCTGTAAAAACACTTTTCTAGAAAAAACAAATACAAGTTTTTGTAAGAAATCCTGGACCAGTCTGAAGCCTAAAATTAACAAGGAAGGAGAAATTAACTTTAGTCTAATTCCTATTCAGAGGTGTTATTGCACTCACAGCTGATATGTGGCAGTATTTTCCTCCCTTCCAAACATGCAGGAACACTATCTCACATAGAGAAAAATTCAAAGGCAACAATCAAAAGGGGTATCTGCCTTCAGCTGAGGCAGAACTCTGGCCCTTAACTCCCAGTTTAAAAGTATACACCCAAAATAAGAAAGATGTAAACAACAGAGTAAGGCAATTTAGGAAGAAGATTCCCTAAAAATAAAAGACAGATGGAGAATTACCAAGCACTTATCAAGTAATTCAAATTCACCTCCAGGTCCACTGCCTGCTCAGTTTGTGCAGTTGCTGCAAAATTACTTTCAGCAAAATTACTTTCCCTTTTGGGAAAAGGGCCTGCCAAGGTCATTGCCCCTCTCTGCATCCCTTCTGCCTGTTATTTCTATTCCCTGACAGGAAACACTAACACACAAGGGGTAAGCAGCAAACTCTGGATCAGTGCTCACTGCCCACTGTGTGTGTGCCAAGTTTTGGTGACGGGGAAAACAAGCAGCATTCACACACCTGCTGGGCTGGCTCACAAAGCATATGTAGGCATGCTGATGAGCACAAAGACTTGGAGGAATTAGCTGTAAGGACAGATTCAGAAAGAAGTGTCTGCAGCTTCTTCCACACACTCACTCATGAACACCTTTTCCAGGTCTGAGCTGAAAGGGAGCTCAGCACAGTTGTAGTTGGGATGGTTGATCTACATATTTGATTTTTGTTTCCTTGCTTCATCCAAAGAACTGTTGAATTCCTCTGTTTTTCCTCAACTGTCAAACAGGAGCCAGCAGTCTGCCAGATAGCAGACAGCCAGCAATGAGACACTGTGAATCCATAGAAGCACAATTCATTTCCTCTTCACCTTTAAGGGGTGAGACCAAAAGTGAACCACAACTGCTGAGACATGTGGGTACATTGAATACGTTATAGAACCTCATCTATAACCAGAGCAGTTAGTGAATGACACAAATCAGGTTGCTTCAACAGCTAGATATATCCTCAACTTGGAATGGTTTGGGAGCAGGGAGGAATCATCTGAATGTTTAATACCATCTGCACATTTATATTTTACTATTTAGGAAACATTCCTTTCCAGAGCTCTCATTTGTAAAAAGGTAACCCCCAGCACTAAGAATTGCCCAAGCTGGCCCTTCAGCCATGATCAGGACACAGCAGGGGCCAGCTGCTCCTTAAGGGACAGGAGGGAGGAAGGCACAGACACGGGACTGGCAGGACAGGTGCCCTTACCAGCCAGAGTCCCATCTCACAGTACCTGGGCAAGGCAAGATGGATATAGCAGCCCACACCAGACAACTTCATAGTGGCAAAGAAAGTCCTTTGCTGAGCCAGCCCATGGCCCTGCAGCAGCAGAGCACCCAGCATCTTTGCAACAGAGCCTAAACAGAGCACCTGAGCTACGGGCAGGGCTGTGGGTGAGCCCCTGCTGAAGCTGATCAGGGCCATTAAGGCCTATTAGTAGGAGTGGTAAGGACTAGGGAAGTTATTCTTCCCCTGTACTCACCACTGGTCAGACTACATCTTGAGTACTGTGTCCAGTTCTGGGCTCCCCAGTTTAAGAAAGGTGTTGAACTGCTTGAGAGGGTCCAGAGACGGGTGACAAGGATGGTGAAGGGACTGGAGAACAAGCCCTATGGGGAGCGACTGCAGGAGCTGCAGTTGTTCAGTCTGGAGAAGAGTAGGCTCAGAGGTGACCTCATTGCTGTTTACAACTACCTGAAGGGAGGTTGCAGTCAGGTGGGTGTAAATCTCTCCTCTCAGACTGCCAGCACCAGAACAAGAGGACATGGCCTTAAGCTGCGCCAGGAGAGGTTTAGGCTGGATGTTAGGAAGAGGTTTTTCACAGAGAGCGATCTCTCACTGGAATGGTCTACCCAGGGAGGTGGTGGAGTCACCATCCCTGGAGGTGTTTAAGAAAAGACTGGATTAGGAACTCAGTGACATGGTCTAGGCAGTAGGAGGCTTGGATGGATGGAGCATGGTGCCCATGGCTCCAGGGTTGTGGGTTCAATCCATCGGTGGGCACTCGCTTGGGAGTTGGACTAGATGATCCTTGTGGGTCCCTTCCAACTCAGAATATTCTGTGTGATTCTGTGTGACTTGTGATCAGGTTGCTTATCTGACGTCAGAAAAAAAGATCTAACAGCTGAGAACCTTTTTGGAAATACAGCAAAGAAATTTAGGACTTCAGTGGAGGTCAGGAAATTGAGAAAGTATTTATATACCTGGGAGGAGGTTGGCACCATCTGACTTGTGTGCTGTAACAGTGAATCAATAAAAAGAATAAATGATGGAAACCTAATGGACTCTCAACACCAAGCTGTGCTGTAAAATCTGTTCACCAGTCCATCTCAGATAACACAGCCCCAGATAGCACTGATAAATGTCCTGAGACAAACCTTAGGCAGCAGCAGATTAACAGATTATCATTCATTTCAACATCCATCTACTTGTGAATGGCAGTCTTAAGGGATACAGTATTTATTTTATCTTCTCTCTTTTGAGAAGCAGATCAGTGACTCAACTTTTCCCAGTTCTGCCTCCCTACAGAAGGGCTCAGTTCACAGCTCTGGGTCTCAGCTACATCCTCACCCCACCCTGCTCCGTTTAGCAATGCAGAAAGGACAGGAAGATCATGATCTGCAAACAGAAAACAGTTGAGTTCAATGTAGGAGGAGCTGCACAGTCACATACTTGAAATCTCCAGACTAAGTCATGAGGGAAATAGGCAACCTGAGCTCTCATTTATGTCCACCCTGTGAGACAAGTGGCATCACTAAGTATGCAAGTTCTCATTCTAATCTAAAGAGAGGATTTTTTTTTTCCTTTACTGGAGAAGAGAGCATGCTTCCCAAAGGCTCCAAGGTGGAAGACACAAGTAGGAGGAATTCCTCCCCAAACTCCTTAGTATAGAATTAGATGTTGCATACTATTCATTTTGTTGGGAATGATTGGATGTGGCTGAGAAGCCTGTTTAAACTGGAAATACCTATTATTATTTCAATTAAATTTGTTCTTGTACCAATCATCCCTAGTGTGGCTCCTTTACAGAACTATAAATATGCTTCTTTGTCAATCTGCATGATCACATATCAAAAACTGAATTTCCATTACTAAAAAATGCTTCTTTGTTCACACCTGTGACCGAGAAGGACAAGAGTCATGCCAGCTGGTATTTTGTACTTCGGATAACAGCAGCTCTGCAATGAGGGAACCTCTTTTTCCTAAAATACAGAAACACAGCAGGTAGGGCAAGAACCTAGGCTTAAATCTTTTGAATGATGGGTTAGAGGAGGAAGTACCAAATTCATCACAGTAGTACTGCCAGTGTTCAAAAGGCCTACATGTTCTTCTCTTCTATTTTAGTTTAAAGATGTGCTTTAGCTGAAAGAGTTTAAAGAGATTTCCCACATAGCAAGGATTGCCCTCCAGCCACCCCTATGTGTCTCACAGGGACTTCTCTTCATGAGGAGTTACCTCCACATCTGGTGTAATTCTGGCTTGAGGTAAGTCTTACATCTGACATTGCCCCTACCACCCATATCCCCATCACTACACTGCATGTCCCGCTGTAACACGCACAAAATGCTTGTAAACCTGTGCTGGAAGCTGAGACTGATCCAGCTGCAAATAATTCCACTGAAAGAGGGGAACTGAAGTTGACACAGTGAGTAGATCTGATCACAGTCCTGATTTACTGTTACAGTTCTCTAAATGCATGTGAAATTCAAAGGCAGTCTCCCCAGAAAATAGAGAGGGTCCTATCCTCTCAGAGCACTGAGAGCCACAAAAGCTTGAGTCTTCTCTCCAAAATAAACTTGTCCTTGGCTCAGGCCAGTATTACACCTGAGGCTTCTACATCAGTCAGTCAAGCTCTCAGTGTTGTCTGTCTGTCTCCAAATCGCATTGGGATGATGAAGTGTTAAAGCCAAGTCTGATTGTATCACCTCCTGCCAAAAGAGGAGGGAAACCTGCTGCCTCAGGACGCTCAAGGTCAAAGGCTGATACCTAATCTGGGCTGAAGAAACTATATACATTACAATACAATTAAGAAATTGATATACCACCTCTCACATACTGCCCATTACTAATGGACAGAAATAGAGGTAATGTCACCACAGAGGGAGTCATCAATCAGCTTTTTAAGATGTATTTGATGGCAAGAATTTCAAGGGCAGCACAGGCCGTCAGATTGCAGCTTAACCTCTCTACAGCTGGTTCAGAAATTGGTATTTTAATATAGGGAAAATATAAGCAGCTTCAGCCATGATATGACTATTATAAGTTAGCTATGAAACTATTGCTATTATTTCCAGATGGTTTTTTAGTTATTTTAATTTTTGGCACCTAGAACAGTTTACATTTTTTCTCAGGGTTTGCAAACCTTTCTTAAACTTTCTTTAATCTTTCTGACACAGGATTTGGTAAGAAGGTAAAAGTATTATGTTTCCCACTGAAAGGAAAGGACAGAACAAAGATACACACCTGCCCAGAATGATGAACTGCGTTACCAGTGGACCCAAAATGAGGAATAGGGGAAAAACTGGAAGTTCCAGGACTCTACTAAATGTTCCTCATAGGAACATGTGTTGTCCTCACAAATGGCACTGCAGGGAATCATGGTTAGAACTGACCGAGGCCATGTGTTCCTGTGTGCCAGGCATGAAATCTGCCCAAAGAACACTCAACTCAGTGTAAGGTCTCCCAGTGCTGGGTATGAAATGAAATTAACTGGGATGGGAACACATGGAGAAAACAGAAAATTAGAAGACTAAGAGACAGGTTCAAAGGAAATGTGACCAACAAAATACCCGACCTGACTTGTGTAATAAATTGGGTGCACATCCCTCACAAGTGCTTGTACTACATCAGCTAAAGGGGCCTGACAGAAACTGAGCTCTGAACTCACACCAGCTGAGCAACAGTTGGTGCCTTGATAAAGTACCTCCAGTAGGAAGAAAAGTTTTGTCCCTGACTTTCGAAAAGCCTCTGAGCATGTCTTGCGAGTCACATTTGACATTTACAGGTTCACAGGTTATTCTGAGTTGGAAGGGACCCACAGGATCATCTAGTCCAACTCCTAAGCGAACGCCCACCCAGGGACCAGGCCCACAAGCGTGGAACCACGGGCACCATGCTCCATCCGTCCAAGCCTCCCATTTCAGCTTGTCCTACAAGGAAAGATCAGCTTCCAGACTTTTTCCTCCCCCTTTACCTAGAAGGATTATGGACATCAGTGGAGTGCAGGCTGTTTGCTAGTCAGGGAGGTAAGTTAAGACTACCGAGCAACCCTTTATCCCCCAAAACCTCTTTGCAGTCTTAGTGTGGGGGAGCTGAGAGGGATCAAGTTTTTCACAAAGGTATCATAGCAATTTCTTTCTCTGAGCGTTAATATAATCTGCACCTGTGCTCTCTCTGCATAGCTTTTAGGCACCTCTGGCCAAGAACAAATCTGCTCCCCAGGGTCAAGCTCAGCCCCTGTGAAAACGCTCAGTCTGTTCCTTCAGTGTGGGACCACCTGGAGCACCACAACACTGTGACTAGTCTGCTGGTGATCCTCCAGCTTGGTACCTCCCTCAGGCTTTCAAAAATAATGAAGGTAGCTGCAGCCAGATCCTGCTGTGGGAACTGCCAATGAGAAGTGGAAAATCTCAGGGAAATCTCTTATGTGGAAAGCTAATAGGTAGATACTCTCAAAGCAGCTTGGACAAATAGTCACACACGTTTCATTTTCATAAGTGGAAAATACGTGGTCAGACTGCCAGATTTGTCAACCTCTTTTGTGCATTAAGCAGCTATATCGAGATGATGAAAATAGGGGGTGGAGGGGGAATTCTGTCTCAAAGATGAGGGCCCCACCTCTGCTTAAGCCATGCTGTTTGTGGCATTACTCATTTTTTAATTGGGTTTTTTAACTGTGCAATTACAAGCAGATTCTTAGCACATTTCTAAACCAGAATGGGTTCTCTGGGCCAAAGGTTCAGCTCCACAACCACTTGCTCCTGTGCATAACTTCCCTGGCAGGGGAAGCCTTGTTAATAATTTATGAGTAGCACTTGCAGATTGAGACCCTCAAGCATTTTTACTTTTGTTGTTAATAAAGCATTCACTCTGTAAAGGTGTGACATCTATATTAAAAAAAAACTACCAACAACAAAACAACAAAAAACCTAACAAAACTTTGAAAAGCTTTTGTTGGCTTGTTCAGAAGAGCACAATGGAGCTAACTTGATCATCTGCTCTAAAGTTCAGAGAGCTCATGTGTGGGCTCCTGAGAGCCAGGAATAAAGCCAACTTGGCCCAAACAATGTCTCACTTGTATTGACCAGTTAGACTCTGAATTTCCTTAGCTGCCCATTACTTTTCACACCTTCATGCAACTGCAGCATGCATTCTCCAGCTTTGCTTTCTTCTATGGCTGGATAAGATTGGCACATGGGAGTGTGAATTTCATTTCCTTGTGGTCTTGTCCTTGAAATATGATGACAGAGAGGCATTATTCCTTTGAATGCATTTCTCTGACAACCTACTTTTCATTTCCAAGTAGATCCTTTGAGGTAAATCTACTTTCTTTGCCCACCTTCTCCTCCAACTCTCTATTACCATTTTTCTCTGAGCCGATTTGCATCACCAGATATTTCCCCCCCTCCATCAGCTAAATATATCAGGTGCATACTGCAGTGAAGAAAACATTTTAATCAATTAACAGAAGTTCCCTGCTGACAGCAGTACAATCAGTCAGCTAGTGCGATAAAGATTCACATCAGAGGCGATTATGACGAAATTAATTCCTTTAGGAATTGGCTGTAGCTTCCCTGACAATACCGCTGGGAGCAATTTTGCTTAGAAAAGTATTTTCCCAGAGCAGACATTTATTACTGTTTGGTTTCCCAGCAGCTGATAGTTCTTTGCTGAAAGTCTCACTTCCCTGATTCCTCCTCCATTCCCCTGCAAAAAGGGGATTTCTTAGCATAAATCAGTAATATAAGTCTGGAATACCATTTGTCAGACAAACACCAGAAGCCAGGTGAGAGAGGGTGCATTTTTATTCTTTGGCCTATGTAGTGCCAGGTTGTGGAAAATAACGATACAGATCACACGTTCATGGATGTTCCAGCCAAGAAAGTCTGACTGTCAAAATGCTGCCCCCACCTGCCAGCCCTCGGCCTTTAGAAGGCAGTGACCTGGAGCTAAAATGGTGTGGCTGTTCCCACTCCCTCCTCTGCCTGAGCCCCTGGCTTTCTATTCACCAACTTGTTCCCTTTGCTCCTCAGACGGCAGCTCTTCTCTCTTCCCCACTGCTCCTCTCTCTGTCTCAGAGAGCAGATATTGGTGCAGTGCTGCCCCTGCCATCTGGAGCAGCATCCCTATTGCTCTGTGCCTAATTGAATTTGAAGAGAATCAGGGAACTGGTCTTGGGAAGAGACATTTCCTGACCCTGCCTTATGACCCTGACTGCTCCCATCACGGTGTCTGCTGGGAAAATTAAACACCTCCTGAAGCTCTATTTCTTTTTCCCTCCACAAATTCTGCCATTGCCTGCTATTTACCCTGTGCCACAGCATGTCTTGGAATGATGCCTTTCTCCGACAGCTGACTTGCACTTCAGCTTTCTTCTAGGGTAGCCCTTTCTATGATGGGAACATCCCATCCTTGGCCAAGTCCCAGTCCTGTGTCTTCAGAGTACTGGAATCTTTTTTTCCTATGTGGAAGAAACAGCCTCCAGCTTCCCTCTCACTCTCTGAGTCGTGTTTAACAGAAAAATAAAATCCCAACAGCCTGGAGGAGAAACAACACTCAAAGAGGATGGATGACACAGGGAAAGTCAAAACCTAATCGTTTTGTTTCCTATGGCACAGAGTGGGCCATGCTGATGGATAACCTCTCTGATTATATGGGTGGTGAAATCCAGCCACAAGAAATTGCTAATCATTCTCCAAGAAAATACAAACAAACATAAATTGATACGCAACCCAGATGAGCTTTTAGATGCCAAGGCACTGGCAATATCACAAAGTTAGGTATCTTATTCTTACCATCCATTCTAACACTAGACTGATATAAATTAAAATCAAGTCTGACCTAAGCTAAGAACAACTTCTTGTAGGGTAAGTGTTTAGTGCCTCATTGTTAAGTTCACAGAAGGCCACAGATAGAAAAGGAAAGCTCAAGGATTTCTGATGATCATTCCTCTTTGAAAACCTGTTCTTCAGGTCTCTGAGAAAACTTCTGCCTGAAGTGCTTTGGCATTATATTATCTGAACCCCTGAAAGGAAATTGGGCATGGCAGCAAGAAGTCAAGGTGCTGCCGGTGAGTGAGGCTGGCAGTGCAGGGCATGGCTTTTGGGACAGGCTTTTCAGATTACACTGTGCTGAGGCAGTGATGGATCACAGAATATCCTCACATGGAAAACAACTCATAAGGATCATCACATCCAGTTCCCAAGTCCAACTCTGAGCAGCTCCCTGGAAACCTGTACACTGATAGAGAGCACAAACAACATGGAAAAATTTAATTTCACGCTGAAATCTAAGGACAAGACTCAGTGAATAATGGCCACTGGCCAAGCAGTAAGATAAATGAGGCCACTGGTAGGAATAAATCTGAAAAGCTGGACACCACCAGAACTAATCTAATGTCAAAATAGTATTTTAACACAGACAGAGTCTGACACATAAGTCGCTGTGTCAGCAAAGGGAGAGCACTGAATTAGTCCCATCTGAGCTTGTGGCTGTGCTTTCTCTGCACACACATTCTCTGCTTCAGTGCAAACTCAGTCCCACTAAGTGCCATGTGAACAGTGGGGTTTCCTCAAATTCTCTACAGTCCTTTCTTTGCAATGCCATCACTGCTTCTTCTATCATAGGACTACCCAGATGTCCATTTATGAGTCCAAGAACTGGTGAGAGCAAGGCGCAGAAAGTGCGATCTCTCTTATCCTTGCCTCAAACAGCTCAGATATTTGTCACTGGAGTCATTTTCCCTAGTTCCTCCTTGTGCTACAGAAGCCTTATTGGTGTGATTTGATGGAGTATTTCCTTGGAGATGAAGTCGCATGGTTCTGGAATCAGGACAGGGCCACAGTCTCTATCCAGATCATGCTGGGACTCCAGTGGATAACCTCCAATCTGCAGACTGTGGGGCCAAACATCTGCCACTGGACAGAGGGAGCACAGGGAAAATGAGCAGAGACTACTCTTCCACCCAAGGGCTGAGCTGTGCTTAGAAACTCACTGGAAGAAAAATGTTAATATTAGGCGAGATCCAGAGTAGAGGCAGAGAGATTCATTTCATTTCATTATGAAATGATACAAGAACCATAAAGTGTCAGATTTCAAGTTCATGATCTATAAATTAAGTGTAAATAGCATATTCTGAGCTCCTCTCCAGCCACTCATTTATCCTTCCCCCCTGAAAAATTAATGAGTCTATAAAATAGCTTGTAAATTTAAAGCAGTCTTTTTTTTTTTTTAATCAAAACTGATTTTCACAGAGACCCTGAAGCATTAGCTGGCTACAGCCACTGCTGTTAATCACTCGTCTTGGGCATGCTACTATGCCACAGGAAGTGTTTTCTACCTCCTGCTAAAATTTCTGATGCAGACCAGTGTCAGGGACAAGGTAAAGCTCTCTGACATTATTAGGATGCCCTGGTAGAGCAATCCCCGCTTTCCACAGACTGACAGGCTACTTGCTTCAGGGGGTGCTTGAGGACTTAACATCCCATCCAAGACATCAGGAGAAGAATTTGCAAGACAGCTTTTATAATAAAGTTTTCTAAGGGGAAAATTCACCCCAGGCAAGACTTTTGGTCTGTGGGAAGGAAAGCAAGCAGAACCAAATCATCTTGCACTGTATTTCCACTAAGAGGATTTCCTAAGACATTCTTTTGCTATTTTATGACCTTCTAAGCTTGCCACCACACTAAAAGCTGTGTTGATAATTTTGAAAGGCCTCTTGCAACTTTGGGAGGGCCTGTATTCCTGCCCCATCGTGTGTGCATTTACCAATCCCATGTACAGATCAGAGAGGGGCAAGAGACAACCAGAGGGGAATAGGAGACAGGGAGGCTGAGGAGCAGATGGGGGAAGTCATGACATTCCAGGGGTTGGAGTCATGGAGGACCTCAAGAGATGAGTGGAAAGAACAGGAAACGGGGTGGTACGGAGGCGTCCACGTGGGTGTGAAGGTGGGTTTCCATGCAGCTGAGGACATGCCCCATCCTACATCCATTCCCCACTACCACCTCTGGGAACTTGGCACAACACCCAAATAAATGCTTATGAAGCCTATTCAAAGGCAAAGATGTTCCTACACAAGACTTCAGCATCAAAATGAATTGATGCTCACTGGGCTGGGCTCAGACAGGGATGCTGGAAGAGGAGACAGGATTTCATAGCTGCTACAACATCACAGCAAGGGATCACAAGGGAAGGCTTTATCAAAAGACATGGGATGGAATGACCGTGGGATTAATCACTTTGTTCAATAAAAATTATTTCACAGAGATCAACTCTTATTGTTAAGGTCTCTTATGCAATATCCAGATGTTTTTCATTGGAACAAAAATGCAACACATCAGAGTAAACAATTCAGAACAAACAAAGCACAGAGAGTACTTTTCACCTTCTGTATATGTAAGTATGAACTTGTTCAGGATCCCTTCTCCTCTACAGTCTGTCTCTGACTATCTTGAACACCAAGTCACTGCTACAATTTATGACAGAAGTGGCAGATTTTATTAGGTGTAATGATAAATTATTAATTAAACTCTTACAATCAAATATTAAATTCAATACTCTTCCTCTGGGGACAAGATGGAGAGATGAACATAATAACTTTATTTCTGCTGCATGTAAAATATTTGTAATTGAGCAGAAAGCCTGATCTCAAATGCCTCAAAATATAAGGCCAGGACAGCAAATGTGATTGGATTTCCTATAATCTAATCATTTTACTCCATATGTGGCCCTCAATCTGTTTAGGATTGTTAAAATTCCTGGATATTGTAGTGCCTTCCCCGGAGAACTCTGGGAAGAGCTACAGACAGCCTGGACCAGATGGGATGCCAGTGACTCCAGCCAGCAAAGGCAGAAAAGAGGACAGTGGTTAACTCCTCCTCTGCCAGCCACCACAGAGGAGGTCTGGACAAGAACATTAATGGAGGCTGCTTTCCAATAATTTAGAGCTCCTGGGAGCAAAGTACTGCAGTCCATGGGGACAAACAAGGACCAACAATCACATCCTTCTGAGAAACTGTTCAGTACTGTACATGGAAATTCAGGTTGTTTGCCAACTCCCCTGGCTATGCAAAGGATGGAGGTCTCCCAGGACCCCAAGAGGAAAGTGAAATGCTGTGAATGAAACCAGCAGCACCTAGGAGATGAAAGGCCTCTTGGTCAGATCAAAGGTGTTTTTTAAAAGCTTGTGGAGTAACACAGGATCAGAGTGGATCCCTTCAGATGCAGGAAGTTCAGCAGGTCTGTACTTTGTTTGAGAGCAAGAGTGTGGCAGCTCAGCATTCCCTGCCCCTCTCTAACTTGCCACTGAAAGGAACTAACCTGTGACCTATGAACCTCTGCCATAAGAAACACCTGGATGCTCCTTATCCACCAGGATGGATTGGTCCTGTTTATACCAGTGTAATCCTTTGCCATATAGAACAAGCAACACTGTAGCTAAAAACAAAATGCAGGATTACCCTATGAAAATGGTGCACTGATTATTGAAAGTGCTACTTCATTCCTCTTGTGACTGTCTTAACTGAGATAACGAGCAGGTTTTAGATAAACTGGAAATCTCACCTTTTTTTCCCATACTTTCTCAAAGTGTCATGCTGCTTTGATGTCTTGGAGGAAATTCTGTAGGTGTTTTCTAAGGCATTATTTAACAGGACTTAACTTAAAATCCTGACAGCCTAGGGGTATGGTAAAAAGAAAAGGAAATGAAAATATCAGCTCAGGACCTTCAATATGCTTTCCTCTTTAATTCATAAAGAAGCTGTTAGTGTAATCCTGACTCCTGGCTGAGAACTTGAAAATTTTTATGTTGCACTGAATTTACACTTGTGGAACAACAAATCCTATCATAAATAATGAAGAAATTTCCCATTAAGTTTGATACAGTAATCACAAAGGCAATCTCACACATTATACAACATCAGAGCTTTTCACAGAAAATATACCCTATATTATCTCTATCATCTCTTGATAGACTCCACTGACTAATTACTATCATTCCTTAAAACAAGGAACACCAAAACACTGAGGATCAATTGTGTATCCATACTCTTCAGTTTGTGCTTACTAAAAGACCCTTCAAGACCCTTTTTAGTTCCAGAAGTAAAAAGATCTTTTTCAAGTGCCGGCATTTTATCCTGGTGGGGGAATTCTAAGCTGAAACTCACGTAATGTTAGTGGATATAGGAATTGGAGAACTTCTCAACATAGACATGCCAAAATGGAGGTTAGAGGTCCAAAACGTGGGTCACTGCCTTTTTATCCTACAAACCTACTATGTACTGCAGGGACAATCCACCAGCCTCCTAAACAACCTATTCCTATACTCTCAGCTGGGTAGAGGCTGCAGGAAAAATGCAAGTCTGCTTTTGACTTATTCCCTGTCTCTCCTGCGTATTAATGTCTCTGAATACAAACAGACTAGGGCTTTTCTTATCAGACAGTCCTTTGAGTGCTTTGCATCACCAGGATTTGACAAAACCTGGAAGAAATAAAGGCAGTTGTCCCACTACAGTACCCCAAGAAGGTTTTAAGTACCAGACTTTTGCTTAGGCTTGTCTTTCACAGCTTCAAAGAGAAGTGTGATTCTTTCTGGGGCCCAGCTGTTCATCTGAGATGATATTTTTTGAGCGATAACACTAGCCAGGAGTACATTAACTTCTCAAGGACATACCAGCTCCTGAAACTATCAAGCAATGATTTGGACAACCTCTCCACTTAGGAGGGGATTTTTACAGAAATTTACAGCCTCCCTTTCCACAGCCAAAAGAGGAGGTCACAAATTAGATTCTTTAGCTAAAAGGAATAGATTGCAGCTTGCAGCCTTGGAAAACCCAAAAAGTATTTGGATGCTATAATTCCCCCATCAGATCTCCATAACTACTTCTGCTGGAGGCGATGAAGGTAGTTTAGACATGTGAGTTATTTATTTCAGAAGGCATTTTGCAGGCAGACAGGGAGCCAAAGACTAACAATTCCAACTCGGTTATTCATAGGCTACATGTACAAAAGACAGAAAGGGAGAATACTACCTGTGTTATAACTGAAAGACTAGATTTAGCTTTCCCCATGATTTTTTAATGTGCTTACAGAGTTTCATGAAACAGAGCTCCCTGGGCGGGGCTGAGGGCACAAGGAAATTGTCTGTGCTGGGGAATTGCCAGACCTGATACGGTTGGGAGGTGGATGGGAAGAATGCAGACCTGTCACCACCCACCCTTGTGACAGAGAGAACTGGAGCTCTCCTGGCCCTTCACACAGACACAGGTTCCTGGTGACAGTGACCCAACCAGCTCAAAGGTAGGTTACCAGGGCAGGGGAATTACTTCATCAGAAATACATGTGGTCAATTTTTCGTATGTCCTTGCCAGGTACAAAGCAGTGTGATACAGCTCTTACACGTGTGCTCTGTGGGGCAAGTCAGGGCTGGCTGTGCAGCTCAAAGAGGTGTTTCGAGCATCCTTTTGCAAGGCATATCATGGAAAAGAAACAGGTAGGAAGTGCTGTGGGTCAGTGCGCTGGCAGGACCTCAGGACACTCCTCTGGCTTGCAGAATCCCTCACCCAAATACAGAAACCAAGACTGCAGTTCCTAAAACACACATCTGAGAGCTTCAAGCTAAACTCTTAATGGTCCAACTTGTTGCTCCCATTTCAATGCAGCACCTTTGTTTTAGCATTGCTGATTTTTTAGCAGAGCCTCTACATAACTGAGTATAAATTAAGTGCTGGTGTCAAAGGTGGTCATCTCTCACATTTGTGAAAGGTGTGAATGGCCAGCAGGCTTGGAAACAAGTAGGCTTTCTGAATAACCCCCTTAAAGTCACCAATCCAGCTCTGAGCCTGCTCATTACAGACTAAATGTTTCTAGTAAGAGGGCTGATGTCCCAATTTCCTGCCAAATCAAAGGTTTGATTTATCCCTGTTATAACTCCACCAAGTTCAATCAAGCTGCACAAGTCAGGCATCCAGCTTTTAACTTTATCCATAGAGGACACTGGGATTTTTTTCCTATGATACTGCTTCAGTGAACCTCTCAATTTACGAGCACAGATCCTGCTGCAGCAGTGCATGTAAGCAGACACGTGAGAACGGCGAGGAAACGTTGAGGGAGGAAAAAGACTATTCCCATACTTCAACCATCACCAGCCTTTTTCACCTGACATCCTAGCTCATGTTTTATTTGGTGGGAGACAGAGAGGTCCTTCAAGCACTTGGCTTCACACAGCTGAAGTAATGGCCAAAGGAAAGATTTCCACTGCCTGTGCTGGAAGCTGAACTGTGTTGTGGGTAATGGTTTGTCTTGATGGCAGTGAGGATAATTCTATGACAAACACATCCACTGTGTCCAGATTGACTGGGGATTTTATCAGACATGACATCTGCTCCTGAGCCCTGCCCAGAGACCTCCCTACTTAACACTGGCTACTGGCCTACAATTCTCCCTGCTGACTTCCATGAATCCCTCCAGATTCTCACCAAAACCAGTCTGTAGCTCCTACATTTATATTATGGCCTTTATTTTTCTCTCACACCCAGTTTTCAGGGCATATTTTTGATGGACATCATCTGGCCTACATTCCTCTCTTCCAGGGCTGCTCTGGGACTTGATTGACCTTCACAGCACCTTTTTCTCATGCATATTTTCTGTGGAAGAAGCTTTTCCATTAGGGAAACAGTTTGCTTCTGGCTAGGAGCTTTTATTTTCATTGGTTCCCAAATCTATTACACAGACCTTACCTGTTCTCCATTTCATACCAGAAGGACAGTTTATCCGAAATGTTCTATTTACTATTTAAGCTACTTTTGCTGCTTTTCTAGCATTCATCCTCTGATCATACAGTGCTTCTATCAAGGCTCCCACATGCTGTCCCTTTTCAAAAGCACAGTTGGTCAGCTAAACTTGTCAGCAAACATTTGATGAACATCCTAATTATTCCTGCTACAGTGAGAGTAAATACACTGTAAATATTTCTCTCCCTTGCATCAGTTGATGAGCAAATTTACATTTTCAGAAAGACTGATATGCAAAATCTGTTTGAAGCCTAATTCTGCCCTTCTTCTTAGCAAACTTCTAGTCTTACAAAGGCTTAAATACTAAATCTCCAAATCCAGGGAGACAACGGTAAAGGGTTACTGCAAGTCACTCTCTTCAGAAACTGAACAAAAGACTTTATTTTCAAATAAACACAAGGCCTTGACTCCCCACTATAATCTGTCTTTGCCCCCTGGAAGCTCAGGCAGCTTCCTGGGGCTTGCCTTTCTGAGCAGACACATCCCTATGGGGACAATCCCAGAGTGCCTTTCCTGACTTCTCAGGCCAAGAAGTACAAGCAGCACAGGAATTCTGGCCATAGACTGCTCTCACTCAGCAGGAGTGGCCTGAAAAGGACCATGGCTTTGCTACAACTGCTTTGTAGCCCAACAAGCAAGTGCTTGGCTTGAGGCAAGCCATTTCCCATGCACCCTTTTCCTGCCTCCTCCTTCAGTCACACTGCTTTCACACCAGAAATACTCCCCAGACACTGTTGGAGTTCCTTTCTTACACAGCCTCTCCAAGCCAAGAAAATTGCTCAGCTCTATTCAGTAGATTCCTGACAGTCTTCAAAGGATTGTTAATTCCAGGCTGCTTAAAAAATGCAGAGCATTCCCCCTCTTGCAGCTTCCCTGCCTTCCCTTGCTTCTGAAAGTCAGCACCTGTTGGGCCATCAAACAACACCCCAGAAACACAGTACACCTGAAACTGTCTGAAACCTCTGCAGTGCTGTGGGCAGGGAGATCACACACTCTTTGGAAGGGTCATCCAGATGCTACCACAAAAGTGTCCTTCTAGAGGAGAGTAGTGCACCCCTGTCTGGCTTGGATTAAGGGCTAACAAGGGTTAAAAGCGTTTGCTCCTCTCTCCATCTCACCCCCTCCTCCTCACTCTGCGTTTCAGTCAAAGACCTGCTCCCCGGCCAGCCGCTGCCGGGATTAGGCTGCCGGAGGAGCCTGGCTGACACGCAGTGCAGGATCAGGGTCCTGGTGTCTGGAGGCAGCACAGCCGAACTGCTCACAACCCTCCAGAAGGAATTCTAGAGCTGAAGGAGCAACAATCAGGACCCCAAAGATTTCGAAATTATGCAAGTTGAAAACAACATTTGAAAACACCCAATTTAAGAAAACACCAACATTTTGGTTGGGTTGTTTGGGTTTGGTTTTTTTTTCCTTTGCTTTTCTTGAAAGACTGCAAGTATTTTAGCTACTATGTCTGTTCAGGAGCCATATGGAAAAATCGGTTCTGTCCTGTTAAACTGGTTGCACAGTTTTGATTTTCATCTGCCTACAGAGATCTAAAAAGTCTGTGTTGTTTAATGGGGTTTTTTTCTGCAAAGAAAGCAAGTGATCTGTGGAATATCTGGCCAGGAACACAATAGGTAAGCACAGTATTTTTTGTGTAACATATTTCCAAGAGTCTGAGAACATACTGTTTGTGTAATTGAGTGAAGAGAGCCTTTAGAATGATGCTCGCTTTGGGGTAAGCTGATTATAGGTTTGTTGATCGCTTGGTTTGTTTGTTTTCCTGGACAAGAAAAGCTGAACTGCTGTGGTACCAGTGTGGTTTGCAAGATCCTGTCATTTAAGGAGCAGAAAGACTTTTTTTTAAATAATCTCCAAAGCACAGAGCAACTCAGATTCCACTGTCAAAGGTAAAACAAAATACTTTTGGTTATATTTGAAATCCGTAGTTATTATTAGACTACAAGAATAACAAAGCAGCAAAGTGACTCAGTCATAAGGAAAGCTGTGTTAAGAATATTAAAAATTGAATTGATAAAGAAATCTTAAGTATTCTTTCAGCTTTTTCGAATGGCTGCTTAATCCTGCATTCAAGCAGGTGCTAAAAATATTGCTAATCAACATAGAGTATACCAGCTTTATTTGAATGTTGAGAGGGATATTCAAATGACTGGTAGTGACAATTTCCATAATTATATCACAGATACTAAAGGCATGTTTTACTTGGGCAATCACAGATTTTGTTCATAAGAACCTATAGACGTATTTAAGAGTATGTTTAAATGTGCATGTTTGAAATGGATTTAAAGATGAACAGGTCCTTTTACAAAGTCACTTCAATTGTTATGGACAGCAGAGCTGCTGAACTGCAGATCTGACTGCCCGAGATGTTCTGCACATTTGCAGGCACCACAAGGAAAGGGCTGAGCTCAAAACAGAGTAAAACAAAACCAATTGAGCCTTAGTCTTATGTTCTCTTCTATCGTTAGCCACTAATCAGATTTAACGGGGACCTTTACTCTTTGCTGCTTGCAAGATGCAATAAGCTACTTTTTCCTCTAAAAAGAGGATCTTGCTCACAGAGCTCCCTCTGCTTTCCAAATCCCTGAGCTACAACTGGCACCTCTGTTAAAGCTCTGTGCCCTTTCCACTTTTGTACTTTCCTTTTTCTGAAACTGGATGCGGCAGACAAAGGAGTTGTAAGCATAATCAATAACCTGACAGTGCACTGTCAAATTTCTTGTCCTAACTGGAGTCTCCTGTCAGTGTGGTTCTGGGCAATGTACACAGCAGTTTAAATGATGTCAGAAAGAATGTCACCATTTGCTGATGATTTTTGGGATGATTTTTGAGAAAAGCATACTTTTCTCCAGTTTCCAAGCTGATAATAAAGCTCCTGGAAAAATCTCTCAGAGTGAATACAACATTCACGTAGTTGTTGCAGTTCCAGTGAGTAGCAAATGCTGAGACAGGCTGAAACTGAAGCAGTTATGAAAACAATGGGCAATACAAAAATCTAAGAACAAGATTGCTGCCCTACAGTAATAAAGCCTTGCTTCAAACGAGATACACAAAGAGCTTAAAACCTCTTAAGTGTCAGTTTAAGGATTCTTATCCAGGATTCTCTGCCTTTCACCAAGCAGTGCCTTACGCAGCTCAAGTGATGCTGATCCTCTTCTCTATATGTACACTGCAACATAAAAATAAAAATTCAGTGATCACTGACAGAAGAGCAGAAGCATGTTTGGGATATAGTGACCTCCTGTGAGTTTGAAACTGACAGTTTCATTACAGATAGCTCAGCCCTGAAATTTGGGAAATGAACCCTATAAACTAGAAAAAATATTTTAAATGTAATTCTCCACTCATCCTGTCAATAGTTAGATTGCTTTTATTACTGTCATGTGATAGCGCACTTGTGCTACATTGACCATATTTTCCATTAAGAAGGACTTCATTGCAACTTCTGCCATTAAATCTTAGCAGACAAATCTTCCGAGAAAAATCGCAGTGAAGTTGAAGTAATTTAGCAAAATCGAGACTGGCAATGTTTGAATGCCTGACTTGCTGTGATTATGATAAATAACCAGGCAAAGCACAGAGCATCACTGATTTTGTCCCCCATGGCAGCAGTTTCTATTCACTTTTGTCATCTCACTTTGCAGTACTGAAGATGTCCTGGTTCAGGCTTTATCTGCCTCTCCATGTTCTCATGGCAGCTTGCTTGTGCCATTCCATAAAAGCACCCACCACCAACTCCCAGCAGAGCTTCAACACTGGTCTCTTCAATTTTTACCACTCCCTGATACTTGCTGATGGCAAGGAAACTACAGTTCACCTGCTGAAGGATATACCCAAAAGGTAAGAGCAAATCAGCTACTCCTGTTGTCAGATAACTCCCTGTGATGCTGATAGTTGCACACTGCCAGTAAAAGACAAGAATGTCTCTGTACCTGCAGAGCTTTACCATTGCACACTGAATTTCCTGTAAAATGCCCCATGGCTCAAGGGTCTTTACATTGCCCAGAATGTGGAATGAGCCTCTGTGATGAAGTCTAGGTTCAGGCAGCTTTCTGTGGTGTGCATCAGAGCAGCAGCAGAGCTGATATGCAATGGGTGGGCTCCAGCAGCAAACAGTTGTGCTGCAAACAGCCTGGCATCAGGACTGCAGAGACATCAGCCATCCTACAATCGTGGTACTACACAACAGTTTTACCTGGGAGTTTAACTCCCCCAGAGATCAACAATAGAACCTCTGCACATCAGAAAAACCTTCTGCCAGTGTCCTGCATGCTTGGAAGTGTTTTTGTTGAACATCACTACAACTTGCCTAGATCAAAAGTGCCTCAAATGTGGAAATCACACAAATCCTTCTCTTCCCCAAGGTATCTACAAAGTTTTCTGCCATATCTGGATACATGAGTGATCTAGCAACTGGTGCTGCATCTTGAGTAGCAAAGACTGATCAGCTTGTCTGGGAGGAGATCCACTTCAAAGGGGTTAACCAGACTTCACTTTGGGCAGTGACCAACATGTACAGACTGACATACACCCGAGTGCTCATGGAGCAGAGGGTGAGCCAGATGGTTCCATCTTCACATGCATTGCACATGTTATATAATGTGACGATGCCCACAAGAGCAAAAGCTAGGAGCTCTCCTTATTAAAGGAAAAGGGGTATTGAAATCCCAAAGAAAAGGGACATCTATGCTCTCATGGCATAATATTAAGGTTGGAATTACAAAGCAAATCCCCTTCAGTGTACCATGATAAGGTAAGGTTCTTACGAACCCCAGTCATCCCAAACAGGGAGCCAAGAGACAGCAAGTTCTGGCTTAGAGTAAAAGGCTCAAGAATGTGAAACTGATTCCAGTGAAACTTCACTCTGGCCCAGTAGCCATATCCTGAAATTAAGCCAGACTTCTAGGCTGACAGGACCTATCCATAATCACTAGGCTTGTCTCACTAACGAACACAAAACCCCTTGAATAGCCTGTGTTCATGTGCAGAGTGAGTGACCCAAGCCCAAACATTTCTGTGGCTATATACAGTCTGTATAAAAATAACAGAAATAAACAGTGAGACAAGAGTTTGGGCTTTTTTAGGCAGGAATCAAAACCTGACCAAGCAGATTGTTGTCACCTTGTAACGCTCATACATACCAGCCTTTGACATGAGGGCAATTACAGTGGAACTGGCCTGGATGAAGCCACCATTGACATCTAAAACTGTTCAGTACTGCCTAAACTCAATCTGTTACATCTGCTTCATCTGACACCCAGGCAAACATAGATATGCAAGCACATCTAAGAGCTTTTACTCAAGTCCAGCCAGGGAATCCTGGGGAAAAGTGTACCAAATTGCTCAGTTAGGCAACAGGTGGTTATCTAGCAGGTAGTCAAGATAAATCATATCCATCATCCAACATAACCAGGTAAACTGAGAGATGATATTCACCTGAAGTGTCCTAAAATTCAGAGGGATTTTGCCTAAGGTAAGTGAAAAAAACTTTCAGCAAATATTTGTGGTTTATTAAAAAAAACAAACCCACAGCATGTATTCTTCCCACAGCTGGAGATTTCAGACATTGAACCTTTGTGTTGATACAACTCAGAAAAAAGAGTCATTTCTATCCAGAGTAAAGTAATCAGCCATTCTGATGGGGGTTACAAGGAGTCTCCTACAAAACTGAATCCCCTGACACTTTCTCTCTATTTCTAATCCACATTTACAGGTACTACTTTGTGTTGGAAGAAGGCAGATTCTTTTCACCTTTCACAATAACAGTAACCCCCTGTGATGTTCCCATCGAGTGGAGCATACTTGTGCACAAGGCTTCAGCAAGTTTTCTTGGAAAAGCAACAGGAGGTAAGACCTTCAGCCTGTCGAAATAGAGGCAAAGGAAGCACAAGGAACTCATAAGGAATTGTGTTACACAAATTTTCCCACATGCCTCAACTCACGCTTTCCTCTCCTGTAATCCACCATGGACTGACCCTGTCTCCATGGGTGAAACATGGGAGACCATCAGATTTTGCTCTTGACTCAAGTAAATTAAGGATTGTATGTGAAAAAGTCAATATCAAAGGTTAATATTTGGCAACAATTGCAGGTCTTGGAGGCTGCACAAATGAAGATCAGCTTCATAAATTCTTTGTACTGGGCCAAATTTACATCTGCTGCCTCAGCTCTTTTTCTGTGGCTTCAATCACTTAAGACACTCATTTGCTCCCCAAAACAAAGCAGAGATTTAGCCATTCCCTCCTCTAGGCCTGCCATCTACCATGGCAGTGGGCATTATACTGCCTTTAGCCTTCACTTGCATGATTTTTTGAATTAATGTTTCAAACTAAAAATCTAAATCCACCATTAAAAATTCTTACCTGTCAAGCGGGTACATCTGACTGCGTTCAAATTACGTTCCTTTGAACTGGCACACTTTCCCTCTTCATAGGGGACAGTGGCACAAAACTAATCCAAAGAAAACTCCTGTTCTAGAAAGAATGAGCCTCCTTGAAAAAAAGCACTCTAAAGGACAGCTAATGGAAGAAGAAGATTGTAGGGACATCAGACATGACACAAGTCAAGGCTTTGCAAATTGTGGTTTCATAATTACAGTATTTTTGAAAGCGTAGTTCTCCAGCTGCACTGCTAAAATAAAAACTTCTCAAATTTTATTTTAATGTATTGCCAGTAACAAAGTATGTATTTTTACTAAAGCACTTTTAGTTATAATTGCTGTTTTCAAGAAAATGACATTCCCTAACATATTAACTGTAAAACTTACATGATGGGCTTTATTTCACATCTGCTATAACAGGAGTTACAAGTCTGCTTTTTGTCTGCAGGTGATCATGACACACAGGAGGTCTCAAAATCTCAGAAGGCTCAAGGCATGGTGTCCACAATTTTTAACTACAAGGGAAATTCTGTAGAGACTTACATGGGGATGTCTTCACACTCTGCCCTTTACATGCTGGAGTTCTTATCCACTGAGCGAGACACACACATTACAGTGTACTTAACAACTGATACAACATCTGGGCACCTCTACCCAGAACTTCCAATGGACCCACGCATAGATGTCATCGGCATTGGACACACAACAGTGACTCTGACCTGGAAACACAGTCCTTCTGTCCTGCAACATAGAGAAAGCATCCAGTACTGTCTCCTAGTTAATGAAAAGCACAACTATAAGAGCTTATGTGCTGCTGAGACAGCAATCAGGTCCGCTGGAATGAAACTCCCCCCTACATTAGCTCTGTCCCTCTCTCCATACATTCTTGAGCCGCAGCAGGTGATGATATTGTCCAACAGTGAACTGAGCATCATCAACAGAGTGAGTAGTGGGGAAGTCAGGCAGACATGCATGGGTACCAAGAACACGTACACAGTCCCCAGTCTCAGTCCTGACACTCAATATTACTTTGATGTCTTTGTTGTCAATCTCCTTACAAATGCCAGCGCTGCCTACACTGGGACATTTGCAAGAACCCTGGAAGAACCTGAACCTAAGGTGATGGAGCTGAAAGATGGGAAAGTGATTCAGGTTGTCCTGGATGGGAAAAAGCAGAAATTCTACAGTCTGCAGTACCAGGCAAGGCACAAGAAAATACAATTCACCTTTCAATTGTGTCGTGGCCAAGTACGGGTTCACATAACAAAGAACGGCAAGACAGTGGCATCAGAAAACATCTCAGGGCTGAAGTATTTCTCACTGAAGGGAAAGGTACTGGACACATATTTGGTGCAGCTGAGGTCCACAGAGGACTTTAACTCCTCCGTGAAAGTACAGGTGTCCCCTCATTTTCACAAACCCTTATTCCCACTTCTTCCAGAGAGCTTAAAAATCAAGTCCTTCAGTAAACTGAGAACCTGCAACTCTGTGACCATTGCCTGGCTAGGAACACAAGAGGAGAGCAAGTATTGTGTGTACAAGAGAAGGATTGAAGAAGATCAGGTGTGGAGAGAACTACAGAGTGCAGACAGGTGCTCTGGGCCTGAATCTCGGCACAGATCAGAGAAAGTGCTGTGCAAGTATTTCTATGATCTAAATCTGCAGCGAGCTGTCACCACAGAGACCATCCAAGGGCTGGATACAGGGACGCTTTACTTGTTTGATGTTTATCTCTTTGGGCCATCTGGCATCCCTGTCAGATATCACAGCAAAGTTGTGAAGACCAGAAAAAAGTGTTGAAGCTTCTAAAGGAAGAGTTTGAAGTGAGTGAATGAAGTCTGTCATCAAAATCTACACAAATCCATCATAACCTGCGCAGTTTAAAATATGCTGACACGATTCAAATCCGTAAGATTCTACAGAGAAAAACATGTTAGTCGTCTAGATCATTACACTTACTTTTACATCTTCTCTCCCATTTCTTTACCTGTCTCATTCGGACATCAAAAACAGATCCGTGAAAAACTCATAAATGAAAATTAAATACCCCAATGACACCCTTGAGAAATAAGTGAGAAATGCCTCTGAAATCCCATACAGAAGCAATGGGAAATGCCTCACAAGAAGTACACATTATTTTCAAGTCCCAGAGAGCTTTCCACTTTCTGTAACTCATTCAGCTAATAAGGAACTGAGAGACCCACATAAGTCAAGCTGCTCTTGGAACTGCTGTGAAGCTCCATACTTGGAGAAAAGCAGGCTGAATTACTTCTTCCCCTGTTACCTGTGTGTTTGCTTGGTCTCATTTCTGTAGAAAAACTGCACCTGAAGAGAAGCAGACAAAATTCAGGCCAGGAGTTGGCTCTGGATCCAGCTTTTCTGGGGAGTATACAACTACACCACTGTGCTGCTGCTCATTGAGGAAAGGAGAAAGTGAGGAATCTTGACACAGAAAGAAGACTTATCACCTATAGCCTCGGATATAGAGCCCATGTCTCTGACTCCTGAGTATACTATATTCATTCTTTACATCCTTAAGCCAATGAATTAATTGCTTCAAGAAAAACTAAGAGTGCTTTTCCTAATAAATATCATGGAGGAAAAATATTTGTAGTAAAAATCCTGATAAACACTGTGTTGTGTTGTTTCCTTGATTACTTTCCTTACTTGAAATGAGCCTGTATATAAAAGAAGTTGTAAAAAGTTATAAGTCTTCACAAAAAAACATACACTCAATTTCAAATATCAGCAGAAAATATTTTCCACATAGGCTCTTGGGAGGCCTGAAATCTACATATGAAGAAATATGAAAATCACTGAGGCTGCCATAGAAATCTTACTTGAAGTAATGGTGTTTCTTCCACAATTACACTAAGTAAATAAATGATTAATTTGATTATTGTATGTTTCAGAAATTGTCCTGCACTTCAGGGTCATTAATGTTCTAGTTAACCCTGAGTGATTATTACCTTCAAGCACCTTTGGAGGCCCTTGGTAAGGGCTGGATCAGTACTGTGTGCAGAGGGTTGTGTGTCTCCTGCTCTGAAGACTCTCCAGCCCTGTGCAGTGCACACTGTGCATCTGCAGGTTCATTAGCCCCAGATGAGGGGCTCTGGCCTTCACAGGCGATCAGCTGCAATGTCGGAGATTTGGCTGGGCTTTACATCCCTGCAGGCACTGATCTGGACTGAGCAGTGCCACGGCCAGAGCCACGTGCTCTGCAGCCTCCTGTCCACACTCCACAGGCCTTTGGCTAATTACAGGGGCTGGCAGCTGCACTGCCTTCATTCCAAGGCAGGCCTCCTCTTCATTTGGCTCCTGACAAAAATAGTCTGAGCTCAGAGAGCAACAGAGGTCATATCCACTTGGAAATCACAACGTTTTCTGCCTTCCTCCTCAATTTCAAGCATTTATTATCTGGATGAACTTCACTTAGATGCCCTAAAACTCACTGTAATAACAACCAGGATAACAGAGAAGGAACAGGGAGATCTGTTTAATTGCAGATCCAATATATGCATTCCTAATTCACAGTTCTCAGTCTATCAGAGCATTAACCCTTGCTTTTGTCCTCCGTACATAAATCCCACAAAAATGTCACTTGGATGAGGAAGATATATTGGCACTTTATCCAATACCAGNGCTGTTCTGTCAAAACCCATTGCCCCTAATGCAAGCAGAGGAGACAACCTGCCCTCCAGATAGCAGCCCACTTTGCTTATGTGTGCAGCCAGCCATGCTCTGTCATACAGGCTCCAGGAGCAGCAGGGAATATTCCTCTCTGTTGATCTTTCCACTGTGATTCTGCCTGTGTGCAACACACTGCAAACCTGTTTTCAATTCACTCATGCCCATACCCTGCTTGTGAGGCAGCTTTTGGGTGCACCGGTTTAACCTGGGTGTCACACTGCTGACTGCTGTCCTGGAAGTGTCAGAAGTTTATCCACAACAAAACCCATGGTGGTCTTCCCAACCCTACATAGGCAGCTACTTATGTGCACAGCTCCCCATCTTCATCACTCAGGAATTCTTTTCTTTCATAGCTGTGTGTCATCTTTGCTTTTTTCTCTCCTCCCCATTTGACTACTCCTTGCCTACTACAGTCTGACCACAAACATTTCCCAAGCCACATTTAGCTCCTTTCTCATCTTTTTGTTTTCTCCAGTCCTCCTTTGCTCAATTTTTAGTGAAGTTCCTTCAGTTCAGCCCCTCCTAAAGTGTNTGTCATCTTTGCTTTTTTCTCTCCTCCCCATTTGACTACTCCTTGCCTACTACAGTCTGACCACAAACATTTCCCAAGCCACATTTAGCTCCTTTCT
>WEKX01028698.1:40448-52072 GCA_013390025.1 Pitta sordida | reverse complement strand
TTTTTTTTTTTTTTTGGGGGGGGGGGGGGGGCTCTGGGTAGAGTGTGACAGTTTGAGAGGCAATAAAGCAGTTAAGTTAGGGATCAATTACTAACTTCAGGAACAGAGAAATAGTTTGGCTGATGAAAAGTGTATTCTGCCTTTGACAAATACTTGGCTGTTGCTATAGTTTATTTGAAATACTATGGTAGCAATCTCAGCTCTGGCTTTTATTTTTTGTATCTTCCAAATAAATAAATTGTGTATGGTATTTTTATTCAGGCTTTGAAGTTCAATCTGTTTTGGCAAGGAGGTGGTACTTCACAAATAGTAAAAATACAGTTCCGGCTGTTACTTAGCCTGCAGAACCATTCTCTTATCAGAATGGCTTGCAAAACAAATAAGCATTTGGATCTCTGTTAACTGTAAAATTTTATAAAACTGCAACAATATGACAATAAAAGAATATAGCAACAACTCTGGCACTTCAAAATGCACAGAAATTCCAAAGAGGAAATCATGTATCTTATGTGATTTTTGGTCAACAAAACAAAAGTGACTGACATATCATAATTCATCCCAACTTCACTTGTACATCTCATAATGATAAACATAATTTTATTCTATTCGGAGCTTGTTTTAAATAATCTTTTGCCTATCAAAGATGCCTGTATATACACAAACACTTAAAATTTGGTCTTTTGTTAACACGGTGCATTTCACTTAAATAGAAAACAACAACAACAAAACAAAAAAACTGAGATTTTTGCTTAGTCATTTTTCTGTTGTTTTTCTTTTAATCAAGGAGAAAAGTAGTGTTTGATATCAGATGAAGAATTTTAAAGATGGAACATTCTTTCAAGTTACAAAATGAAATTAAATTCCAGGTAAATTCTTGTTAAGAAACCCCAGATGGAACTGAGACATTGAAGAGATTGTCATGCATGAAGTATATTCAGTCTAATAGGATTACCAGTAACGATATGCTCATGTTGTGAAGAAAAGATTCATAGGAAACTAGGGGAATAAAACGGGTGTTGGAAGAAATACAGGACGTAATGTTTCTCTCATCTCTTTCAGTGTAGTATGTTTATTCTTTCATAAAATCCAATAAGGAAGAGTAGCAATCTTGCCCCCTGATAGATCCATTGTGACAGTAAATATATGAAACTTTAAGAAAGGTTCTGATCTTTTTACAGAAATAAATATGCTAACAGGAAAAGAAGTATTATGAAGGTGAAGGGGGAATAAATGCATATCTGTTGAATTTTAAAAGCTGTCTTGATGACGAGCTATATTATTTCTGTTACTGATTTTTAATAGATACTTGTATACATTTATTCTCAAAACAGAAATGTGAGATATTATGAATATACATGTTCATCACTGAAGTAGCTTGGAGAACAAGTGAAACCTTCTGTGGATTGTAGCTTCTATTGAATTTTTTAGAAAGAATTCATAGCAGTATTTTTGGACATGGTCCTACAAACACCTTCACAGGATATGAAGTCAGTGCAGCAGAAGTATTTTAATTTGCACTGTAAACAAGGAGACACAAGTATAATATAAATGGTCTTCTTTATCAGGACTACAGTGGAAGCTAAAGGAGAGGATCAACAGTATTTGAGCAAACTGCTAATTGATAAGACATATGATCTTTTTTCTGGCCTTGAAGACAGAGGAAATACGTATTTCTATTTTGTTTTGCCTTCATGTCATCTAGTCCTGTGTGGAGGATAGATTAAGTGCAAAGTTTAAAAAAGGATAATATTTACAGTGGAAGGACCAACTGTCATTTCATAAACAGAGACTCCAGCTGTGGTTTCACCCAAGGTCACATTATCTAACAGGTTCCCTTAACACTAATAGGCACCTGTACATGGAAGAATGGGGTGACGTAAAGATGTTACAGCTCCCTGGGCACCAGTTCTGGTGCATTATCAGCCTCAGTGCAAAGTTCTCCCCCCGGTGGGGGGGAAAATTGTGTTTTAGTTTATGGCCATCGCTCCTCGTCCTGTCACTGGGTATCACCGAAAGGAGATTGGCACCATCCTCTTGACACTCAGACTTGAGATATTTATATGCATTAATGAGATCCCCTCCCAGATCCTTATCTTCTGTAGACTGAACAGGCCCAGCTTCCTTAGTCTGTCCCCATAAGAGAGATGCTCCATACCCCTCATCATCTTTTTTGTCCTCTGCATGGTCTGAATAGATAAATAGGTAACATGACCTGTAACTGTCCCAGTATGCACAGGCTAAGGAGCAGGAGAATAGATCCCCTGATTCAGTGTGACTGAATTTCTAAATTCTCAATAAAGATCTTTCCAGTTTTGATGATTCATGAATTATTAGTCAGAAAAAATATAAAGCTAAGGCACAAGCAATTCAACTTCATGTGCCTTCAGTGAAGTAAGCAATGAGAAAATTTCTGTTTCCTTACCACACATTAAAAAATCCATTACAATTAAAACTTGAACTTGACAAATCAATAAGTATATTTTTTATATAAAGGTACAGGAAATAATACCCTCAAACTTATTTCTGTTGCAAAAAATTAGATGCAGAGAAATTTGATTTAAGATTTGATTATCTATAGCTATTTATGCTTTAATTTTCAGAGATAGATGTTACTATAGAAACACAACCACTCTTTTAAATCAATTTAATTTACAGCTCATATTCATATCTTTTCTGAAGTCTATCTGTAGCAGGACTGCATGCTCAGTCAGCTCCATCAGATGATACACACTGAGTTTACCTTATGCTGCTCACTTTTTCACCTAGAAACAGATGGAGATGGACCCTTTCATTTCTTAGGTGGTGTGTATGCATGGTGATGTCTAGTTTTGTTAACACAAGGAGGATGTAACTGAGCCAGAAAATTTATCCAAAGACCATGAGTAAACCCAGAGAAACACTACCTACTACTTGTCTCGTGTATGCTTAGAAAATTCATATTTTTGAAGGTAACATATGCACATGAACAAACATAAAAGGTCAAATATACATCTGGCAAATGGAAATAATGTAAATTTAGCAGCTTGGATCCATCTAAATAATGTACATCTTGGGGATACGCCATTAAAAAAATTAATAAAAAATATCCTTTCTGCTCAGTGTTATGCAAATTCCCAAGTCACAGTTTGTTAATATTCTACAAATTGTTAAGCTTTACATTTTCTGCATTAGAAAGCAGATAGGCACCTGTGAGTCTTCAAATAATTGTTGAGGTATTAAATTAAAGTTTGATTTCATAACAATAAAAGAAACACAAGTAAGAGCAAAGTGCTACCTCTCTGCTTTAATGTAGTTATTCATACCTATCCTATTAGTCATGCTATATTTATATATATACATATAAAAATAATGATTCTGATAGATATATGGTGTGCTCTCTGTGTGCTTTAATAATACACATGCTGTAGTAAACTATATTACTACAAATATAGTACCATGAACAGTTATAGTCCTTGTCTAAAGTTGGTAGGATCTGGTACAAATCTCAGCTTCAGGCAGCCCATGTGGAATCAGGATTTTAACCATTTAAACAGGAGTTAAAATTACTTCCTATTTGTACTATTACAGAGTTAATATACAATTGGCTATGACATCAGTATACTCACATCTTCATCAGTGTTGAGCCACCCATATGTTCCTCATTTCTGGATTTGAGGTACATATCCTTGCAGGATTGTTATGCACACCCTTACGTAGACATATTTACATCTTTTTTTCTTCCATGGAAATTTGAATAGATCTACATAACCTCAGTCACATCAATGAGGTGTGCCTATGAGCCTTGGCCCATGCATTTCCAAGGTACAAATGGAAAAACTGTTAAGAATCACAGGACATCCTGAGTTGGAAGGGACCCACAAGGATCATCTAGTCCAACTCCCAAGCGAATGCCCACACATGGATCGATTCCATGCAACCTTAGAAAAGTTGTTGTGTAAGACCAGAGGGGAAAAAAAAAATATAAGTTGTTTTGTAGCTGTAATGTCGCACATCATCCCACATATTGCTTAACTTGACTAAGCATTCTTAGTTTTCCATATATGTATATTAAACATATGATGATAATGATTAGATGATGATGATATTGATACAACTATTGTAAAAATAATATAGTAATGTTTAGGATAAATAGCTTGAAGGTATGTTTTTAAAATGCTGAAAATATGTTAATGTTATTCTAGTACTGTTTGTTTGTTTTTTTACAAGAAAGCTCCCACCTCTTGTACATAATAAACATAGGAATTTATTTCTGTATCATGTACGTTGTTTAAATTCATTCATTTTTATAGAGTCTGTGGTTTACATCTCTAGCTCCAGAGTCAGCTGAGTATGACCCTGTCATAAAATATGTGTGATAACTGCCAACTTTGGGTAGACATTTTAGTACTATGGGGTTATTGGCCTGTGTTTAGATGCATAAATCCCATCTCTGTCATCAAAACTGTTTTCCTCTTTAGCCAGAAACTAAAAAAGTCTGTGTCCAAAGAATCTCCTAGGAGTCAGCTATAGTGTCTACTGGTTTGCTAATTTGCCTGTAAGCACAGGATTTCTTTTCCAAAGGAGCCCCTGATCCTGTAGGCATATTTTATTTACTTTTAATTGTTCTTCAATGAAATATCGTACTGTCTTGAAGGGGTTTGTCTGGCAGTTTAGTCCTTCTCTTTTTCTGAAAAATTCTCTTAGAAAGTTTTGTTGGTTTCATGGAAAACAAAAAAGAAGAATATTTCATTCTCATCTTTAAACATATTAGACTGACAGTGACTCATCTTTATTTTAATAAATTGCTAGATCAAGGCTGTTCAATGTCCAAACCTCCTGTAGCCATATCTCATCTACACTGTGTTTCCGAGAAGCTCACAGATGGCAAGATGAGAATTCCACAATTATGTACTTCAGAAGCAGAGAAAGGGCATCATAGCATATTGTCAAGAAAAATGAAATACTGTTGACTGCAGGAAAGTTCACAAAGTTTCCTGATGGACAACCCTTGAAGAGGCAGCGTGCTGAGGATTCCAGCCTCCATAACAGCTAAATGCCTTCTGGAGACAGCATTCCTGGACATCCACCTTTCAGCCACTCCTTCCTCTTGCTGCAGTTTTAACTCTGAAAAAACATAAGAGATCATGAACATTTTTTTTAAACGTGAAACATATTTGATTTCCAAAGGAGGAGGGAAATCGGATGGTCTTTTGTCATTGTATCTAGCATCACAGCAAACTGATCCATTTTCTTGTTTAAAGACAGAATCTCAGAATGGTTAAGGTTGGAAGGGTCCTCTTGAGGTCATTTGGACCAACCCTCCTGCTCCAGCACGGCCACCTAGAGGCAGTTGTCCAGGACCACTGTCCAGATAAATTTTGTATATCTTTAAGGATAGAGACTCAACAATCTTTCTGGACAACCTACATCTGTGCCAGTGCTCGCTCACCCTCACAACCAAAATACACTTTCTGATGTTCAGAGGGAACCTCTTGAGTTTCCATGTGTGCCCATTGCCTCTGCTTCTGTAACTGGGCATCACTAGAAACATTAATAAGATGCACACCCAAGCCTTCATTCTCTAGGCTAAACAACCCCAGCTCTCTCAGCCTTTCATCATAGGAAAGATACTCCTGTCATTATCTCCATGGCCCTTCGGTGGACTGTCTCTGGTATATCCATGTACTGGTTCTGGGAACCCCAGAACTGAACACAGGACTCCAAGTGTGGCTGCAAACAGCTGAATATGGGGGCAGGATCACCTCCCTCAATCTCCTGGTATCACTCCTCCTAATGCAGTTGAGGATACCATTGACCTGCTTTGTCACAAGGACACATTGCTGGCTTGTCTTTAGCCTAATGTGCATCAAGACACCTAGGTCCTTTTCTGTCAAACTGCTTTCCTGCTGGTCCAGCATGTTCCAATGCCTGCAACTGTTTCTCCCTAATGCGAGACCTTCTGCTTCTTGAACTGTATGAGGTTCATACTGGTCCATTTCTTCAGCCTGTCAAAGTCCTTCTAGCTGGCACTATGCTGACATATTAGCCTCTCCTCCCAATTTGATGTCTTTAGCAAATTTGCTGAGGGTACACTTTTACCCATTGTCCAGATCATAAACGATATCAAAATGGACTGTATTCAGTATTGTTCCCTGGAGTACATCACTACTAATTGGTGTTTGTGTGGACTCTGCACTGCCAATCACCACTGTCTGGACCTAGCCATTAAGCCAGTTTTCAGTCTATCTCATTGTCTGCTTGTTCAGCCAGTAGATGAACAGCATCTTCATGAGAATTTTATGATAGATGGTTTCAAATGTCTAAATGAAGTTCTAGTATTATCCGCCACTCTCCCCTCATCTACCAGGTCAATCACTTCATCATACAAGTTTATTACATTGGTCAAGCATGAATTCAACTAGGTGAGTCCATGCTGACTACTCCTGGTGATTTTCCTTTTCTTAATGTGCCTGGAAATTGTTTCCAGGATAAACTGCTCCATCATTTTCCCTGGGAGCAATGTAAGGCTGATGAGTCTGTAGTTCCTTGAGTTCTCCTCCTGCCCTTCATGAAGACAGGTGGTGACATTTGCTTCACTCCAGCCTTTGGGAAAAACATACTGTTGGATCTGGACCTAAATAAATGTGTTCTGTATGATCTTAAATGAACAGAATATAATTCTGAGTGCTGTATACTTAGATAGTAAAATAATACAAGGGTTAATGTTTTCTAGACATTACTTTATCATAAGTAAAATTTTTTTGGTGCGCTAATTTGCATTTCAGTGCTTCTTTATTTCCTGTGCTTTCAAGTTATTATGTGCAAGCAAGTCTGTGTGTCACTTTATGCATTATCAGAAATACTGAAAATAAAAACATTTAGAGACTGTTGTAGTGTCTTAGTATCCATGAAAAGTATATTTTATTTAATTTTTGGTATTTAAAACCACACAAAGAACAAAGATAGTACATAGTTCTTGTGTAGTACAAGCCAAGATTTATTCTTGCAAATGTCTCATATGTGGTTGGTAATCATTGCAGAGAATAAATATTTATCAAGTACTCAGGATTAGTTTTAAGGGAAAATTAGAAGTTTCCTTTCTGAACACAGAACAAGTAGGTTCTGAAACAGCCTTCTCATCAAACTAGAAGAAACAACAAAGGCAGTTGGTTTAAAAAGAGTCTGCAAGTTTTTCATATTGAATAATGTAATTGCAGACATGTAAACTACAGAACTCAATGACTCAGGATGTATCCTATGCTCTTGTTTACCTAGACTTGTGAAAATAAATGGCAAATAGATTTATCTTTGTTTGTTTGTGTTTGCAGGATGAGAGATTAAATAGCTGTGGGATAGTTCATTTTAGAGGAAACCCTCTTTCTTAACTTCAAAACTAAATTGACAAATTTGTCCTTGTTTGTGTATATAGAGATTCTATCTCATTTCATCTTGTAAAATACTTTTCAAACTACTTCCAAAAAACAAAGTATATTAAAAGTTAATTAAAAAAGTAAATTTTTAGCTTCACATGCCTATGAAAAATTGGCAGTTTGATTGTATTCATTGTGATTTGAAACCAGACAAATAATGAATAGTTCAAGTAATAATTACTTTATTTCAATATTTACAGAAAACTGGCACTTCATCATCATCAAAGCACGTTGCAAAATTGTCTTATTATCTACACAAGTGCCTAGTTTCTATAAATATTGACATTTGGTAATTATCTCTAGCACTATTTCTTCCTTATCTACTTTTCAGAATTGAGCAAATAGAAATATCATTTAGTTATTAACATTTTCCAAATACATATCTGGTTTCTTTATAATGAGAGTGCATATGCAAAGAAAATAAATTGCAAAATAAGGTCAATGAAATGAATTGAAATATCTTTGTATCAGAAGCTTCAAAAAGAACGAGTTAAGACTGAGTTATTCAAATATCTAGATTTAGCCTGACTACATTCCTGAAAGACCACTTCACAAAGACAGCCTAAATGAAAAAAGAAGCCATTGACATTTATTCATCATAAAATTAATTTTGTGTGTAGCACATATTTGAGCCAGGCTGTGCAGAGCGATTTAGCCTTCTTCACTGAGGTAAGAAAAAAGATAACATTTCCCCAGATTGTTATCATTTGTACATCTGTTTGGGATATGGAGGACAGGACTAGACTGAATCTGCCTGTAGGATGCAATTATGGTTTTCGTCAATGCAAGCCTGTGATCACACGGATTTGTATCTCAGATTACCAAGAAGAAATAATCTAAGAGAAATGTATGGAAATCTGCTAAATTCTCACCCATCATAACAAAACCCCATGTAACAGAAAATTGTGAAAGAAATTTTATGCGGACTTAGGGCAACCATCCATAGCATGAAGACAGGATACAGGTATTAACTGTAGTTCACTGCATAGCCATTCAGTGTCACAGGTTCACAGGTTATTCTGAGCTGGAAGGGACTCACAAAAATCATTTAGTCCAACTCCCAAGTGAACGTTCACACAGGGATCAAACCCACAACCGCGGAACCATGGGCACCACGCTCCATCCATCTGGAGCTCCCATTGTCTAGACCATGTCACTGAGTTCCTCATCGAGTCTTTTCTTAAATACCTCCAGAGATGGTGACTCCACCATCTTTCCACTGTGGGATTACTCTCTCTGTGAAAAAACTCTTCCTAACTTCCAGTCAAAACCTACTCTGGTGTAGTTTAAGGCCATGTACTCTTGTTCTGCGTCCTCACTTCAGAATCTCTTTTTCTTTATCAATGTGTTTAAGCATGCTCCAGACTTTAGCTCTAGTCACTTCTTAGTCCCAGAGACATGCACAAAAAAGACTCTTGACAGGAAGTAGAAGATGGAAAATAATGTGAAAAAGCAACTCAGTAAGGGTATATCTTGTGTACAATAGACATAATGTATAATGCTTCCCTATCCCTGTACTCCTACAAGTTCCTCACCTTTAATTCTGAGATACTTGTGTCAGCTGCCAGTGATCAGCTGTCCTGGGAGACAGGCATCTTTGCAGAACCTGTAGATAGGGCTGGGGAAACAGCCCTTCCAGGGCTTGGACAGAACAAAGATCTATCTCCCACAGCAGGCAACCCTATCATAGAAATAGGCATTTTCACAGTGTGCAGTTCCTGAAATTCTGCACCGACCGTAACCCACAAAATGGTCTTCCAGTTCTACTAATATGCAATATCTATAGCCAAGTATAAAAGCCATAAATTATGTATACTGTGCCATAAAAAAGAGGCAAGAACTTGTGGTATATTCAGCAAAGTCACCTAATAAAAAGTGACATATTCCAGGTACCTATGTCATTTTCCAAGTTTCTCAAGGCAGCTTTACAAATATTGTGGATTTATTACTTAGGCGAGTGAAGACTGAATGTTCAAATAAAGAACATCGCAAGAACTCTGCATTTTTATAAATAATCAGAAGGAGATAGTCCAGAGTATCTTGACATCAGAATCTCGGAATTTATCAACACTATATGTATTGTTCAGAAGTGGAAAATTGGATTCATACCATAAAAAATTATGACAGGGACATTATTTCTTTTTAAAGTGCAACTACATTACCTTCATTGTTATAAATAATTAAAAAATGTGTCTAAACATTCATATTTTTAAAATAGGGAGTCTTAATTCCAAATAATTGTGCCGCTTTGAAATGTTGCAGGAGAAACAGTCTTGCTTTAACTGCAGAAGATAGGGTTAAATCAGAAATAGATTTCTCAGAATACCTTAAATGATTGTCTGCCAATGACAGGAAAAGTTAATATATTTGTAAATATGCATAACTTAGATATAGAGAAAGGAATAATTTTAACATATTAACTACTGCTAATGCATTATCTTTATTTAAAAGATACCTATTTTATTATAAATGGCTTAGTAAATTATGAGGTTTTTTATATCTTTATTTCATTTTGAATGTATTAAGGTTTATTGTAACTGGTCAGCAACTACTACAACAATCCTCACTTTATTTTCAGAAAATGGTATTTTCTTTACGCATAACTTCTAAATATATTTAAACTATGTATTTACAATGAATTTTCAAATATGAAAATACATTTTATGTTATCAGAGTGGAATTTTATGTCAACACTAAGTGCACTGTCAATGTTTAGAATTATGGTTTTTAGGGGGTTGTCTGTTTTTTATCTATTTGCAAATGTTTACATTATTAATTGTGTAACTAATGTGTGAAGAACTGACTGAAAGGCAGAGCTCAAAGACTTGTAGTGAATGGGGCTACAGTTCCATTGTAGGTCTAGTGTAATACCTGTCATATCTGAGAAAATGCTTCTGGGTACTTCAAATGGCTTTGCAGTAAGCCCCAACTTATTCACGGTCTGCATCCCTGTGGTTTCAATCGTTCACGATTTATTTTTCAGTGAAAAATGGGCCTGCGCACATGCACAGAAAACCCCACGAGCTCAATCAGCTCATGAATATGTGAATAAGTAACATCTGCTGCCCCCAACTCCTGCAATGCCCGAGTGCTCTCCATTTCCACTCTTTAAGGGGAAGGGGGATTGTCATCATCACCATGGAGACGGGACTGCTCTCAGGTCGCCTGACCTGCAAGTGGTCCTGGTCAGGTGGTGCAGAGGCAGCGGGGCAGGGGTGGGGTGGCAGCATCGGCAGGCTTAAACCACCTTGAGTTTAAACATGGGCAGTGCGGCAGTGCCTGGAAAGACTGCTTCCCAGGGAGCATGGCAGGAGATGGAGCTCGTATTGGCAGGCAAGCACAGATCCTGGGGAGGGAGAAGGGCTGGTGCCATGGGGGGACCTTCCCCACTCCTCTGCCACGGGGGGAACAGCTCTCCCCTGCTACTGTGGAGGCAAGGAAAGATTTCTGGTCTTTCCAAAATAGTGTGTATTGCAGTGGGCATTAAATGTGAAGTTCAAATAACTAACACAGGTTTGCAAAGCAATCAAAATAAAGGCTAAAGTTCCACATTAAGGTAGCACATCCTGGAGATTTAAGGATCTCTAGGACAAGCTTACATTTTTTCTACATTTCTGGTCTTTCCAAAATAGTGTGTATTGCAGTGGGCATTAAATGTGAAGTTCAAATAACTAACACAGGTTTGCAAAGCAATCAAAATAAAGGCTAAAGTTCCACATTAAGGTAGCACATCCTGGAGATTTAAGGATCTCTAGGACAAGCTTACATTTTTTCTACAAGATTTAGTTTGGTTGAAATTATTTTCTTTTGTAGTTATAGTTTTAGTAATTCTAATTTAGGCAATTAGGATGGAAAAGTGAAAATGATAAGAAGTTTTGGAAAGATCTTGAGCAAGTAAGCGAGGCATGCAAAAGAATTTGCGTAATTTACAAGAAGAGGAGAGAATTGATTTGGGGATTCAGAAAATTACAAATTTTAGTGAGTTAGGTAAAGGCATAGAGATTTAGGGATTTTAGTGAGTTGCTGAAAATTTAGTGAATTTTTAGTTAATTTTAGAAGGATTAGTAGAGTTCAAAATCATTCAGGAGGCCTGAGAGTTAAGGTTGAATATTAAGGGTGAAAAACGCTGTCCTGCAGTCTCTGAAGGTAAACAAAAGTGAGTGTTAGCCACAACAAGGGGAAAAGAATGAGCAACATTGGAGCTAATTTTTAATA